>BSAI01000072.1:17025792-17121068 GCA_036245035.1 Adrianichthys oophorus | reverse complement strand
GAGCGTGTGTGCGAGCGTGTGTGCGAGCGTGTGTGCGAGCGTGTGTGCGAGCGTGTGTTTATCTAGAAGTTGAACTAATTTCTCTCTGGCCCAGGGTCACTTAGCTCTGTTAGGGATTTATAAGCAAACAAATACTATCTATACCAAATCCCTCCATCAGAAGTCCTCAGCAAACCGCAGCTTCTGTAGTTCAAACAGCCTTCCCGTCAATACAGTGAATTTAAAGGCTTCATCAGCCTTAGTAGTAAGACAGCTATCTAACACAAGCTTTGAAAAGGGGTTCATTAAAGGAAATATTTGCAATAGTCTTGATTAGCTGACTGGCAGGAATACATTAAAGAGCATTTGCCGTTTAGTATAGATGAAGAAAAACACTACAAAATTCCCCCAGAGAAACATGTCATTTCAGAATTATTAAAATGGATGTTAGTGAATGCATATGTATATAATTCTTGAACTCCTACAAAGATTGTGCTTTTTTGTGTGTTGGGGTTTAATATGATGCCAGTCATATGTGGCTTTATTTCCTCATTTATAATAGATAATTCCATAGCAAGTTCAGTTTGTTATTTGTAGCTATCTACTGTGTAGAGTTTCCATGCTCTCCCCGTGTGTACATGGGTGCTTCCTCTAAGCCGGAAGCCTCGACATCTCACACAATGCTTCAGTGTCCTTAAGTGAGTGTGTGTAGGAATGATTGCATGCCTTGTGTCAGCCTTGCAACCTGGGTCTATCCCAACTTTGCCCAACAGCTGCCAGGACAGGCTCTGGCAACTTATTGCAGGTCAAGGTGATGGACGAATGATTCTGGTGGTGAGAGGAGCTAACTCTGCTACTGGTAAGAGGACTTAAGGCTGCAAAGATAAAAAAAAAAAACTGCAGAAAAACTACATATGGATTTAAACAATAGTACGGTCAGTATCAGATACATATAAATGGTACATCAGCATATTGGCCTGATACTTTATTATGTTTAGTTTTCTGGGCTTTTCAGTATTTTATTTATGTTTTGATCACTGAAAAACATGTCATGAATCTCAAGTATTTTTTAATGTTTGGAAATAACACCAATAATTTAAAATCTCAAACATGATGATTATTATTCTTGGAATTAGTTTATGTCATTTTCAAATGAAATAACTTGATAGGAGTGGGATTATACAAGTTTGCTCCTAATCCTTCTCAAACAATGAATCAAACCCTACTTGATGTTAATTAATAATCAGTTTATTTAATGGATCTAATGTGACCTTAGTGTGTGGAACTATTGTATACATCGTTGCAAACATCTATATTTATGATTATGAGCAATTACATTTTGGTTATTTTTTTCTTTGATTTAAAGAGAAACAAAATCAATGCACTTCAGTTTTTCTTTGATTAATTTGATACATGTGCGTGATTTTTTTTTTCGTTGTTTTGTCAATAATCCATGCTTGAAATCAATAAATATAAATCTAATTTCAACCCCAAAGTTGTTTTAATTAATTGTGTTATGCAAGATAAAGTTTGAAATCTGATCAGTTGTCATGCTTACTTTGGGCTAATACGCTGCAGCACAAAATGGTAAATACGCATGTTCACCACAAGCAGTAAATTATTTAAAAAAAACAGTCTAACTTGACACTGATTGATACAAATATGTATCAAACTGCTTCAGCTCCAAAAGCACCGAAAATGCCATACGCCTTCCTCCACTACTGGTTGATGATTTTTTTTTTCGCAATCGGAAAAAATATAGGTGTCAAGGGATTGACAAAGCAGTTAGATCTGTTTGTGTCAAGGTTTTTCATGTTACTGAAGTGAGATCAAGATATTTTAAAAAAAATGGTTATTACTGAAAGTAAAAAGTTAAAAGTCAGAATAATAGATGTACATATTTGAGTGTGTGACACAAAGGACATTTTATGAATGAATATTTGAAAATACACAAAGCAATGGTAAAACCTACTTGACAATTTCCAAACATTTGGAAGTTAGGTGAAGTCAAAATACTTGGCAAACAATAATTTACAACTCTGTTCCATGTGTATTTTAGAATCCATGGAATAAGGGCATTCAACTTTTAACCCAATACACTATTTTCTTGCTATCCTCTTAAAGTCCCAGTCCAATCTTCTGTTATAAAAGAGTTCCCACTGGGCTTTTAATTATGATTGTGTCGTTTTTAGGCAAAATAAAACCTGTGTTGTTGTCTAGAACACATTTTGCGCAGGAGTTCATCAGAAACTTGTCTTTGAGTTGTGGCACAGAAGTAAGCCTTTACGTGTATCCCATCAAATCGTTTGTTTACACACTCTCCCGATAGCTTACAGCCCCTCACAACCCCAAGCTAACATTAGTGGTGCAACAAAATTGGCGATCGATATCAGAGCTATCCAGCCGAACAGTTTTGTGCCAGATGGCAGCTTAGACGAGGAAAATGAAGACGTTCACGAATCTCTCTGTCTGCAATTGGATGCATCAGAATGGAGCGGAGCAGGGAAACTTTGGCCCGCCCATCACAGTTGCTGCGTCACAGCTGAGCTTTTTCAAACTGCTTTTTTTCATCTACTCCTGATTCAACATGGCTTGAATTAAAAAAAAAATACTCATAAAAATAATTTAGGATTCAAATTGTTTTTCTATATCCTCCATTATGAGAAGCATGCTACAAGAACATGTTTAAAACATCAAAAACACAATTTCATTGGAGTGGGTCTTTGAATCTCAAACAAGCATGTCTGTTTTGTGGGCAAAATATAACTAACTAAAACATGACAAAACTTGGCAAAAAAATGGTGACACAAGGATAACTACAACCATTATTTAAATTAAAAACTAAACAAACAGCAGCATGCTCATACTTATTTACATTTCTTTTTAACATTTTCTTATTTAATGGTGTGCACTGTAATAAACCTATTCAATTCTGAAAACCCTCAGTTAGTCAGATTCTCATAAAGTCATCCATTCACACATCTATCATGATTCTTTTGCTACTTCTGGAGGTAAAGATGGTAAAGAGGCTAAATGTAATATGCCATACTGCCATGATTCCTTTCACACCGCACAGTGAAGCTGGAAAAGTGGGTGCAGAAGCGGTAAAGGCAGTGTGAAAGGGGTTTAGTCACATTATCTGTCTATGCACTTCTTTCCGTGGCTGTCTCTGTCTTTTCTGAGCGATTCTGCCACTGACGCTAAAAAACAGATTTGTTTCTTTTCTCAGTTCCCTCCTAAGCCTGCTATCATGGCCTGTTTTCAAGAGCTGCAGGGAAATGTTGCCACATTTATCAAAAAGTATTGATCTGCAAACTTCCTATAGCACATCAATCACAGAGAAATATGACAAGGGTTACAGAGTAGTAAACTGAGCAAAGTAAGAAAAGAAGAGTCAATTCATTTAAACTTTACTCTTGACAGTGGAGGTCACGATTTAAATTTGGACCATTTTTCAAAGATAAAATTCAGATGAGAAAAGAAAGAATAAGTTCAATAGAGAAACGTGGTTGGAAGTGAGTGATGAAATATTATGAGATGTGCAGTGTAGACACTTGGGATAATGTATTTAGTTCAGCCAGTGGATTAAAACCTAATTTTACATCCATCAAAGTGGGCCACAGGGGTTGAGAGTGGGGCTGAGGCTGATGCTTGTTAATGGCTTAACAGTCTTTTGAGGACAGCGATAGAGTTTGTGTTCAATGAGAACCTTAGCATAATACACTATGGAGATTCAAGAGATTAACCAAAAAAAAAAAAAAAACGTTTTGCAAAGATTCTGTCACACAAAGCAGTAGCAGTTGGAAAAGACCTAAGGGGCATAATAAAAAAAAATCTTACATTTCCTGTGCCTTTGAATAAGGGCATGTAGCTACATATTAAAAGTATTCCTACATCAAGTTATCGTTACCTTTGAAAAAAAAAAGGCAAATATTTAAAACAGGTTGAAACAAAATTCATTTCAATAAAATTCCCAAAGCGAGTCAATATTTTACTACTTTAACAAAATATTTTTTCAGTATTTGCCTAGTAAAACAATAACAAACACCATAAAGAGCTAAATGAAGGTCAATGATGTTTTAAATTGAGAATACTTAAAACAGTTGTAAAACTTTTATGCTACATTTGCTCAGTGAAAATTACAGACTAAACTGATCCTGCAATGATCCTACAGGCTGTGGTGCTCAGGGATAATGGGTAGACAGTGTCTTGTATAATATACTTTTTTGTCTCTATACAAAAAATGCCCAAATAAAAAAAATACTAGGTCTGAATTGCTTCCCTACTCCTATATTTATCCCTCCAAGCAGAGAAAAATGGAAAAAATTGACTTCAAATTTGAACGTTACTACCACTCGATGAGGTCATGAATGGTCGCTGGTCATCTACGTTACTGGCGGCGCTTGGAAAATACATAACATCAGTTTTGCAACTATAAATAGAAATTCAAAAACAAAAGCTCAATACATTTTAAAGTCGACTTCTCTGCTTCAGTGCAAACCCACATGAAGAAATGAGGTTCTCCTCAACGTCACAAGCGTGACACGAATCACCCTACGGCTGCTCCTTAAAAAAAAAAAAAAAAAAACTTTTGGACACCACTACAGCTTCAAATGCTCCTACAATTGGAGCAATAGGGAGTAGTCAGAGGGGTAGGGAAACAATTCAGATCCAGTCTGTGAACTAGTGACTCCTACTCCTTTGTGAAATGTCTGCTTTAAAACAATAGATCCAAAGACATTGAGTTAATGTGACGGTAAATTAAAAAAACAGGCATCCTAGAAGCAGTAGAGGTTGGCTGTGTTATGACAAAGTACAGCATCATGGACTACAAAACTTTCAGAAACAAAGCTAAGTTTTGGACCTGACTAAAAAATGTTAGCAGGGAGGTTCGTTAATACTGATGTTTGCTTTGACAGCAGCTAGCAAAGTTACACACATGTACCCTTTCACACAGAGCACCTTGGCAAATGATCCATTGGGCATATCCTGTGTCAGCAAAAACAGCAACGCTGTAACTGTAAATTCTAATGAACCAAGGACCCTGAAGTGAACACATGTGCAAGCTAAATTTCATATTTACA
Source organism: Adrianichthys oophorus (assembly GCA_036245035.1). Lineage (NCBI taxonomy): Eukaryota > Metazoa > Chordata > Actinopteri > Beloniformes > Adrianichthyidae > Adrianichthys > Adrianichthys oophorus. Next base: position 17,116,005 of record BSAI01000072.1, on the reverse strand, counting down.
TAATTAGTCTTTATGTTTGTTATGTGCACACATTTCTGGCTGAACATTATTGTAGTATTTAGGTGTGTTCAACACAGACATGTGAACAAATACATCAATTGCACATGAATTACTGCATTGCGAAAATCAAAAGATGTAGTCCTCTTCTGCAGACTCAAAGGTTTTCTCCATCTCACTCTCTGAGGTTGCACAGTCTGGTTGTGTATGAGCCTCATAACCACTCACGCCTTTTTATATGATGCCTGTGTGTGTATGTGTGAGAGTGAGAAAGAGGGAGAGCGAAAGCAAGAAAGACTGTGAGCTGAGGTCTGGGTCCTATAACCCAGTAAGGGTGTGGAATGATTATATAAGAGCTGATGATTAATATTGCTTTCATCTAACAGAGAGGACACAGGGAGAACATAATGGACATGCAGATCATGGCTTATTTACACAAAAAGCCAACATAACCATGCAGGAGATTATTTGTACACAAGTTAAAAAAGCACAAATAGTGGTGCCGGTTAGGTTGATGTTTCAGACACATAGTCCATTTTGTTGACAAGTATCAAATTTGGCATGTATGTACCTCAGGATCCCATCTTTCAGAAAAGCAGGTTAGCCACGAGAAAAACCCAATCTGGCAGACACAATACGCAATTGTTACAGAAATATTCAATATCTATTTACCCCAGTCTCAACAATACGGGGTGTTCAGGCACTAAATGTAGTCTTTAAACGTGAGGGGTACCTACAGAATAAAATCTTGATTTTTTTCTTGTGGCTAATGTGGATTTTTGAAAGAGGGGATCCTACAGTACATCTATGCCAAATTTGGGGCTTGTACCACAAAATAAATGCTGATTTTAATAACCAGATTCACTAAAAAGGGAAACTTCACTTCTGCTCTTTAGTCCAGTGGTCCTCAAGTTCACCTAGGCCCCGGCCCCAGGCAACAACCAGTCTGTGGTACAAATGGTGCCGCGCAGCAAAGAGAACAAAAACAAAGCTATTATTTTTTCTGTTTTATTTTTATCGGATTCTGAAGGAAGTGTACATTTTGTGAGACGCCTGGATTCTCCCCACTCCATTCAACTCATTCTTGACACATTATGAGTTGCACGTTCACATGTTGAAAATCTATCTACTACCTCCTTAAAGGGGCTGCACAGAATTCAAACCTCCAAGCTAGTAAAGTTAGCAAACAACAAACTGAATTGGAAAGTTTACTTTACCAGGAAAAAGTCAGCACGGAAACAAGAAAGCTACTTTTAACAAAAAATCAGGAGGGTTTACTTATGATATGGATTCATTGTGACAGTTGGTCTCTGCACACAAAGCCGCTCTACATAATATTCGCCAACCGAATATCATCTGATGTCACAGTGATGCTGTTAATAAAGTTTTTTGAACGGTGGATTCACTTTTACGATTACATTTGAAAATGTACAGTTTTATGTTTTCTTTTATTCCATAACACCTTAAAAAATTTGAATGAGGCTAAAGTTGGTGTCTGAATTATTATTATTTTTTTTTTATTTCCACTTTTAATTTCCACTTTGAAACTCATGGGTTAAGGGATTCCTAAACAAAATCTACTGTACAAATTAAGATTAAACAAGCCACAGATCTTTATCATTGGAAGAATATAACCCTTTCCCTCAAAGTTAAGGGAAACTGGAAGCTAAATAAATAGCCTGGTACTGGCCGGTCTGTAAAAGATCTTGTCTGACATTAAACTGAAACAAACCCTGGTTTCCCCATGTGCCAGTCCTGCATGCAGCCAACTGAGCCATCCAGCCCCTTGTATTATTATATGCTGTTCCTGTTTTGAATAAACAAACAAACAGAAATCCAACACACATGCTCTGCCAGCATATATGTAGACCAAACAATAATTCATTTGTCTTGTAAAGAATCCCCTTTCTTTCTCTGTTTACTGCCACAGGTGCTAGATCAAGCGTTACATGTGTTTCTGGTTAGAAGACACATGAAATCAAAGCATGTTGTCAGTTTCCTCTGGAATTACTTTGTCCGTGTATCTGACTCACTAGATTCTAAAACTCCTGGTGTGTGCATCTCTCTGTGTCTGGGTATCTTTTTTTTTTATGCATCTGAGTGAGTTGTGTTATTTGCGTCTGAACGGATGACATTTGTTCTGCAGCTTGATGACTCACTTGTGTCTTGAAACCTGTTCACAAAGCAGGTATTTTGCATGCAGCTGAACAAGGTTTTCACTCCTAATGAGTCCTCCCTCTTTTTACCATCCTAATGTTGTTCTCATTTTCTTTTATCTTTCACATTCTTTCCCTACCTTTATTTCTGTATCCTTCTTTTCGTACCTCTTGCTTTGTTTCTTTTTCCTAGTCCTTCCTTTCTCTTTCTTTTTTAGTTTCCCTTCAGCCTGTCGCTCCCTGTTCTTTTTTCTCCACACATCTCCTCTTTCATCTGTCCTCAGTCTTAACTCGTGTCTTGCATGCTTATTTTGTAATGTAAACTCTGCCCTATTTAAAAATGTTTTCATGTAGGGAACATTAAAACAAATGCTTTATTTATATCTGGGATGTCATTAAGGGTGAAGACAGAAGCCATTTGACTGCAGCTTCAAAATAATGAAGATAGAGTCAGACAGCATGGATCTTTCCAAAATTGTAATTATATACATGTTTTGCATATCTTAAATAATTGCAGGGACTCAGTTTGCCTTTAAGGCAGCTTGAATTCCAAGAAAGAGACTGAATTTATTATGCAAATGTCTGGAAAAGTTAGTAAACTAACAGATCAAGACTTCTTAATGCAGTTGATGGAATTGCACTTAAACATGCACCAGTACCACCAGAAAATGAAAGGAGATCATGTATCTACTTTTAATTAGAGAAAATACTAAACAAGGGCATTTTTGTCCTTAACATACTAGTTTCTGTTATTTTAAAAATGTTTTGTTTATGACAACTTAATTTTAATATTTACAGTTTAGGATTCAATTGTTGGTAGATTTAAAAATGTGGATTAATTTGGCAAAGTGACACCATTGCCAAAATATTTTTTTCCTTTGTCTTATTTTTAAGTATGCTCCCTGTTTTGTTCAAAACTGGTATTTTACAAATGTATGTATTTTCAGAAGAACTGTAAATTAAAACCTGACAAAGCTTTTTCAAACATACAGTATTTTTTTCTTGTTTTATAAACAGTCAGTAGAGCAACCTCCTGCTGGCCTCAAATGTTACAATCAGTTATACATTTAGAATGGGCTTAAAATAAATATATGTAATTGATCCATAAATGTTTTGGATGTTCAATAAAAATCTGATATAATATTCTGTATTAATCAAAATTCAAAGCAGAACTTAATAACTGTTAGCAAAAACAGTAAAAAAAAAATTCTTGTCGGTTGCTCCCTTCAAGAGTTTTCCTCAGCAATTTGCCGTCGATTTGCACGTATTATTTGGCTTTAGTCCACTGATGCCCTTCCTGACCAAACCTTTTGGGTTACTCGGACTTGGGAGAAGTGCATGGAAAGACTTGAGAGGCAGTCACAAAGAATCAATAGTATAGGCTACTTGTACTAGCATGTTAAAGATATTAGTTAAAATACAATCAATATGTAAATGAGGCTGAAAGGTGGTGCAGTGGTTAGTGTTGTTGCCTCACAGTGTGGGTTCTCTCCAGGATCTCTGGCTTCCTCCCACTGTTCAAAAACAAGCTATTTGATTCCTCTAAAATCGTTCAGTGAGCGGAAGTGGTTGTGTGGTTGTGTTGGGACAGGCTCTGGTGACCCCGTGACCCCATAAAAGATATAGGGGGTTAAGAAAATGGATGGATTGTCATGTAATTGAAAACTGAAAGGAAGATAGAAGGTGTGATGTTTAAAGATGAACAGAAATACACCCACATAGCATAACACCAATCAATGCTTCTACTGTGGAGATGCTTCACATGATCTGCAAGTTGCCTTGTTCCTTCTGATAAATTAACATGTCCTTCACTGAGCAAAACAAGTCATTGGGCACACGTGCTAAAAAGACAGGGGGAACTGGCACCAACCTCAATTGTAGTGGGCTTTTAAGTTGAGCACTTTAAAACTCAAAAACAAATGTTATCAACCGTTTTTATTCATTAACTTTGAGAAATGAGGCAGTATTTTTGAAGGGGTGGAATTACTTTGATAGACTTTTCAAGGTTGGAATAATTGTACTCAAGATGAGGCGGCAACTGAAGTGAAAAGAGGATTTTAAAAAAATGAAAGAAAATGGAATTTTAATGCTGAACAGTAAGAAGTGAGGAATATTAAGATGTTTAAAGATAATAAAAAAAATCAAAGGCTAAAAGGAAATTCACATTGGGATTTTTAAATGTTTTTTTTTTTCTTATTTCATTAAACACACCAATTCTTTTATTCTTACGATCGAGAGTTTTCAATAATTGTCATAAGGGTGTTTACCTGTGTCTATATATATATATATATATGTTCTCTCTCCATTGCAGATGCACTTAAAGACACATTCTGTAGGCCAAATAAGATCTTTTTAAAAGGGTTCACCATTTTTAACGGAGGCCGCAGTCAATTCAGAGAAATCAGGAAAGACATAAAAAAGCACAAACTTCCATGCTATACAGGTGTTGCCAAACATATGATTTAGATCATTAAAAAAAGGTGTATTAGTTTTAAATATTTATTGTAATTTTATTAAGATGAAAGCAAATAATATAAATTTGTACCCACTGTGTTTTTAATGATACCAATGGGCTCCCTTTGTCTAGTTTTGGAAAATGTCATGATTACTTCTTTCATGGTTTTGGGAACAAAATTCAATACCACAAATAACTTGCAGCATTTTCTTTTCATGTTTACAATGCTAGAGGATTAATTCAACACTATTCCTCTGGTTTTTACCCCCAATCCCTAACTCTCCCTCTAACCCGAGTTAATAAATGATGAGAGGATTTGCACGAATAGGAAGTAATCTGGTCCTGTCAGAAAACATCTCACAGGGGAAAATAGATTGCGAGTAACCAGAGTAAAAATATTCAGAATCTTTGGTGTACATATTCAGAAGTTAAATATTTCAAACAAGCTAGTAAAAGACATTTAACAGCTAAACAGATAAGTACATGTTATTTTTGTGTATGACTGCTATATTGTACTGGTGTATTGGTTTTACCAATTTGATGATTTGAAATGTTAAATGGCATATACTTTACACTTCTTCTATCTTCTTAAAGCTTTAATCACATGCACTGGGGGTTGACCCGTACGGAAGCTGCCAGTTCTGGGGTGTCCAAGGCCCGTGGAGGGTCACAGACAGGTGTGGCTGCATCGTAGACGCCAGTCTGAATACAGACCAAATGCAATCTTTAGGACTCAATTCAAAACAAATGTGTGGACTCGGATCGAACCAAACAATTTTGCTAGACTGAATAAACCCTAAGGCTTTAAGAATTTGGTTGTTCTCATTCTGTGGCGTGTTGCGGGGGGTTCCGTATTACAGGCTCATGTCTCTTGCCCCAGTTTACCACCTAAATCTTCTCTCTCCCTTCTCATATTATCAGGTTACTTCTTGCTCTGCACCACTTCCTCTAAGTTTCTTTACCTATCCCAAAGCCTTTTTCGTTCCTTCAAACCCTGCATGCAGTCTCCTAACATCACAACCCCCCACCCAATTTCTCACTTCCTAACTGCTTGCCTGCCTTAATTATTCTTGCCCCAGTCTATGAAGATCAGAGGGCTTGGGTGGAGGGAGAGGAAATGTGGTAAAGAAAAAAGAATTAAGGATTGGAGTAGTTGTTGCTGGATAATGAGGCATTGATTTGGGACATTGATGATTATGGGTTGTATGGAAAAACAGTACTTAGCTTAGAAAAGCAAATGCAAGAGGAGCAAGGTGGAGTTGTCAGGTGGGGAAATGGATAATGGGAATTTCAGCTAGGCAATAAAGAAAAGATGTAAGAATGAAAAAAGTGAAAGAAAAAAAAAAAAAGGAAAATCAAAGCTGCGAGTGGTGTTATTTAGGATGCAGGTGTAACCCGCCCCCACGGGCCCCGTTTCTACTTGCCATTAATGACTGAGCTGATGCCACATGATCTCACTGCTCCCACACAATCCCCTTTCTACCAGCTCTGAGCAGCCGCTTCCCGCCCCTCGCAGCCCAAAATCACTATTGATATAAATACTAAATATGCTAAAAAAATTTTGATGCCAATACTGTGCTATATGATGCTGAAAGTTCTAGTAGTTCAGCATGATGAACTATTTCAGAAAAACAATTTGCTAAAGATGCTAATTATACTATCAATGCTTATGTGGTTAAAAGTGCAAGCATTGAGTTCAGCACAGACAAATATCTCAGGAAACCACATCGCCATAGATGCAAATTATGCTGGCTATGCTAATGTGGCTAAAAGTATTGCGTTCAGCATAAAATGGTAAATGATGTATACTTGTATAGTACTTTTCTACCTTACTCGAAGGTCCAAAGTGCTTTAAAGTTTCATTCACATATACACATTCACACACTGATAGTGGCTCCGCTGGCGAGGACTGGTGCCAACCTATAACCACCAGAGGCAATGTGGAGTTCAGTGTGTTGCCCAACGACCCTTCGACACATTGGAGTGGGAATTACTCCGTTCAGTTTTAAATTAATCTGCGTTTTCATTTCATTTAACCAAGAGAAAACGTCAGAGCCTACAAAACCTAAGTAACAAAGTAAAGAAGTTGTCCATAGTCCAGTAACTGTAATTAATTACAGACATTTGAACTCGTTACATTAATCTGTTGTTGACAAAAATAATTTGTTACTTTGTAATCCATTAACCCCCAACACTGCCTTTGGCACACTAAAGAACATTTTATGAAATATTTTCTTGAGCTCCTTTTCCTACCCGGAAGTAAGACACTTTAATCTCTGAGGCACCCTCTTTTGCGCCTTGTGGGTGCCGCCCATTTTGTGACATCAACCTAGAGCCGGCCCCTTCAGCGAGCCGTTGTTAGATTAGGTTCAAGAGGAACCTCTTTTTCTCAGAGTTTATGCCAAAATGAAAAGGTTTTTCGGATCACTGCTAGCCCAGCATGGAAAGTTAGTGTGCTTGTTAGGCTGCTGGCAGTGCAGACTCTTCCTGGAAGGGACTCTTCCTACTCTCTTGTGTCACAATGTGAGGACTTCTTTCCGTGGATTGGGAGTGGCTGGAGCTCAGAGAGCACAGTTTTAGAGGAATACTCAGAGATGCATGAATGGAGCAAAATTCAGCTCTGGGGTGTTTTTTTCAGAGGAATTACCATAATAGTACACTTAAAAGCTCAAAAAAAGTTAATTTTGCATGATATAGGACCTATAAAGTTACCAGTTACGAAGAACTCTTTCTTAATCTCTGGTTCAAATGCATAAAAATAATGCGCGCTATTACTTTTTTTATCCTAAGGAGAACATTTTAAGAAAGTTCTATTGCAAACTCAATGCCAGATTTGTTTTCTTATTTTAGCCCTTACATCTGACATTGAGGCAACTCCATGACCTTTTTATGCCTTTATATGCGGATCAGAAAGAGGACAATATTGGGCACACACACACACACACACACTTTGTTGGTTGGATATTCTATTGACTTCCATTGATTTGTTTAAGCCTAAATAGAACTCTAATCTTAACTGCTGTAAGCAACATATGATCCTTAACTGTTAGCTGAACATAAACACAAATTAAACCTTAGCTCTACATCTAACAACGAAAGGGGGTGCATTTTTTCACATTAGAGGAGGTCCAAACATTTTTTTTTAACCTCATTAATCCATGTAAGGTTAATCACTTTGGGAATGGTTCTGATACAAGTACACATTTCCCTCCCCCACCATCATCATCACCTTACAAGCATGCACTCACGCAAACACACAGCTAGTTTGTTAATCCTTTTTCTGAGAACTGGGCTGGGTAAATACAGTTTAATGGAGGTTAATCTCCAAAACACCATGATCTTATCTGCACAGTGGAATCTTTCTGAGTTTGCCACCATTTTCTGCAATGAAGAGGAAGGACAGGATATACTTTACTGATATTTATCTTAAAAATTATTTATAGAGATATTTAGGACAAGTATATGTATTTATTATTGACAGAAATATTTACAATACTCAGAACAACATATATGTTTTATGTGTTAGACAAGGGGGAGCGGTTTTTATTTACATAATTATAATCTTCTGTGTAGAACCTACTGACCCTTTCCAAAAAAATAGAATATCATGGAAAAGTGTATTCATTTCCACAGTTCCATTCAAAAATTTACTTTGATATAATTTAGATTCAGGGTCCACTGTTTGACTGATTTCAAGAGTTTACCAGCACTGGACATTGCACCCCAAATCATGACTGACTGGAGGTTTCACACTGGACCTGAATCAGCTTGGGCTGAGCTCCTAACTAGTCTTCCTCTAAACCCTTGGACTTGATTCCCAAACGAGAGGCACACTTTACTTTCATCCCTAAACAGGACTTTGGGTTTTAAGAGATTACTCCGGTCTCTTAGAAGTGATTGAGTCTAAGTCTTCAGTCACAAAACACTTTCGTACACATTCCTCAGACAGACTTGAACGTTTTCACACTTTTCTTTCATGTTTAAACACTCTCAGTTCAAAACTTTGTAAAACAAAAAAAAAAATCTGTCTGGTATTATAGATTTAGAATAAAAATCTGAACGCAATCTAAGATTTGGCAACCTGCATGCATTTTGACCAGGAGAGGAGAATGATTGACAATGGTCCATTACTAATCAGGACATAGAACACAAAAAAAAAAAAAAAAAAAGCACGCAAAATTGCAAAAAATCTGCAAAACAGTGAGACCACGAAAGATGACACATATGATGCACATTTACCAAAAACTCCTGACAAACAAGTTTTGTGCTTTGTCTGCTCTGTGTTGCTATGAACACTTCTGGTTTCTGCAAAGGATAACTGTAGTAACAGACTAATTACATATTTTAATTTATTCACGTTTTTGTTTTAATAGATGTTCAAAAAGGTGTAGGCCAAGATGTTACAATAGAATGAATAAGTCCAACACCTGAAAATCTAAGATGTTGTGATGCCCCTCTGCATTGTTTTACATCTAAACATATCACATATTTTCAGTTAAAATCTTTCAAAAGGTGTGGATAGGAATGGATATCTACAGTTAAAAAGGTTAATGTTAAATAAACCCAATAGGGCTACTTGTAGATATTCAAATTCTGATTTCCAAGCGAAAGTTTTCTTCCAGCCATGTGAGAAATAAAGGCGAATTATACATAAGGGAAGCCAATCATTCTAAACTGACTGTTTAAGATAGAAGAAAAGATAGGAAAAGATAAATAAAATACCAGTTTTTAAAAAGCAAATATTTAGATTCTGGCCTGGGTTCCGCACAGAATAATAAACCACCAAATGTATCTGATATTTTAACCACAGAGTTTTTCTACAGGCAGACAAAGGCTAGATGTGCCACATCTGTTTTTCCCCTCTCCCCCGCTGTCATTGTAACAGGACCACTTTCTTGTGGCTATTTACAAAATTTGCAGATGGAAATTCAAAATGAGATTGAGAAGCACACACACACACACAAATGAGGAATCACACCTAAATCTACCTGGAAACAGATGTTGTGTGCTTGTAAAGTCACATTTACAGCATTTACCGGCCAGCTGGAAATAGGTAGACGCTGAGCAGAAGAGCCTTTGCCGTGTTTGCCAGTGTCAGAAGCTACTCGTCTCCCACTGTCTCTTTATACAACCAAACTCCCTTGCTCACATCACAATCACACAGCCAAAAGGACTAGTTTCTATCTATTTTATCATTCAAAATGGGTAATAATTTGTACTTTTTGAAAAAAATAAGGTTGCTAAGAATTAGACAGATTAAAAAAAAAAATCTGAGATACTTTAAAAAACTAAACCCAATGAAAACACTTCATACTCCTAAACTTTACAATTAAATCTCCCTAATATTTACAGTGTACATTTTCATAGCAGAAAACTCAGACTTTTATAGATTAGTGCTTCTCATTATTCTCAAAAAAGAAAATCTTGAAAACACAATGTTCAGCAAAGCCTTTAAAGACCCACTCTAATTAAAACTGTTTTTGTGATTTTGACACGTTCTTTTAGCATATTTTCCCATGATGGTGGACATATTTAACATGATTTAGGATTAAAACTGAACTTTTATTGAATCAAATTGGCATGAATCAGGAGCAAATAAAAACCCACATTTTTAAATAACGCTCAGTTGTGAGGCAGCAACTGAAATGAGCAGACATAAGTCCCCATCCTTCGTTCCATTCCAACATATCCACTTGCAGACAAATAGAAGCATTAACCTCTTCATTTTCCTCCTCTGGGGTGGCATCTTGGTCAAAACTGTACTGCTGGATCGCTCCAATTTTGCTTGCCATTATTGTTGCACTGCTAATGTTAGCTTGGGGTTATGAAGGGCTGTAAGCTAGCAGGAGAGAGTGTAAACAAAGGTGTGATGGGATTTCAGTGGAGGCTTACTTCCACACCATGACTGTATAAAAGAACTGGACTGAGTGACCCCTCTCTCATTACATTCCAAATAGGATGTACCTGCTTGTCCCAAAAAGTCAAAATCCCATTAACTTCTTTTGAGGAATAAACTTCTATTAGACAATCAATCAGAATAACCACTTTTTCTCCAATATATATTTTTTATTATTATTTGTTTATGCTAATTTTGATTTTTTTAAATTATATTTCTGAATTTCGGATTAACTTCTGTCGCTCTGTAGAAAATCTTAAAAAACAACATTTTTTTACTATTATTATTTTGGCTAAAAACAGCATAATCATAATTAAAAGACAATTGGGAATTTGACAATAGATGACATATATTTGGAGTGGCCCTTTAAAGGAATTGTAGTTTGGACACCTGTGGGTAATAACCCATATTACTTTCTCACACTGCCTGTTAGGTTTGGTTGAGTTGTCATATTTATAAGAAAAGACAGTACAGCACATAAAAGGGGTTGCTGAGAGAGAGAAAAAATCCCCCCTGCTGTCTTGTGGGTAAACATTCTAAAACAAAGCAAGACTTGCCTTCAATACACCAAAAAGGTAGAAGAAAAACTCTGGCAGACAGTGGCCCATATACCCTAACACAATGAACATAAGCGGAAAAGAAAAGCATGCAAAATTGCACAAAGAAAGTCTGCAAAACAGCAAGACCACGAAAGGGGAATCAGAATATAGCAAGGGACCACTGAATTGAAAGGCAAGTTTTAGACTGTGTGGCTCAACAAAGTAGTTGTAATTAGACCAGTTAGTGTGTTTTATTCTGGAATGCATAGTTGATATAAATTGTTTAACTTGTTATTTAGATCCAAATTTAACTGAAATCAAAATTAAAAGGAAGCATTGTATAAAGTAATAATGCATGAGTATGTACTAAAAAAATCCTGGTATTGTTTTCGTGAATTACTGGAATGAATTGTAAACGAATACCCAGTATGCATTGCAACTTGAAACTATAGCAGTCTGGCTATAGCAAGCAAGTGGTGTTGTTTTCAGTAGATTGCTGGAAAATTTGAATTAAATGTTTCAGTTAGATTATAGAAATGATTGATCATTATGGCAATGTGTTTAGACCTCACAAAACATAAAGATGTATCCCATTCATTGAATGAATTTTTAAAATAAATAAGTATCAATAGAGAGAAAAATGTATGCTTTCATACAGGCAGAGGTGTCTCAAACAACTCTCATCTGGATTCAGCTTTACACCACAATGTTTCCTATAAATTCTATGCACAAAAACAGATCTTCTCACAAGCAAAAAGCCATAACGTTTTTGCTAATCCTTTACAAATGTCACCATAGTTACCACAGAGAGCAAATTAAAGCACACACAGACTAAAATGAATTGAAAATGTGGATATAGACAGACCTGTAAACCAGAGTGTCATCCCCAGAGCTGTTGTACTGGACCTGGAACATCCTGACTCCAGATGTCGGGGTTTGACTGCTCCATCTAATGAGGGCAGAGTTTCCTGTCAGTTCCACCAATGAGACCCTCCTGTCTCTTGTCTCGTTGTTGGGCAGTGAAACCTTTGAGGAGGTCAGGATGTCAGAGAGAGCAGGCTCAGAAGAAGGATCTCGGCTGCGGCTGGTGCTATTTGCCAGATGAGGCACTGCAGTGACAACCACTTCCACTCTTCCTGTGGATTCGCCTGCAGCGTTGGAGGCGATACAAGTAAAGTTTCCAGAATCCTTTTGGGACGTGACATTGATCTCCAGACTTCCATTAGGGAAAACTAAAATTCTGTCAATTTGAATGAAAAGAGAAATAATTTATTAAACATTTGTTTTGTTCTTCATTTCATCTCTTTGATCGTTCAGTTTACTTTTCAGGTGTAGCCTTAAGTGGTAACAAATATATTTGAAAATAATCTTTTCCTCCTTTAGTTTAAAAAACTGAAACTAAAATCAATTTTGTTCTTCACAGTGGAATGCAATGGCAACGCTTTTACACGGTGCCATTTATCATTGAAACGACTGTAATTGAGAACAAAGCCAATGCCGTCGGTTGTAACCTAATGAAACTCATTTTTTTGAACATTATTTCCTCCAGAAAGACTTTTTGAAAATGCTAATGGCAAATTATTAGGGGTGTAACAATTAATTGATTAATCACTAAACTGATACATCCATTTATCCAACCAGATCAATCTATCTGGGGCAAGTTGCTCATCAAATTGAATCAGCCCATATACCATTATAAAAATCATAAAAAAAATAAATTAAAAAAAATGTGGTAACTGATCTTGGAAAAAACCATCTGAGTTGACACATGGTGGGTTTATTTTATTATAATGTGAAAAAGGACCAACAAAATGATCAACCATCATTACAATCCAATGTGTGGAAATGCTTTGAGTTTTGCAAAGCTGTGACCATACAGTGTGGTAGAATGTTCCAATCATGTTCAGTTTGTATTATTCTGATGTGGAAAAACAACAGTGGGCTGAACTTTATCAAACTAAAATGTGCATGGATTTGACATTAATTCTTGTTTATGTGTTTGTTTGTACACATAGTTATTTACACTTGATTGTTTAACAAGAAATACAAGGAATCTGGAGAACTTCACTTTCACTGTTCATTACCGAGGTATTTATTTCTGATTCACACTGGTGGAATTTGTGTCTAAAGGTGTCCTGGATCGATCTTAGGTCAATGAATCGGATCAAATCGGATCGTTTAAAATGAACCAAAATTGACTATGAATCATAACGAAAACCGCTAATTATCATTTAAATTGAATATCGTTGCAATCAATCGTTACACCCCTACAAATGATTGCTATTCAAATTTGAGTAAAAGGTACCTCAAAAAGTGGGCAAATAATGGAAAATCTTTTCTCTTTGTAAACAAAACATCAGAGATCACATCTGTTTGTCTGTGTCAATCAGTTTAATGACAATGTTGTGTTTCAACAGTTTTCTGTAATCAACAGACAAGCAGAGCAACTCCTTTACTGACTTCCTTAACAAGCAGGTCTTAAAAAAGATAAACTTATATATCACGTATTGATAAACAAGCATATTATAGTTTGATATTTATTGATCTAAACAAAAATGTAGAGAAAAAGACTTGTGACATAATCCATTCATTTTCCACACATACATATGCCAGTAAGGGTTGCTGAGAAAGGAAAGCATATCCCAGCTATACTAGTTGAAAAAAATTGGGTTTTCACTCTGGACAAATTGTCAGGCTAGAGACTTTATTTCCTGATATCTAGGCTGTTATTGGGACTGGTCTTCTAACTCAATATCTTAAGACCTGGCGTCCACATATGCTGACATCACATTTTGGGTTTTATTTCCACAGCAGTTAATTCTGCTTAACTGGGGCCCTGTGACTGCATGTTTAGATGATTTGCTCAAATATTAGCTTGGGTCCTAAGAGGTTAAAGTACTCATTTTTGGGGATTTTTTTTTCTGCAAATTAATCATGATAAATACATGTTTAAAAAAAGTGTCATGTTGTCTTAAGCTACGTTCCTAAGTGAATAATTCCCTCTCATAAAGTTATGCAGAAGTAACCCAAATCTTTTTTAAATCTGAGTTTAGCATCAAGCGTATACCTCGAGCCATTAGATATGAGACGTCCTTCAGGGCTGATCCAGTGGACTTCAGGTTCTGGGTCACCATTTGCTTTGCACTTCAGACTGGCAGGCTGGCCTTCCATAACCACGGTAAGAGGTGACCTTCGAGTAAGAACTGGTGGGTCACAGATAAACTCCTAAAACACAGAAAATGGGAAAACTGAAAAGTTTTGCTGCTCAGTGAAAACAAAAAACAAAAAAAAATCAATATTTGAACAATATCCTGTTGGCAGATTCTGTTGCCATTCTCCTTAAATGTAAAAGCTCATACCTCTTCGGGAATTGTCCAGAAATACTTGGCACTGAGGTCTGGTGGAGAGGCACATGTCTCAAGGTCATCTTCTCTGGTTAGTCTCCTTAACCACAGTAGCTCACAGTTACAGTGAAGTGGGTTGCCACCAAAACTCAACACGAGGGAAGAAAGAGGCGAGCCTTTAGACTTGGCGTACACAGGGATTCTTAGAAACAATGGGTCTGGAGGAATTTTCTTTAGCTTGTTGGACGTCATATCTAGCCTGATAAATAAAATGATCGAGGAAAGACAGACAAACGTACAATTATTCAGGAAAAATATGTCAGGTTTTTTGTTTTCCAATTATTAAAAAAAAAGATAAGTAATTCTTGTCTTACCTGGCTAATTTATGCAGATTGGTGAATACTCCCTGTGGAACATTTTCTATGAGGTTATGATCCATATTTAGGGTATTGACATTGGTTAGATGTCCTATGGTTTCCCATGGAACCTGAACTAGGTTATTGTAACTGAGATCTAGATCTTCCAGTGTTGACAAGAAGTCATCAAAAGCGTGAGGAGATATAGAGTGAAGTTGGTTATTGGCCAGGATCAGATGTCGAAGGTTTGTGAGACCCTTGAAATGCTCGTCCTGTTTGTTGATACAGCAAAGAAAATGTTGTTGGCTAAGTATCCATTTCACCGTATAATTTTTATTCTGGGATTTTAACGTACCTTTATCACGGTTATTCTGTTGGAGTCCAGGTGAAGTGCTCTTAGCCGTCGTAGGTCACTGAAAGCTGAAGGAAGGATCTGACTGATGGTGTTTTTTGACAGCGTCAGATGTAACAAGCTGGTCATGTTGGCAAAGTCTTTTCTTCGGACAGCTTAAAATGAAAGGATACAAACAAAATGTATCTAAGACCCAACCAGAAACCAGTACTTCATGATTTTGTTTTTTGGGTTTTTTATATTTTAAATGTATTTTTATGTCTAATCCTGATTGTTTTCTTTAAACACCTTGGGAAAATCTTACTTTCATTGTACATAGAATGATAGTAAAGTCAATTCTGATTCTGATCAAAACAGAATCACAAAATGATTTAGTGACATTAATTAAATGTCTGTTTTTTGTCTCTGTTTTTTTTTTCAAGCCCAAGTCCTAAAAAAACAACCCTGCACTGTAATTTCCTCTTAACCAAATTTCACACTCGGCACAATGCTGTCTGAAATGTACCGTTCTCCTGGCAACCTTCAAACCCAGACTCGTCCATAAGATTTCCAGATGGAAAAGCGTGATTCATCACTCCAGAGAAGGCGTCCCCACTGCTCTAGAGTCCAGTGGCGGCGTGCTTTACACCACTGCAGCCGACGCTTTGCATTGCACTTGGTGATGTGTGGTTTAGATGCAGCTGCTCGGTCATGAAAACCCATTCCATGAAGCTCTCAGCGTACAGTACTTGGGCTAATCTGAAGGTCACATGAAGTTTGGAGCGCTGAAGCAATTGACTGTGCAGAAAGTCAGCGACCTCTTTGCACTTCAACATCCACTGACCCCTCTCTGTCAGTTTACGTGGTCTACCACTTCATGACTGAGTTACTGTTGTTCTCAAACTCTTCTATTTCATTATGATAGAGCTGACAGTTGACTGTGGAACATTTAGGAGAGAGGGAATTTCACGACTTGAGTTGTTGCACAGGTGGCGTCCTATGACAGTTCCACACTGGAATTCAATGAGCTCCTAGAGCAACCAATTCTTTCACAAATGTTTGTGAAAACAGTCTGCATACCTGAGTGCTGGATTTTATATACCTGTGGCCAGGCCAAGTGACACCTGATTCTGATCATTTGGATGGGTGAACCAATACTTTTGGAATAAGGACTGAGTCAATTCAATTTAACTAGCATGCAAACTGAATGCTGACTTCAGGAAAAAAATAGGCAAGATTTGAAGGAACTTTCTGGGATTTGTCAAAGTGAAGCTGGTTTGTTTATTACTTACTGCAGACATATGCAATGCAATATGCAAAGTAGTCATAAAAGAAAACAAAATCTAGAAGAAAAATGCCTGGACCAAAAAAGCTGACTGACAAACATGTAAAGAATATGTACAGAACTTAAAAACACTCAGATCAAAAAGCCATAATGATGTTTTGTCTATTTTAATGCAAAACAGCAGAATCTCCATTCTCAGTGTATGCCAATGAGAATGACGAAACTTGCTGCATCCTATCTTTGCTTTTGCTTTGGCTGTTTAATGCTTCAGCTGTGAGATATTTTGTGTGATTTTTTTTTTTTTTTTTTTTTACTTTATTGGTTATCAGAGTGGCGTTAGCAGAGTCAGTGTTTGTCTGTCCACACAATTAGCCACATGGGCCAAAGTCATCAACTTAGGAACCAAACAAGGAGCAGAGTGCTGTTCTTGCCAACTTATCAATCTTCATGTGTACCATAATGTTAAGCAAACTTTTTTTATACATATTTTTGTTACAATTTTATACCAATTGCATGCATACTTGTATTGTTTTGGTCTTGTATGCATTTGTTTTATTTTTTATTTTAGAAAATAAAACCAGTTACCCCAACCAAAAAAAATGACTATATTGGAAAATAAATAGACATATTATTAACGATGCAGAAACGAATAAACTGACTTCATAGTCTATTTTAAATTCTATAAATGATTCAGCTACCTTAAAAAAAATGTAAGAAATAGTTGATATAACTGACTTCGTCAAAATTTTTTGTTTCCTCATTTTAACATCTTTCTGTGTATTCATGTATTGCACTGTTCTACAATATTGCCTTCTATTTAAAGCTTTTATATTGTTCACAAAATGAGCTTATAAACTATTGGGAGCAAGCATTATAGTCACCAGTAAATGCTAAAATTTGAAAATATATTTTTACACATTTTAAATGAATAGCAAGTAATCGATAAGAAGATTATTTGCTAATTGTTTTATCATTATGATTAAATATGCGTAAAATGATTAATGAGTACAGGATGCCTTTGATTAAATTCTAAAGTTTTAAGAGGTCAAAAATAATTAGGATATATTATTCAGGTGACAGGGGAAACTAAAGGTGTTTACAAAGAATAAAAGTAGGACTGTAGATGAGGTACCTGTGATGAAGTTCTCTTGAAGGCGAAGCTCCACTGTGCGTCGATCAATGGCAGCAGGAACAAAAAGCAGGCCTGTCTTAGAGCAGAGGATCGCTAGCGATGGAGAAAGGCTCTGGCACATGCAGAGCTTTGGACATGGCTGCCCCCTGCATACTGCTGCCAGCAACAGCAAAGAGAACCACAGCCGTTCCATTATCCTCCACAGGGAATGGGGCAACTGAAGACAGGAAGAATGGAATAATGAATGAAAGAAAAAAAGAACTGACACAGTTGCTCACAAGTAATAAAGAGATTAACTTGTTGTAACCTTTATTTATTTAATAACATTTAATGGTTTTTTTTGTTTTCATCGGTTAAAGTAGACATCTGTGCTTTAGACTGTTCAGGTGCACAAACAATTTTGCTGCTTTCATTTTAGTCCACAGGTGTAATACAGGTGTAACTTCATCCCTCTGGTATTAAATCTAATCAGATTCTTGGTTCTTGTGGTGACTGCTCACATAAATTAACTGGTAATTCAAAACTGCAAGTGGTAAGGTAAAAAATAGTGCTTTGGCAAAGAATATTTTTGCTAAACTAGAATCTTTTTTTATAAATCCACATTCAGGCTGGTTTGATTGCTAACCTTGACTGGATTCAAATGTGCCATTAAATTTAATACATTTCTTACCTGATTAGGTAAGCTTTTACAGACAACACTCTTTTAGCAAACCAAAGACTCCTGCAGTTGCTACAAATATCTATTAATATATAAAGTGCCTAAAGTGCTTATGGAGTACTGTAGTTTTTGGTGTATATGTCGTGGGTTTTCACATAGTTTGGCCAGTAGTGCGACATATACTCAGGAGCAACTCAAAGGTAATGAGAAATATATATATATATATATATATTTGTTATATTCCCACTAGCAAGCAGTTTTTTCCTCATAACAACTGCTAGAAGGCATTATAGGTTTGTGTATCAGTATTTGCAACACAGAAATCCAAAACAAACATGGAGGAGAACCTGATTCCTTCTAAACTTGATATTTTTCTTATTTTCTTAAGACATTATTATTCTTGTTTTTATTTTTTCCTTCCTCTAGCTAATGCATGACATCAAGCCGTCAAACTGGGTAATAGAAAGTGCCTTCAATGTAAAGATCACAGTCAAAATAAAAATAAAAAAAACTCTTAATGATCTCAAGAACCTAAAAATTGAGTTGTGTTACCGATGCTTTTGTAGCGCTCTTCAAAATAAATAAACCTGGTCTCTCAACATCATCTGTGTCTTCTGTGCATTGTAAATTAAATATTCAGTCAATGCTTTCTTGTAGCGATTAGCCTAAAAAGTTGACAGCAGTTTTTTCCCACATGTGACAGGAGCGACTAGTTTATAAACATATTTTTGGACAAGCATTGAGCATTGAATTTGACGCGCGTCAAAAGAGGCAGTAGAATTTGAGGCAGATTGAAAAAGAGGCAGCGAACGTAAATTTGATGCATGAATGAACGCAGCATTATGCCAAGCGAGACAGATTTGTTCAGAAGTGTTGCCCTTTTTTTCCCAAAAAGTGAGACTTGCATTCTGGAGAGACTTGTGTATCGCCTTTTCTTCTTGTTCCTTTTTTAGCTCCTGTGAGTCATACTCTGGTGTGGAAATACAGTATTCAGAAAAACAAAATACTCATATCTGGACTCAAGATATTCATGTAATGCATCTAGTCTCCTGCATTAGCTATGTTGACTGGAATGTTGGCTTTGGCCGCTCTAATTTTCACTCTGTTACTTGTCCTGTCATTTGTGCACTTTGGTGCTGGCTTGACTCTCATAGAGACAGTGTCTTTGAAACACTGGGCTTCTCGTCTCCTAATTTGATGTGATAAATGTGTGTACATGTGTGTTCCGAACATTGACCCATATAAGAAAGCTGGACTGAGAGACCCCTTCCCCAACATGCAAAACAGGAAGTACCCACTGGCTCCATGAAGCTAGAATGTGGTGTGTGCCAGCCCCCACGTCCAACTTTTAATATGTTTGATTGACAGAGTCTCCAGAGTCTGCTTTCCGTGAAAGGGATGTGGACCTCCAACAAGCTCACTCCTGATTGGCAAGAGTGGTTGCCATAGAGATGTCAACTTTGACTGACTCGGACCAATCACTGCTTGATGACGTTGTCTAGCTATACAAGACTGTATTGTGAAAAAATGGCAACTGATTGGATTTCATTTAATTGGAGCCAGAAGTAAACCATTTTCAATATGTGATGTCACACTCACTCATTCCAGTTCACTTCCAGACAGGGGTTCCGAACTGTGGCTTGTGGTTCATACAGATCACGGCTTAGCCGAAATCTGTTGTTTCCCTAGTGGCTGGTATTGAGAAGACCCACCAGTGTCTAGATAAGCAGAATAGTTGTTTTGATCTTCATGACGAAGCATAAACAGATACTCAACACAAGATCAGTAGAGGCCTGGGTATACAGCAAAGTACAAAGCAGGCTGTGCAAAGATGCTCAAAAGACAGTTAGGAATGTGTATAATGAAGCCAAGAAAGGGAAATAGGTAGCGCTGCAATCAGTTAGCTACACTTGATTGCGTTTAGAAACATCTGTATTGACCTTATTGATCTGTATTTGATATTGGAAGGTGGGTAATCAAGCAAAACAAGCTACTAATTCAATCATCCAGTGTAAACAAAAACTGAATGAATTAAAACATCAGGATAATGTAAGGTAGGGAAAATGAAAAGATGACTACACAAATAATTTGATCATACATTTTTGTAATAGCAGTTGAATATTAGTCATTGTAACACATTGTAGATTTAACTCAACTCATTGCAGTGCCTCATGCATGTAAAACATGCACATGTCCGTGCTACAACTGCAGAGCGGTCTGCACTTTGCAATTGATATGGATTGACCTGTCAGCTTGTTTTTTTGCAGAAGTACCAGAATGATTGTGTATAAAATCAATCAATCTTTATTTATATAGCACTTTTCATATAAAACATAACACAAAGTGCTTTACACAAAATAAAAATAAATAAAACAAAAACAATAATGATACTAAATAAGCAAATACAAAACAAATAATAATATAAAATTAAGCATAAATTAACATAAAGTCCCCTCCCCCAGATCTGTACACAACCCCCACCCCTGTCAGAGCTCCCACCCCCTAACTGATGGAGATTGGCAATGAGAAACAGGCTGAGCATGACAGTTTGTTTTTAGAAACGCAAATAGTTGGGACCTCTCTCTCTGTGAGTAGCGGCACAGCCAACCAAATGCAGCGACACAAGCAGGGACCCGCCTCACCACAGCTAGGGAGCGATGCAGGTCCCCATCCAGAGCCGCCGCGGCTGAACGACAGCCGACCCAGAGAGAGAGAACCCAACTGAGGAAGCACCGGAAACAAAATAAAATTAAATTAAAAAGTAAACATATTGATAAAAGCAAAAAAGAACCAACAATAAAACATTATAATGAGGAATTTAAAATAAATTAATAATTTATTGTAAACATTATAAAATAGATAATAGATAAATAGGTAAAAAGATACAAAGTAAAAATTATATGAAAGCCAGGTTAAAAAGGTGGGTCTTGAGCCTTTTCTTAAAAACATCTATGCTCTCTGCAGCTCTTAGATCCTCTGGCAGACCGTTCCACAAACGAGGGCCATAATACTGAAAAGATGCCTCTCCATAAGTTTTGGTTTTCACAGCTGGAATGGTTAGAAGACCAGTGCCAGAGGATCTCAGGGTCCGTGGGGGTTCATATTTAACTAAAAGGTCAGACGGATAAGAAGGCGCAAGACCGTTAAGACATTTAAAAACCATTAAAAGTATCTTAAAATCCATCCTGAAGCTTATGGGGAGCCAATGCAGGGATTTTAAGATTGGAGTGATATGGGCCTGTCGCCGGGTCTTGGTAAGAAGTCTTGCAGCAGAATTTTGGAGAAGCTGAAGATTCTTAAGGTTAGTTTTTGGAAGACCGGCAAGCAGGGCATTACAATAATCAATTCTACTTGTGATAAAAGCATGCATCAGCATCTCCATGTTAGCGAGAGAGAGTAGTGGGCGGACTCTAGCCAAGTTTCTAAGATGATAAAAACATGTTTTAACCACATGTTTAATATGTGGGATGAAAGTTAGCTTAGAGTCAAAAATAACGCCAAGGTTTCTTACTGTTTCTGAATAATCTAATGAAAGTTCTTTTAACTTCAAAAACTGTTTCTCTCTCTTAGCTTCAGGACCAGTAATTAAAATTTCAGTTTTCTCCTGGTTGAGCTGCAGAAAATTATTTGCCATCCATGATTTTACCTCTAAAATACAGTTAAAAAGTGCTTCTATTGGCCCTGTGTCATCAGGAGACATAGCTATGTACAGCTGGGTATCATCAGCATAGCTATGAAAGCTGATGCTGTGCCTCCTGATGACATTCCCTAGAGGAAGCATATAGATTTTAAAAAGTAAGGGGCCAAGTATGGAGCCTTGAGGCACACCACATTTAATTTCGTGGACCCTAGAAAAGTGAGTGTCCATGTTTACCATAAAGTATCTCTTCATCAGATAGGATTTGAACCACTTGAGAACTGTCCCTGATATGCCAAGACTTTTAAGTCTATTCAACAGGATCAGGTGATCAACAGTATCAAAAGCAGCACTTAGATCTAGTAGGACTAATACTGAGATCTGACCTGAATCCAAGGCACACCTGATATCATTAACTATCTTTAACAGGGCTGTCTCAGTACTGTGGTTTGTTCTAAATCCAGACTGGTTTGTCTCAAAAATGTTGTTTTGTGCGAGAAACTCATTCAGTTGAATAAAAACAAGTTTTTCTAAAACCTTGCTTAAAAATGGCAAGTTAGACACTGGTCTGTAGTTGTTAAAAACTGAGGGGTCCAAGTTAGTTTTTTTTAAGTAGTGGTTTTACAACAGCAGTTTTAAAGGCAGCAGGTAAAATACCTGTCTGAAGAGAGTAATTCTTTATATTTAAAATCTCACTCTCAAAAGACCCATAAAATGTTTTAAAAAGGGATGTGGGGATGGGATCTAGAAAGCAGGTTGTTGGGTTAACTTGGGAGAAAACTCGACCAAGTGTTGCAGCTTCAACCAGGTCAAAACTGTCCAGTGCTTCCCCGGGTAAGATCAAGCCATCATTTTCAATAAAAAGGCTTTTTTGTTCATTTAAGATACTGGATGTGACAGAATCAATTTTGCTCCTGAAGTGGTCAACAAACTCCTCACACAATGACGCGGTAGCTGGCATTGTGTTTGTATTTACGTCGGGGTTGATCAAAGATTCAATTGTGGAGAAGAGGACTCTGGGATTGTTTTTATTCTCAGAGATGATCTTTGCAAAGTATGCGTTCCTGGTTTGTTTCACCGATTGATTATATAGTTTTAGTTGATTTTGGTATAATTGGTGATTTATTTCAAGTTTCTGTTTTCTCCAGGGCTGCACGGTGGCGCAGTGGTTAGCGCTCCTGCCTCACAGCAAGAAGGTTCCCGGTTCAAGTCCTGGCTGGGGGACCTTTCTGTGTGGAGTTTGCATGTTCTCCCCGTGCATGCGTGGGTTTTCTCCGGGTACTCCGGCTTCCTCCCACCGTCCAAAAACATGCTTCATTGGTTACTCTAAATTGTCCCTAGGTGTGAATGTGAGTGTGTATGGGTGTGTGATTGTGGCCCCTGCGACAGACTGGCGACCTGTCCAGGGGTGTACCCTGCCTTCGCCCATGAGTAGCCGGGTTAGGCTCCGGCAACCCCGTGACCCCGAAAGGGATAAAGCGGATTGGAAAATGAATGAATGAATGTTTTCTCCAATGTCTTTCAGCGGATCTACATTATCTCTTCAATTGTTTCATTCCTTCAGTTCTTCAAGGGGGTGTGGGTTTAATTCTTATCTTTTTAGACTTAAGTGGAGCAACTGAATCGAGATTGGATTTTAATTTGCTGTTAAAACTTTCTACGATTAGGTCACAGGGGGCTGGTAAGACAAGTGGAGCGTTAGTACAAACAGTTGAAATAAATTTTCTGACCACTTCAGGAGTTAAGTAGCGCTTCTTCACCGTTCTCACAGAGGTCTGTTGTTTTATAAAACCAGTGATGTTAAAAAGCACACAGTAATGATCAGATACAGCCAGATCCACAACAGTGGACACACTTGTTGGTAAACCATGACTGATTACCAGGTCAAGAGTGTGCCCCCTGTTGTGAGTTGGCTGCATGACATGTTGTTGAAAATCCAGAGAAGCAAGTAATTCCATAAACTGAGTAGCGCAATGGTCAGACACCTTGTCTACATGCAGTTTAAAATCACCAGTTATTAAAATCATGTTAAAGGAAATGTGGACAGATGCAAGGAACTCAGAAAACTCCTCAATAAAACCAGTGTTTGGTTTTGGTGGTCTATATACTGTGATGCATAAAACTGGAGGGCTGTTAAAAACAAGGGCATGGTGTTCAAAGCTGGGGTACTGATCTAAAGTAATTTGCTTTACTGCAAGGGAGTTGGATATAATGGATGCAGTATGCAGTATGCAGATGCAGTACCACCACCCTTTTTGCCCTCCCTGGTTGAAAAACCAAAACTAAAATTTGGTGGGGAGGCCTCTGTGAGAACAGTGGATGCTCCTGTGCTCAGCCATGTTTCAGTTAAAAAGAGAGCATCAATGTTATAATCTAAGATAAAATCATTCATAATAAAAGTCTTGTTGGACAAGGACCGAGCATTAAAAAGTGCCATGTTAAAAGAGGGTGGTGGATTGTTTATTGTTGAAACTGCTT
The DNA here is from genome assembly GCA_036245035.1 of Adrianichthys oophorus. Classification (NCBI taxonomy): domain Eukaryota; kingdom Metazoa; phylum Chordata; class Actinopteri; order Beloniformes; family Adrianichthyidae; genus Adrianichthys; species Adrianichthys oophorus. The sequence goes on along the minus strand of BSAI01000072.1, from coordinate 17,091,741 downwards.
CCTCCTGCTTTGGTGCTTTCTTTAGTGGGCAAAGGCAGTGGATGTTTGGTTTCCTTCCAACACGTCCTCTCATGGAGGACCTGTCTGTAATAATGGTCTCAATGGTATAGAGTAACGGGACAGCAGGTCTTTGACAGGAAGCACAGAGAAAGGTTGGAGCAGTTATGTGTGGGAGATTGTGGGAGGAATGTACAGAATCCAGTCAGTCACTTCCACACATGGATGTTTGTGCAGATGAAGATGTGGTTTGGACTGGTGTGGACATGATGGGGGCACATGATGTCTGGACAGAGTGTCTGATGTTGGCAGCTAAGACATTATTGCCCAGTGGACTAGGGTGGATTCCATCAGTTTTGTAAAAAGAGTTTCTGTTCCAGAACAGATTAAAATTGTCAATAAAAACAAATCCGTTCTGACTGGAAGCAGAATAGAGCCAGGAGCTCAGACTCTGCAGCCTGCTGAACCGGGCCTGGCCGCGGGAGAGGGAGGGGAAGGGTCCAGAAATAAAAACAGTCAATGGACAGGACTTCAAAAAATTAAAAAGTTCAATAAAAGCCTTTTTCGTCGTTTCAGACTCTCGATAAGACGTGTCGTTAAAACCCACATGTAAAATCAGTCTCCTAACAGAGGAAGGGAAAGAGCGCAACAGTTCTGGGAGTTTTTCCAGAATGTCCAGAACCGTGGCTCCAGGAAAACAGTGAGTGACCGCGTTAAAGAAGCGGACCTTCCTTATGATAGAGTCTCCGATTATTGCCGTTGTTGGTGCAAACAGAGGAGGAGACGCGGACGCAGGTGAAGCGCTGACAGATGAAGCTGCAGCAGTGTACCTGCGGGGCAGCGGCGATAGCCTCACCTTGGAGCCGGTGTTCGACCTGTGATGACGGCGAGGCGCGGGCACAGCGGGAGTGGAAGCGGGCGGCCTCCTTCAGGATCCGGAGGCGGGAAGAAGACGTTGCCGACCGGGAGGACGCAGGGGGCTCCAACCGCCGACGCTCGTCTGATCCAGATGAGGTTTTCGCGGTAATCCCCGGAACTCAATGAACTGTATACGTGCTAGAAGGCATAAACCTGTTTTCATCCTCTCTGATTTTGTTTGTTTTCCTCTTCTGAACTGAACATGCATGTATGGATCCATGCAGATGCAGATATTGTAGCTTTACTTTGGGTTGCTCTCATCAGGGTTGCATATAATGTGATGTGAACACAGTTTTGAACAGATGTGCGTGGATGTATATTGTAAATACATGGATAAATATTTATATAGATAGAAATATATATATATATATATATATATATATATATATGTGTGTGTGTGTGTGTGTGTGCATGTGTGTGTGTTTAGTGCTCAGTTGCTGGCAAGTGCTAGCCTTTGTGTGTGTGAAGTGTGAAGGGGGTGATGTGTTTGTGGGGATGCCAGGTTATTAGTGATCTTGAAAGAACAGGAACAATAAGAATAACAACAAGAATAGGAACATCCATCTGCTGCATTCACACACTGCACACACATCCACTTTGAATTGTATGTTTGTTAAAAGAGAAATGCATGCATGCGTCTGCTTGTATGCCTGCTATACAGTATGTGTCTATAGGGCCTATAAATCTACAGTTGTGTTGCAGAATGAAATCTTATGCTTTAAAGAAAACAATAAGGATAAAGACCTTACATTATAGAATTACACATTAATAATGTGTCAATATGCTAAATGGCATATTTACCTCCTCAATTGGTTATTTATAATAATGTCCTATTTCATTAATGAATTGTAGAACAAAAAAGAAAAAAAAGTGAAATGAGTAAGTAAATAATACATAAGTAAAAAAAAAGAAAACCTAAATAATATCATGGAACAGTGTAAAAGTTTAAGTACAGAAAAGCAGAGACAACAACAAGAGATGAAGCTTAAGCAAAAACAAAGTGCTCCAAGAGAGCGGGGTTTCTGTCAAAAGCAGGGGTGAGGGCAAAGCCTTGATTGGCTGCCGAAAAAAAAAAAAATCTTGATGGGGGCTTGTAACTAAGCAACAGCCAATGAAATGTGGATGGTAACACCAAGGAGGTGGGAAGAGTGTGTGTGTCTGTCATGGTTGTGGGGGTGTAGTGTGAGTCTGTGTACGGTACTATGAAAAAGTGTAAGATTGGTCTATAAATCTCACAAGAAAGGAATCTGGATCATTGCTGCCATCATTCCAGAGGGAGAAAACTGGGGTGTTTCAGAGAATTAATGCAGAAGGGCTTCATTTATGTTATCATCTAAAACTGATGATTTCTTACTCCAAAGTATATATCTGATGCATTTTTTCCTAAACTATTCTGACTTCTTATATTTGTATTTATTTTTTTTATTGGCAATACATGTCCTTATTGCAAACTATTACAATTAGATTAACCTATCAGTTCATGTCATTTTAAACGCCGCCCCATTAGTTGGCAAGCAAACAATCTTTGCCCTCCAACACTACACACAAACCCCCCACCCACTTCCCATTGTCACCTGAGTCTCATCACGTGACAGGAAAAGGGAAAGCTTCTCACATTTCAAAACTTTTTTCTGTTGTGTTGGACACAGACATGTCTTTGGAGAAATCACAAAGAAGAGACTGTCTTGTAACTGAATTCTATTTAAATTGTTCAGCTCCTCCTATACCGCTGCGCAACACTGGGATGGAGGAATCACAATAATTCTACGCCTGTGCCCCAGTCTGTGACAAACTAGTACATTTTAGCACAGCCACATATCAAGATAGTCAATTTACAAGTTCTTCATCAAATGAAACCAGAACAAATACTCGGCCTTGGTGACACAAAATCTGTCTCCATGACAACCAAGCAGAAAAAATCTCAACATTAGTCACCATTAGCCATGCAAATATAAGGGTCATGGAGGTGAGTAAACCATTTCTTAATTAAGCTGGTAGATATTTGATTCATCTTTAATAGTAACTGTCACCCATAAAATAGATACATTCTAGAGAGATAAACATTTCAATATTTAAAGTGGAAACTCTCACTTGGACAAAACATGCAGTCTATTAATTCTTAGATCTTAGCTTAGCTGTCAGAATGCTGGTAAAACACCTGGGAAAGTTTTTTTTTTTTTATTAAGTCAAGAGAGCAACCACTGTGGCACTAAGGATCTACTGTGCTGCAGTGACATACCACAGCTTATACAGTTTCTGGCACAGATCTGGAATGAAAGAGAATAAGAGATGAAGCCTTTACTCTTTACGGATCACTGCAAATACAGATTTGACTGAGCGAAGCTTTTCACCCTATGAAATCAGTGAGGAAACATGTACTCTTTGCTCTGGCTGATTTGGCAGCGCAGCTGCTTCAGCTCCAGCCTCAAATCACAGATGTTTTGTATCGTTTTTAAATCACACAAAGTCTTACTTGTATCACAATGAACTGGAATTTTACATATATGTTCTTTTATCAATTCAGAAATGTTCTCATCTTTCTTTGTAAACAATGAATGACATGAATCTAAACTCTATTTGCTTTTTAGTGGCTTTGCTTGATTAGTCAGACTTCTTCATTTCTGCTATAAATAAAAGTGATACAGAAGTTAATTTCAGCCTAACACAAATATATTTGATACAAACTGACTCAGTGCAGTGACTCACAACTGAAACATCTATTCTGTGTTTATAGGTGCTTGTTAATGTTTCATAGGTGTGAGGATGCTTGGCTATTTGTGTCTCTGTTTGGCCTGTGGAGGAGTAGACACCATCTAAGGTGTACTCTGCCTCTATTCTAAAAGATTGACCAGGTTCAAGTAGATAAAGCAAGTTTAGGATCCTGTCAGTGACTCATTGATGAGAGAAAGATTCAGGCCACTCCTATTAGCATCTATTCGCTGCCCTTCACAGAGAACATGCATGTCTAAGAAGGACATGCTTGTGGATCTGTTGTTGGAGGATTCTGTACTCCCCTGTTCTTTTTCCTTTTCTTTTTAAGCTTTATGTTACCATTCCGTACTGGTTAATGGAAACAAGGCTTTAGTTAATATGGTTAACATGCAGGATTCATTTTGCTATCAAACTGTAACATTTCAGGAGGATACCTGATGCATCACAAGACATTACAGATGCTTTAAATAGAGAGAATCTACAGTACTCAGTTTTGTCAATTTAGATTTACTTTTTTTTTTAAATGGTGAGAAATCTTTATGTTTGAAACAGGTAATGTTTAAATTAATGGATTTAACTTTAAACTGTGCATCTGAATGCTCTTTTCTCTCTCTAAACACTCTATTAAAAAAAAAAAATCCAAAAATGTTTCTTTTCATGATCTACTTGCAATATTGTAAAAAAAAAAGCATACTGTGGTGTGTGGCAGCACAAGAAAAGAAGAAGAATTAAGCAGTACACGATGATCCACCATACCATTGAGGAGGACACGCACATCTAAAGCTGTTTCTTACACTTGAACAAGCACAACCAACCTTACTTTGGAAAACTTTACAGACTAGACAGCAAGATGTTTTCATTAATATTTTACTACCACCAGAAGATGGAGGAAGGAAAGCCTCTACCCTCCATTTATGCTTTCACCTCTATATCTGTTACGGTCTTATTCTTGAAGCAGCCATTAGAAGGGAGCAGATACTGCAGTCTAAGAACTCAGAAGAAAAACCATGGTAAAATGTGATTTCATCTTGTGCCTTTCTCCATCTATGCTGTGTACATATTTCAAAAGCTGACTTGATAATAGGGCTCTCACACTAAACATAGTACTGAATGAAACATCTAAGTATAGATCTTTACATTGTACAACTTCTATGCTGTTACTCCTGGTGTATCATTTTCACCCCATCATGTTTTTACGCTTATGTTATTTCCATTTATTTCTGTTTTTTGCCTGTTTTTGTTTTACAAACCTCCCTGCCATCTCTTTTTTCTTCCTCTTTTCATCATCTGCTCATATTCAGTGATTTCTACAAGTTAGATTCTGACAGATGCACCTCATTTTACAGAGAGCAGTGGCAACCAGTTTTAATTTAATCATTATGGTGATTTGCAAAACAATAATATTACTGATAAAAGAGAACAAGAAGGAAGACATGGAGAAACTAAAGAGTAGAAAAAGAGATAAGGTACAAGGGGGTAGAAGTCAACACAAACACGAGGAAACGAGAGATGGATCTTTCCTTACGGGTGACACACAAGACAAGGAGAACACAAGAAAATGATGAGTAGAGAAGCAGGGAATTTGTTTATGGAAACCCATGTGTCAGTAGGAAGTCATCACATAGAAGGTTTCTGCACTCTGACGCTTGTTGTGCAGCTGTTGCTTTGGGGAACTGATTACACACACAGACGTGTGCGGTAAAACAAGCATAGACCTACGTGCAACACACTAGCTTCGTTTTCCTGTCGCACATCCCAGTATGTGCACAAGCTTCCGGTTCTGCTTTGAACTGATCCTTGCACCTGGGGGGGACACACTTTGAGAGCTCATAGATAATATTATTATCCTTTGGCCTTCATATGGTAATACATTTTTTTTATTACTGAGGGGAAAAAATGGAAAATTATGGCTTTCAGTAGCAATTTATGGAATTAAATGGCTGTCAAGGCTTTTCTGCTTCAGAAGGATTTTGGCATTCTGTTTATTCAAGGTCTAAGAAAAATGAATATGTTTTGCTATTTTCCCTTTTCTATGGTGTCTGCAGGCATGCTGTACAATAATGCCATGAACGATCAAGAGACTAAAAAAGCATACATTGGATTAAAGCTGACACCAAAAGGTCCTGTAGATTTCTTGACTTGGAATGAAATTATAAACCCAGCTTTGTTGTGTTTACACTGAATGTGATTCGTGCAGCAGAGGCGTCCAGTTTCAATGCTAAGTAAATGTACAGATGTGATCGGAGCTTCATGCTGCTCGATTTAAGCACCGCGCATGCAGCATCGGGTCTGCTACAGTGCAATTTGAGAAGCGCGGCACGGCAGGATTTGGCCGTCAAAGCCAGAGTTTAGAAATCTGACTTTTGGCAAACAAAACATGTCACATCAACCAATCAAGGACTAAGATTTGGGATTTGACATGTTCAATGACACGGTCAGCAGGTGGAGTCCGAAACCAACACAGGGGAAAATCTGATCGTTTTCCTCCTGAGCATTATGAGATTTTTCCATCGAAACAATAATAGAAAGATCTTATAATTTTATTCTAATTTTTTCTCTCCTCTGACTAATGCCGGATAGCAAGTCGTCAAACTGGATCACAGAGAGACGGAAGTACCGTTGAATTTGATCTTCATTCAGATGCAGCTTCTACTATTGGGGTGAACCTCACTGCACTGGGAGAGTCTCTGAATAGTCTCATGAACCCAGACATGGAGACGTAAATACCAATGCTTTTTGAAGCTCTTAAATAAAATAAATAAATAAAAATAAACCTGATCTCTCAACATTGTATGCATTGTAAATGAGCTATACACAGACACCATGCACTCCATCCAGTGATCAGGCTAAAAACATTTGGCAGTAGCTCCTCCCTCACATATCTGGGGCGTCAAGTTTATGAACACATTTTTGGACAAGCATCGAGCAGCGAATTCGCCACACATCCAAATAGAGGCGGCCGACGTTTGAATAGCAGCATTACAGGAAAGCTTAGTCCATTCACCAGTTAGCTGGGGGTGGATCATCATCGTCTTCCACTTTTTTAATACTAGTTGCAGGAGCAGGCTATAGGCTCCCGTGACTCTAAACAAGATGAAAAAGATAAGCCCACTGGTTGCATGGATGTTTTGTCTATTAATTTCATGCTTCTGATGACAAAACCACTGTTAAAGTTGCTAGATCTTTTTGACATTCAAAAATGATACAAATTTATTTCAAATGTGTTTGTGGCTTAAAAATTTTCGTTTACCAAGTACTTTCTAATCCTCTTCTTTCTTTTGCTTGTTTTTTTAATAGCTACTCCACACTGGTGTGAAGTAATTAAACCAGTGTGGAATTACATCTTCTTCTTTTCCAGCTGACTCTTTCCTTAATGCTAATAAACTGAATAATTGTAGGTGCTGGTTACATTTCTCAAGTGAGATTTCAGTCAAACAGCTACAAGAAGGACTTGGACCCAAAAAACAAGGGGCAAACAAGCCCTGGTCACTAGTGGAGCAGGTTTTTAAAATAATCGCGCATTTTGTTGTACAAGCACCAAGTTTGGCATGGATGTACCTTAGGATCCCCTTTTTTCAAAAAAGCATATTAGCCACAGTAAAATACATATATATATATAGATATATATCTATATATATCTATATATATATATATATATTTAGATATATATATGTATAGATATATATCTATACATATATATCTATATATATATAGATATATAGATATATATATATATATAGATATATATCTATATAGATATAGATATATATCTATATATATCTATATATATAGATATATATAGATATATATATGTATACATGTATGTATATAATATACATACACGTATCATAGTATTCTGTAGGTACCCCTCACATTTAAAGACTGCATTTTGCGCATGAACACCATGTTGTTCAGACTGGGGTAGATAGACAAACATTTTTGTAACGATTGAGTGTTTGGCCGCCATGTGTATTAATAGCAGCATAGCATTTTGGATTTTCTTGTGGTTAAATGCTTTTCTTGAAAGAAGGGATCCTAAGCTGCATTCATGCCATCCATGTCTTTGTTTTAACATGTGTAAATGTTGCTTTATGCTTGTCCAAACATGTGCTAACCTGAAGCTCCTGCCACGTGTGGGAGAAGCTTCCATCAAACGTTTTTCTCGACCTCATCACTTAGGAAGCTGATTATGAGAGATCAGGGTTATTTATTTTAATTTATTTATTTATGCTACAAAAGCATCAATGAGCAGTGCACGTCTCCATGTACGGGTTCATGAAATCATTTAGACTCTCCCAGCTAGGAGCATAGACATACATATACTGTATATACAAAGGTGAGGAGCGGCAGGTGCCCTGCGCTGTGGCAGAAGCGCTGTGGCAGTAGCTCCATCTATGTAACCAGTGGGGGATTTAATTGCAGCAGAAGAGTGAAGACATTTGTAATAGTAAATTCCGACATCCCCAGCTTTTCTTTCTTTTTTTTTTACATTTTGTTTGTTTTTTCTTTAAGATCCAATTTCTCACTGTGCACTTAGGTTTTATGGGCATCCAGAGGATTTTTTTAAAAATAGGAATATCTTGAGTTCAAATAAGTCATAAATGTTTTGTTTTTATAAATTGGCCTTAATGAGCAAATGTTTTGATGATATAATACAAGTTGTACTTTATATATGCTTTAAAAAAACAGTGTTTTAGAACATTTTAAGCTTTTATTTTATTGTTTTTTTCTGTTTTTTAAGTTTTCATTTTATTCTATAAAATATGATTATACATAAATGCCATTATACAAACAAATGATCCGAACCGTGACTCTAAAACCGTGACACAATCTGAACTGTAAATTTTGTGACCATTGCACAACTAATATCAGCCAAACAGGCTTCGCTAAAAAGGGCACTGACTGTTTTACTCTGCTTTATATTATTCTATAGATGTCAGCCCTTAATGGGCAAAATTCAAATCAAACATGCTGAAAAAAACGGTATTTATCTTTGTTGTGAATGATCTGCAATTCTGCTCTTCTGATCTTCAATTAACTTTATGTTCTCTTTTTCTGATGTTGTGTTGTGTTAGTGTTTCAACCCAAATCAAGGTTTATTTTTAACCAGTTTATATGAAGCTGTTGTGCGTGAATGATTAGGAATTTTTTTGTACGCTTGTTTGCAGTCATAATTTGCAGTTGGTCTTTTTTTATAAAAGCTTTCTGGACAAAATAATGAAAAAAAAATGCTGCCATTAATGTATTAAAAAGAGTCATAATAAATAAGTAGTCACTGAGAATGAATCTTTTGGCTTAATTTTGACTTAAATCAGTTTTCTCGCAATTTTAAGTGTGGTCACAATAACTATACTCTTACTAACTTTCTTTGTGTGCTTATGCATAATCCTAAAACGTCATAACTCTAAACGGGATCAAGCTTTAAGGTGAATATGACAAAGTTTTAAACTGCATTGATAGGGGAAGGTTCTAAATTAATCAGTGTTGTTTATGCACCTTTGCCTTGTAGCTTCTTTCAAAGATCTGTATTTCATTTTGAAATTCATTTTCTGTTTATGATTCTAATTCCCAATGTGTAAACGTAATGACTCAACTTGATGAAATCTAATATGAGTGTCAATAATATCTGCCAAAGTAAGACTAATACCTGTTCAGGGCTTTCATGCGTTTTGCTAAATTACAAAGTCGTCCCTCGCTTTATCTTGCCATCCCAATTTTGCACTTTCTTGTGCAGTGCGTCATGTTCTGCGTCCTGATTGGCTGCTGACCTTGTCAACCAATCTCCTCTCCAATCTGACTTGTCTCCTTTACAGAATACGTTAAGCTCGCCACATGTACATAAATCTTCAATCACGAGTGGATCTTTGTTTTTTTTCTATAATACTGGACCTATTTTTCTGCGAAGGTTTGCACTTTAAGTTAAACGGTGAAAATGTTCATGAGTTGCTGAGAAAAGTGTATAAGGTATGTAGGGTTTAACTGTCTTATAACATCTGTAATCCCACTTTGCAGATTTTACCTTTCACCGGTTATTTTTAGAACGCAACTCCTGCTATAAATGAGGGAACACCGTATTTACATCTGCAATTCCCTTAATCTGCATGGGTGCGCCTGCTGGATGTCAACCATGCTGACCATTATGTGGTCTTTAAATTATGAACCAGACTCTTGATCAAGTCTCCTGACACACACAGAACTGCAAATGGGCTGGAAGCATTCTGAAAACTGCCACACACTTAAAAGTAATTCAATCTGCTCCTCACCCGCAGCTAAAAAATATGTGGATTCACATTTTATTTCATTCTCCACAGTAATGTGCAACATGCATTGGTCAGCTAACTTTTTAAAAGTTTGAGAAGAGATTGATTGGAAGCTGTGAGCTCTCTTCACATGTAGCAAAGATTCATGTGGCTAAAATTTACTTAACTATATTTAAAGGTTCATTTCATGTATGACTCCACATCTTTTGGCAGAAATTTGCAATAAAAGGCTCAACTCAAACTCAGTTTTGCGTTGAAAGTTCATAAGCCCAAAATATAAACACATAGAATTTTAAAAAGGGAGGATCTGATCTTCTTATCTTTACAGAACAAACCACAATTAAAAAGGAAAACAAATGTTTAGAAAATTACATTTTCAAAATCAAACCAAAATTTCAGAAACCACAACATTATAAAAAACAAAAAGAATTAAAAGGAAATAAAAATGAAACTTTTTTGAATAGCGTAGATTTTTAGATACATATATTGATTTCTGGAAAACACTTTTGTTTTCTAAAACATTTCATTTCTATTTTGTTTTGTTAATTTTTTTTTTTTGAGTTTCTAGAATTTTATTTTGATTTCTAAAAAGTAAATGTTTTTATTTTTGTTTTATATTATTTGTTTTTTCCTTTTTTAATTGTCATTGTGATCTTTAAAGTCCCACTTCAACTATATTTTCTTCTATTTTAAAAGTCTTCTCAGTGGTCTTTTATCAATGATTACACAGTTGTAAGATGTTAGAGATATAGGAAATAAATGGTAAACGGGCAAAGAAATGATCTCCCAGATAAAGACTGGTTATCAGATTCAGTGTCTTCAGAAGGTTACTTTCAGTTAAATTAAATAAATCTCATTTCAGAAGTCAGATGAATTCATGCGGGAAATTTGTATCATGATAAGGACAAATTTGATTTAACAAAAGAAAAAAATATCCTTTTTTTTATTTTTTGATTAAGTAAATCAAGATCTGATTTTTTTATTTAAACGATTCAATTATTGAGCTCAGTCTTACGGTATGCACTTTTTGTTTTTGAACCGTTTGAACCGTTTTAACAAGATAATGAAGAATAAACTGCAGCGTCTGTCTCTCCCTTTCCCGCACTAAAACACAGAGACTGAATCTGTTTTAAATTTCTTTATTTTGTGGTTAATTCAGGTCATAATGAGGATCGTACAGCTTACACCAATAATTCAGCAAAAGTTGTTTTTTTTGTTGATTTTTACTAATTGAAAGTGGAGCTAGACTCCCCAAATCTCTCAATTCTGTCTCATGTACAACCCCTTCCCTTTATTTTCTGTAAAACCCCTGGACAAACAGGCTGAATGCATAGACTGTAAAATTGTATCTGATAATAATATAAAGTCTATGGTTGAAGGACAGAATGCAGGGCCGCCGAGCTTTTCTGCCTGATGGGTTCACTGAGCTCCAGACATTAGGACCCAAACAGCCACTCAGCTAAACTCTGTCCACTACAATACATTTTTTCATTTTTATACAATCCGCAGCAAAATAAATAAATAAAGCAGCTTGTCAGGAAAAATGTCAACACAAATGAGTCAATCAGTTATAAATCTATCAGTTCTTCTGGTGTTCAACATTTTCTCTGATAAACAGCTTTGTTTGACAGCGGATGTCCGGAGCTAAGTGTATGCACCACACTGCACTGTTTGAGGAGCGCAGTTCCACTAATAAAAAAAAATATATATACTAAGAAAACAACTTTTTGGGAGCGTTTCTTTTGCTGTTGTTGAGAGTTGGTGTAAGCTGTAAGGTGTTGGTCATGGCCAATATGGTCTATGGTTATGACCTGCATTAACCACAAACTAAAGAGGCATAAAAGAGATTCAATCTCAGTGTCTAAGTGTGGAAAAGGGAGAGAGGGACACTACAGCAAATAATTTTCATTATCTCGTTATCACAAGAAAACGAAATTAGTTTTTTCTTGATAACGAGATAGTGGATATCGTTATCACGAGAAACCAGTCACAAAAAAAAGTAGGGTAGGACATTTTCATCTTCCGCGCAGTCTAATAATGTGCCTGTAACAAATGTTCCTCTAGGGTGCTGGTACAAAAAGCAAACCAAAAGAAATCTGAGGAAAATTGAGAAGGCTTGCAAGCAAGACAAAAGTGGGGTGGTGTTGTATACTGTTGTGCTACCACTGACATGAAATCACTTTTCTACCCCACTTGCAAAACGGAGTGTGAGACAGAGTTAATACGCTGTAATTGGTTAGCTTGAGAGAGACGATTTGGCAGCATTACAGACAGACCTCTTTTAGCTTCACTGTAATTCAGTATGCACACTGCTAAAATCAGCCATATGTGCTCAATTTCAGACAAGGATTCTGCATTGGTCATCTTTGGTTTTCTTTTAGTTTTTGTTTGATACACAAAATCTGCAATGCCACAATTTTTAATCAAATTTTTCAAAAATTATAGTTTTTTTAAGCCAGCTTTCACCCATATCAGGGGCAGACTTGTCTTCTTTTCAGCTTGGATACATTTTCTATCGATAAAGTTGCATTAAAAATTACTTTTGAAAAGAAACTTTCAAAAAAGCCCTTTAGAATGACAACATATATTAATTAAATGTAGTTAAATTGAATGTATTATATACATTTAATTACAAAAATATTATCTCACTTTAACACTTCAATTCAGGCAAAGTTAAAGGGTAGAAAATGCTGCATCCCTTGTGATTTGTCTCTATTTTTATCCTCTGTATTTTTTAACAGTTGCCTCTGTAATTGCACCACTTGCAAGTGTTACATAGTCTAAAGAAAATACATTATACATGTGAGTGCCTTTATGAATGCATAACATATGTGTTTAATTTCTCAAAGGGGATAATTAAATACTTAACTGGCAAAAAAACTAGTTTGTAATTAAAGTAGAAAAATTGTGTCAGAGTTTTTAGAAGAGTTTATTTCGGAACCTCATTTAAGACATTGCACATTGGGCAAAGAAAAAGTCAGTATTGCATGAATTAGAAAAATGCTTGCCTACCTCTATCTGGTGTACTGTGTATTCTTGAGACTCAGCATGAAGGTAGGCTGTGGTGACACCGAAAAGAGAGATGGACAGAAATCCAACACCTGTAGTAGAACAGATAAAAAGAAGAAAGTTAAATGTTATATATATTTATAGTAAAAATGTGATTGCCTTTGAATGGTTACTTCCTTTAGGGATTGTACAGAAAATCTATAATCTCAATTTTATGGGAAATGTTCTTCCTGGCACAACCCTGTGAAATCCTTTGGTCTTGGTACTTGTTAATGGAAACTCTGGTGGTGACAGCTTATGGGATGTGGTGGTCTACCATTGAAAAACAAACATGGCCAAATCCTGATTAACCTCTGATCTTTGACTAGATTAAGTGTGTCCAGGATGGCATGGCCGTACATAATAGCATGTCAAAAATATAAATAGGCAAAACATCTATTCAATTGCCAAAGAAAAAAAAATCTGGTAAGCATACATCCATCCATTTTCCTAACCATCTTTATCTCTTTCATGGTCACGGGGTTGCCAGGGCTGCCAGAGCCTAACGTGGCTGCTGTTAGTGAAGCCGGGGTACACCATCCTGTCGCAGGGCACCGGTAAACCTAATAAATCAAACTGTCAGGATTTTAACATCCCTTGTGGTTTAAAAGAGCTAAATATTTCTCATGAACATCTGACGCATTGCATGTAAAATCTGCTAGTGTTTTTTTTTACAATATTCACTCCTCTAGTAGAGGCAGGCCTTCCTGCCAACCTGCACAATAAGAAGCAGATGAAATAGATCACTGGTAGCCTGTGCCATCTTTCACAGCAGATAAGGAAACCCAAAGTGAAATGCTGACCTGCCACAGCTCACACTCATCAGTTGTGGAAATGTGGAACTGTCAACCCCCAGTGCACACTGTCTAAACCTATTAAAACACAGATAAATCCAGTTTCAAAACCACTAACAAAAACAGCGTAGTAAATCTGACTTTACACCTTCATTCAAACGAGAAATACTGTCATTGCTTTTTTTTCTTTTGGGGTTTTTTCCTTTTTTCAAAGTGCTTTCAAAACTAATATATAAGGATTTGTTTGTTTCTATTCTAGGGCAAAAACCTAGAAGTCAGTCTGTTACACAATTTCAATGCAAGACAGGAACTACTTGAAGAAGCTTAAAATATGAGCTGTGATGCAAAAATTATGTAATTTAAAAAAAAAAAAAAAAAAACGTTAACTCGATGTTGATCAAAGTGCAGTCAAAATAAAACTGACAGTATGTTCTTGTGAATTTTAGTGAAGGCAACAAGGGGAGTTGCACATCAAACAGGAAGCTGGCATTTTGGCATTCAGCTTCCACTCCAGCTGAGCTAACAAGCTGTGGATTATTAGAAAGTCATCACTCAGCCGAGGACAGGTGACCAGACTCACATTTAAATTATTGTTTGCACTTTTCGAACAATAAACTTTGTAAAAACTTTTTGTTGCAGAATTTGATACCAAACTATTTTTTTTTTATTTGCAAAGGGTTTTGTTATCATCAGAAGCCACAAACTGATCACAAAGAAAAGTGACTACCAATAGAACTTGTGCAGGTTCCATTCTGTAAAACATTACCAGTTATTTGTTACTGTTTTTTAAAAGAAATCCCTTACCTTACAACATTAGAAGTAAATATCGGACAGTAGCTGAAAACTGCATTGGCTTGTTTACATTACAGTGGTCTGTATAAACTCTAGAATTATTACAAAAAAGTTTTTTTTTTTTTTACTTTTACCTTTTTTTTTTATTTCCTTTGAATTTTAGATGCTCAACTGCAAAACTGCAACTCCTTATAGGAGCTTGATAGACAGCTTTTGCAGTACAATCGCATGACTAAGCCTCAGCTTCAGTAAGTTTAGTCCAAAAACAAAAACAATGGCAGAACATAGCACATCTAGTAATAAATAATAGAAAATAGAATATAGAGCTAAAAACCTATGTCATTCAGAAAAACATAAATACAACTCAGTTAAAATAACTTCTCTTAATCTCTTTAAAAAAAAAAGCACTAGACCTACTCGAGGCCTTTGTTTTAAAAAAGCTAAAAATAAGTTGTAGGGTCTTTGGGTCTATGAAACCTAATATGAAATTTGGCTAAACAATTTATTAAAAAAAAAAAGCATCAAAACAAAAATTAAAGTGACAGATCACAAGCCCTAGAGTTTATAAGTAGAATTTTTCCCTTTTACTTATTGCTGCTTGGTATGATTACATTTTGAGCAATACATTTGCATTCACACAGAAGCCAATTTGCCTGGCAGGTTTCAATGTTAAGTCAATGTACAGCTGCGATCAGCATGCCTGCAGTGCAATTTGAGCTTCAGGCGTTGTGCTGTGGTATGGCAACGGCATGTTTTGAGCAGTGTGACACTGTGGCGTGGCAAAGATTTTGACAGGCAGCCAATATTTTGCAGTGCCTCACAAGTTTAAATAGCTGGTGAAAACTTGGGGTTGATGACGTGATCAGTCCACAACCAACATGGAGGACAATCTGATCTCATGAACCCAGATATGGAGATGTGAGTACAGATGCTTGTATAGTGCTCTTAAAAAAAACAAAAACAAAAAAAACCACAAACTGATCTCTCAGTATCACCCACGTCTTCTGTGCATTGTCTATGAGATATACAGATACACAGTCAATGCTCCCATGCAGCGATACGGTGATGAGGCTAAAAACCTTGCACAGCTCATCTCAAACATGGAGGGAGCGTCAGGTTTATGAACACACGTTTTACACAGACATAAGACTGTTGTAAAACAAAAAATGCTGTTTTACTGAAAAAAGCATTAAAAAATGTTTCAGCAATTCATTACAACTCTGGTGACCAAATCTCTGGTTATTTTGGAACCACAATCTAAAATAAGGGGATAACTTGCTTTTTTTGCACATCAAATCTACATTTTTACATCACTTTTTTTATATATTTCCTGGTTTTAAAGTGATTTTTTTCTTTTTTTTAAATAGTACTTCATTTAACATTACACCAGAAAACCCTGTGTTGCATTATAAACTGCTGCAGTTAAGATTCCAGCAGATGCTCTGACTTTAAGGTAGTCCACAACATTACTGTAACCTGTTGCAGATTGGCTTGTATAAACCCATTTGCTCCATTGTGAAAATGTCAGTGTTTTAACCAAGAAAATTAAACAAAAATAATGTATAAATGGCATATACTTAAATAGCACTTTTCTACCTTCATTGAAAGCCCAAAGCGCTTTACAGTCACAGTCCTATTCACGCACTGATGCTGGCTCTACTGTCAAAAACTAGGACCAACCTTCCATCAGAGGCAATGTGGGGTTCGGTGTCTTGCCCAAGGACACTTCAACACATGGGTGGCAAAGGTGGGAATCAAGCCTGCGATCTTCCGATCAGAGGCTGACTGCCCTTTCCACTGCACCACACCTGCCCCATGATAAATCATAAATTCAATCTGTAAACTCACATTAAAAGTAATAAAAAATACAGACAGTGTTGAAGTTATGGCAGTTTATCGAGAAAAAAGTTGTCTTCAAAAATCGCCTCCCCACACTGTAAACTCAGACCTCATGTACTCTATCCTGAACATTCTGCTCAATGACTTTCATAAAAAAAAAAAAAAAAAACTGAAATTTTTATATAACGTGAAGTGTAATTGCATAAAAACCAAAAGGTATTTTGAAAAAGCTGAATAAAACTGAAATAGTACAATCTTTGATAACCATTTTAAAGCTTTAAAGCTGTCTGTAGCTAATGTTCATAGCTGTCAAAGAGCACAAAGTTTTTGAAAGATTTGAAGAATTTCTTTTTCCTTTCCTATTGTTAATATTTCAAAAACTATAAAACATATGAACACCAAGAGTACAAGCAGCAATGTTCTGAACGAGTTTAATGTTTTGATCCCAAGACTGCTAAAATCACTAAAGGCATACGTATGGAAAGCAGCAGGAAAATCCCAGGAGTCTGAATGCTTTAAAGCTTTCACACAACAATAGCCCAGAATACGTTGGCAGTGGATGATAGTAACAACCCCGATTGGCTGATTTGTTTGATTACTGTTTCACTTGCTTGACCGCAACAACCATTGAAGTATTTAATGTTGACAGTTTGCTAATGGGAATGATGAGTGAAAATCTGATTTCACTGCCTGGGTAACGTGCAACGCATGGCTTCATCAAAAGAATTTGCTCTGATGACAGACCCCCGGACAGTGCCTGATGATTCATTCATTCATTCATTTTCCAATCCGCTTTATCCCTTTCACGGGGCTGCCGGAGCCTAACCCGGCTACTCATGGGCGAAGGCAGGGTACACCCTTGGACTGGTCGCCAGTCTGTCGCAGGGGCCACAATCACACACCCATGCACACTCACATTCACACCTATGGACAATGTAGAGTATTTACATTACCAATTAACCGATGAAGCATAACCAATTAACCTATGAAGCATGTTTTTGGACGAGGAAGCCGGAGTACCCGGAGAAAACCCACGCATGCACGGGGAGAACATGCAAACTCCACACAGAAAGGTCCCCCAGCCAGGACTTGAACCGGGAACCTTCTTGCTGTGAGGCAGGAGCGCTAACCACTGCGCCACCGTGCAGCCCGTGCCTGATGATAAGAAAGATAAAATGAAAGGGAGAGGGGGTGGATGGACAGGAATATCTTACCAGCCAGAGGAAGGCTCGGAAGAATGGATGAAAAGGCTGGAGAACTGGGATCACAGAAAAGATTATATGAGAGGCAAATGAAGTATGTGTGATTAAAATCGGATAATGTCAAGATAGAAAGAAGAGATGGTTTATTAGATAAAGACAGTATGGCTTTGGTGTATCATATCTGAAACATATATATAGCGTACCACTTTGGTTGGATTGAAGGAAGTAAGGAAAATCAAGACAAACAGCAGCTGAGTGACTGGCTGGATTTAGCCACGTGATGGGAGGCTGTTATCAAGAACTTAGAAATACTTAATACAGTTAATCTGGAGACTGAGATGTGGTTCTGCTCTAAAACCTTCATTACCTACAGGAAAATAATGTACAGATAGGCCTTAAGTAAGTTAATTTTCCTTATTGCAACAAGACACTTTCTGTTGTGATCAATCAGTTGATAAAACTCAAGTCCAATTATGCTGTCAAACAAGCAATCTTCCTGAGTGGAAATACTGACCCAGAAAAAATATGGAACCAAATGAAAAAAAGAACAAAAACAAACTATGTGTTCTATAATTTTGAAATGAGCAGTCTGTCCTTGGTCCAATGTAGTTGTGTCTGCTGTAAGTATATATTTTTTTAAACCCCAGTTTTTATTTAGAAATAAAGGAAAAAAGGTAAACTATTAAACGTTAAGTAGCTTTTGGGAGGGATTTAAAATGTGTCAAGAGTGAAGAACTTTACTTCTGACAAAAAAAAAAAAAATCCCCTACAGACTGATTAAAGGTTTTTCAACTGCAGTCATGTTGCAGAACAATCCCTTACTCTTAGTTCTGCTAAATCTGCCAAGTCAAAATAAACCTAATGACCACTTTGTTCAATCTATTTTATTCCACTCATCTAGGACTGGGTTGCAGAGGCAAAAGTCTAGGCAAAGATGGCCAGATTTCCCTCTCCCCAGTCACTAGGGATCTGGCATTCCCATGGCAGTTGGGTCGCCAATGTGTCCTGGGTCCTTTGGGTCTCCGCCTAGTAAGACATGCTCGGAACACCTCTCCACTGAGGCATCTGGGAGGCATTCAGACCAGACGTCTGAGCCACCTCAACTGGTTCCATTCAAGCTGGAGGAGCAGCAGTTACACTCTGAGCTCTCTCCAGGTGACCGCGCTTTTACCCTATCACTAAAGGAGCCACCCTGCGGACAGAGCTCATTTCAGCCACTTTTATTCTGGATCTTCTTCTTCGGTCAAGACCTCAAGCTGACCATAGGCGAGTATTGGAACAAAGACTGACCGGCAAATTAAGAGCTTTGCTCTTTCACTCAGCTCTCTCTTTACAACAAAATATTGGGACAGTGACCACATAACAGTGGACGGCGGTCCAATCCACCTGTCGACTTCTGATCATCCCTCATTCATGAACAAGACCCCATGATACTTAAAGTCATAAATAGAAGTCCCAAGCTCTGAGAAACATTCCTCACAGCTTGAAAGTTTGGTTCATACTGACAAGGTTGATAACGACTTTTTTTTTTTTTTTTTTTCTGTGGGCAGGCTGCAAGCGACAAGTTGTGGCGCTTATACAACATGCAAAGATAATTAAGGGTAAAGTAGATGAGATGAAGGCACTTCGTACAGATTTTTAAATATCTGACCCCCCCAAACCCAGTATACTATGCAAGGGGTCCAATAGTTCTGTTCAAGTGATAAAAGCGCAGAAGGAACAAGCCCCTTCAGGGGCTGCTCCTGTCTATGACCTTCCATGAACCTGGACAACCCAAAAACCCAGAGCACCCGTACAAGTCATTCCCCTTACAGATGGATCTGACTAAGACTAAAGATACCATGTTACCTGTGATGCTATGTTTTAAGCTCCCAGGCCATTGGTAGAGGACCCCAGCATGGCTGAAAAGGGATTTTTTTATGTATGAGGGAAAAAAAAAAAAAAAAAGAAGGAAACTTTCTTTGTGAAAATGATCAGCAACAATGTCAACATTTTAAAGAGCATATGCAGTAAGCCAGAGGCCTCAACAAATGCTGAAAGGAAATGTAAATGAGCATCTATTTGGATGCAGATTTTTTTTTCTGTTTCAACTCAAGCAAATGTTATTTTTTGAAGAGTCAATAAATTCTTTAACATGATTTTCATTAGAATGTTGAAAAGGTCATTCATGTAGAATGCAATGAATCAAAGTAGTAACAAGTTATCCGATAGTGTAATTGCTAAAGCTACATTACCTGTCATTGTTCAATAGGTATAAAAACATAATCTTAGTTCAAGCTTTGTTTTTGTTTTTGTTTTTTTTTTGCATTTTTTTAACCTTAGGACGTTTAAACCTTCAAACTGCTTTAAAAAGCTTTTATAAAAGACCATTTCCACTGCACAACCACACCGCTTGTCTGTGCTGTGAGATCTAGAAAGCTATTGATATTCCACTCACCCCAGGGCTATATTTAGCAACTACTCTTGCAAATGCAATGTTTCAAGGGTAAGAAAATGACATGTCAGTGAGCTTGGTCAACATTTATGTGTTTGCAATCAGGACAGTAAAAAAAGAATAAGTTTATTAGAATCTTTCAGATTTGGTGTCATGTCCTTTATGTTGGTACTTTCCTAACTTTTATCACAAGACCAACAGAGTAAGTCTACCTCATAGAATCTCAACCTTATGCAAATATCTGTTAGTGATTTGGCTATAAAAACAAAAACGTTTCTTCCTTAATTCAATCTTAACTTGATTTTTTGATATTGTAGTTGTTCTTTGGCCGTTTTAGATATTTTTTCTAAACTATTACTGGCTTTAACTTCAGCACGAGTCGTCAAAGCATCTCTGAAATAAAGTTTGAGTTTTTGAAAATACAGTGTCAATGATGAAAGCTGAAAAAGAAAAAGGAATATTAATATTTTATATCATTTGGCTCAGACAGGTAAAAGATAAAGCAAATGCTGCACTTTTGTAGGAAAAAGTATTTTTTTTAAAGTAAAATCAAAATAAAATAAAAATAATTAATAGATGCTGGCATTTAAGATGTTTAGTCAAAATTCAATTCTAAACTATTAAGAAACGCAAGTGTTACCTAAACCAAATACGGTCAGATATTAGTAATAGGATCGGGGGTACAAATTGATAAGGGAATCCAAAGAAGTGGTTAAAAAGAATTAGAAAGTATGAGAAACGTAATTAGCTCTGCAGGATTCTGCCTGTGTTTATCTACGGCAGAGTTTGATCCTCCTGCTGCGAATAATGGTCATGACTAAATTTGCTCAGTTTTAATTGAATTTCATCTCATTAAATTAGCCTTTCTGGCACTTATTCCCTTCCCTTTTGATTTCAGTTATGATTTATTTCCACTTTTCTGTCATGATATGTGTTCTTAATACAAATAAAGTCAATTTAGTCGCCCTTTTTCCGTGCCGTTGCCATGTTGGATCCAGTCAGTAAACAGTGATTGGTGGAATTCAGTCTGAGTCTACTTTTCTATGGCAACCACTCACGCCAATCAGGAGTAAGCTTGTTGGAAGCCCACACCTCTTCCATGGGGGGGGGGGGGACTCAGTCCAGTTCTCTTATATGGTCAATGGATATAAAATAATTAATTTGTGATTTGTCACATTGTGGGAAATAAATACTTTACCCAGTAACTCTTTCATGAATTATATATATATATATATATATATATATATATAGTCTAAACTTGTCAAAACTCTATAAAGCTGATATTACATTTTTATTCAAAGCTGATTACCCATGATTATGAGAGAAATGGTTTCAAGTGTACAATACCTACCATCTGGTGAGATTCAACTCATTTTTATGTCGTGTTTTTTTTTTTTTCTCTCTTCAATTTATAATAAAAACCAAAGTCTGAATCACGTTTTAACATTTCTCTTTGTTCCTCAGTGTTTTCAGATCCACACCAAAAAAACATAGCATTATGAATCCCCCAGCACAGACACACTCCTCTTCCATTTTCTGCAACTCTCTGTCCTATTTCACTGCCATCACTTGTGCTGCTGAAGTGACTGAGCATATCAGTGTCACTGGTCTGTAGTAATTATGTTGAGAAAGAAGTAAAGATGTGGGGCTCATTTCCTGCAATCCACATAGAAATGAAACTACTAAGCACTTGTGCTTTCTGTGATTTCCAGCTGCGGTACGGTATTTTGAACACACTTATCCTTCTGTTTTGTGTAACTTGAAACTCTTTATATGTGTATTACTGCACATCTACAATATCTGCATATAGTACATACACACACAACATGATGAAATTAGATTCATTCCTGATCCTCTTCGCATTTAGACAGGACATGCGACATTTATTGACAGTTGTTTTTAACAGGGAATTTTCATTAATGTGATGCAGATGATCATATCAGATATTTTTCACAATATTGCCAGCCGTCTCTGCAGTCATCCAGTACCAATAGGTTTATCATGACGACATTCTTTAGATTTCAGTCACTACTGCTTCATCAACTACAATATGCTGATGATGACCTTCAATCTATCAACATCACTGCTACATTTAACACTCTTAGATATAGTCAGATCAACTAAAATCATTTCTCTATTAAATTCTCTTGTTTAACCTTTTCACATCAGAGCTTTAGCTCCAGTGTTTACATTATTTCTACCACTATAACTCTTTAATTCAATTCAATTAAATTTTATTTATATAGCCCAATATCACAGCCATAGCCGTCTCATTGGACTGATAATCAATATATTGCAAGAAGCAAAAATAATTATTAAACATGTAAAAGTAAACAATAGCTGGTTATAAAACAGACTACGGTGAACAAACATCTCTGCCCTTACACCCTCCTTCGCGGTGAGGAAAAACTCATAAAAAAAAACCCTATCTTTTTTTGGGGGGGAAAAAAAAAACTAAGAAACCTCAGGGTTGCCCACATGAAGGAGAGATCCTCAACCCCGGACGGACAGGTGATGTCCTAAAACTATTAAAGAAAAGTGAGCTTAATTAATTCTATAACTACATGGTTGAATAACAAGTATATGTCTAATAAGTCTATCAGACTGGATGAAGCCCATTAACCTTTGATGCAATTAATGTAATGCCAGCAGTGTTAAGGGGATGTAGCTGTCCTTTACTTTTTAATAGCGACCATAATCATTTTTGGAGTGAATAATTAATTATGACCTGTAATTCATTAATCCAAATAATATATTTCAGATCAAACCTAATAATTGCTGTGAAAAGCATCATTTTGAGGCAATTTTTATTTAAATTTGTGACATTGTGGAGCAGTAAAAAATCAAAATACACTTAAAAATGGGCTTTATAAAGTTTATGCACTATTTTCTACAGACTTATATTTTTAGTCTTGCTAATTGCTCTTTTCTTGAGTCTTTGCTATCCCAGGCACTAAAATGTATTTGTTTGATTGGTAGCCTATTGTCAGCCTCTGTGGCTCCATAAATCCAAATACTGTCTATAACAACTTGACCTTTTCAAGGGCCTAAATGAAAAAAAGATGCCAGGAATCATTTGTTGATTGTTAGGAAGCAAAATTAATTGATGGTAGTTGGATGGTGTGGCTTATTAAGGAAACCACTTAGTTGTGCATCTCATATCAGAGTGACCCGCACAATGACAACAACACTAGACATCAACAGGGTGAAAGGCTGAGACTGGGATTTGCATACAAATTAACTAAATTTTTTATGGATGTAATGAATACCTGAATATACCTGGGTGTAGTGATGTCATCCAAGGATTACAATTTTTTTTTCTGCTTTTCAGTGGCTGCTGAGTTTCATTTGAGATGTAAAAAAAAAGCCAAACTTGTAAGTCTTGTAAATCTAATGCTGCATTCACATCGGAGGTAGCAGAGGCATTAAACTTACGTCAAATTTATCTCTATTTTAAAAATTTACTGCTCAATGCCTTGACACCCCAACCACGGAGCAACAGCTGACAAACTTAATTTGTTGAACACATCATGGAAAACATTGATGATGTTGAGCGAGTAGCTTGCATTTATATGTGTTGGAGAGCTCTACAGAGGCACTGGCCAGAACATTACCAACTGGAACAGGAACATTAACTCGAGAGGGGAAAAATAAAATAAAATGGGAATCTTTTTATTATTGTCTCGATGAAAATAAGAAAAAAAAAAAATCCTAAGCCCATGGATCTGGGGGGATCACCCCCATTATGACGGCACCCACAACGGTTCTCCGTCTGCCGGGCAGCCAGCCTAGCTCACAGGCGGTTGGCTGTGGCCATATTGAATTCATTTTTCTACCCTTTGATTTAGTCACTGGAAATGTCATGTGCCCAAAGCTGAGTCTGGGATTGTTTGACACGCCGCGCCTAACACGCCGCACCACACTGCCTCAGGTTTATATTGACTTAACATTGAAACCTGACGTCCCTGCCGTGTCCGGTGTGAATGCAGCATTAGGATGTAAAACTATAATATATACTATATAAAAACTAGTGCTGTCAATCGATTAAAAAAAATCATCAAATTAATCACACTTTTGGATTGTGAATAATCACGAGTAATCACAATGTTTTATTAGGTACATTTTTTACAATAATATGTTGCTTTTAAACAAAAAAAAGGCCGGAGATGAAATGTTTCCTTCATTTTTTTCTGTCTGAAATATTTTAATTTGCAAAGTGTTAGCTCAGATATCCCAGAATTGTTATTTGTGTGCACAAAACACATCAACAGTAAGATGAGGAGAACTCTAAAGAACTGTAAAAACTCATGTCTGCGGTATTACTCCAAGAAAACAAAGATGCTGACATACAGGATTCTTTAAAAAAAACTTTTTGCTTCATCTTCTTAACAAAAACAAGCGTCAAGAGGTAAACTTTCTTTCTGAATTGATGCTTTATTGAACCTGTCGTGACTTCAGCATGTGCAGTATATTGCTTTGCTGCTTCTGTCACATTGTCGTGTTACGGGCCGCATTACCAATAAAATAGTCCACTTTTTGTGAGAAAGCAGTCTAAACTGAAAAAAAATAGTAAGAATAAAGTACTAAAAATCGTTTGAATAATTATTTATTTTGTAAGTGACCAACACGGCCACTTAAAAAAATGATAATGCTTGTTAATAATGCCTGTTGAAGTGTGTCTGTTTGTCAGAAATTGACGCATGCTGTGAAAGTCTGAACCGCCTGACGCAAGCGGAAGATGGTCTCTTCTGACGTGTGATTAATTTGCGTTAAAGAATATTAAGAAGTGTATATATATATATATATATATATATATATATATGTATAAAGATAGATATATAGAGATATACATTTATATATTTTTATTAATCGCGTGCATCAATGCGTTAACATAGACCGCCCTAATATAAACCCAATCACAGAACCAGAGTGAAACCAGAGTTTACATGTATTTGCATGTTTTACTTTGGAGTAACTGCTTAGCTTTGTCTTTTAAAGCTGTCTGGCACTGAAACTTTTGAACACTGTACTGACTCCTGTTACTTTTTTTTTAACCGGCCAGGTTCAACTCTTACATCCACTATCTACACAAATGTGGCGCTACTTAAAATGCAAACAGGATGAACAGTTTTTTTTTTCTGCCATCATACATCACACAGTGAGCATCAAATTGTACATGTAAAAATCCTTGCAGAGAAGCAGGCTTACACATATGGTACTAACTTCAGCCGCATACGGAGCGTCCCAGCTGTGAGAGGGATTAGAGATTAGCCCAATGGTGGGGATTAATTTATCTGAACACAGCAGTATATTAAATGCATATCCTCTAACATTTATCCTGCATATCAGTAGACTTGTGTTGACTTTTTGAACTATGCTTTCACTTAAAGACTCTACCTTGTGCTGTTTCCTAACCCATACTTATCTTACATAGGAGGGGTATTAGTTGTATTGTGTATTTATACAATGTAGTAAATACATTTGCAGCTAGAAATATGTGATGTCTTTCTCTTAAAGTCACAATTTTTTTCTAATTCAGTCTTCACTGTTATCTCAATTTACCAAATTACATAAGGGGATGGTGGACAGGCAATCTGTTTAGGGTGGGCTTTACTTTTGCCTGATGGTAGCAGGGTAGGCTCCAGCAACTCTGTGACCCTGGAACAGGACATGTGTGGACAATGGATGGATAGTATGACTTACTTACAGAAAAGGGAGGCTTTATAGTTGTTAATGAATACTTTTTAAAATAATTTACAATGTAAATAAATATGTCAACTGCAAAAAGGAGGCCAATGGTTTGTTAGAAATGCCTGAAATGCCTTTATATTTGTCACCTAAACAAACAACTACATAAAAAAATGCTGCGACTAAAGACAACACAACAATCTCTTGGCTTATATTTCATACATCTGTTATCCTCACATGCACTCCAAGAAATTACAGCTTTCAAGAAATGACCACAAAAGACTTCAGTGACAAAACCAAGAGAATCTTTGATGTAAACATTTTTACTATAATGTGTATCTGTGTGTAATTGTATGGCAGTATGTGAAGATGACGGATTGCAATCTGGAAAGCATAATTACTGCTCAGCCTGTGGACCAGCCTGCTTCATGGCTCAGGGTGAATGAAATCTCACCATTTATTTGTTTTGTCATTTACCTGTTTTATTTTCCTGTCTCAACAGTAGGCTACCTCTCTTTTATTTTTCTTTTCACAAGAAAAAAAAAAAATCCAGTTTGCATTCTTGTACAGCACAGTAGTATACTGTTGCACACCTTAAGTAATTGAATGTTTTGGTTCCCTTAGATAGCACACCACCTTTCTAATCAAAATCATACTACAGAACATTTGGAAAAAAATACATTCTTTCATATTTTTATTTATTTTGATTTTTATTTCCTCTCTTTCAGCTGTCACATTTTGGATTCTATGTTTTCCACAGACTACAAAACAGATTGCTAACTAAAAAATAAAGTCATGGTGTTCATTACACATATCTTTACAGGTGCACTCATCAGCCACTTCAGTAGGTACACCTTTCTAGTACTGGACTGGAGCCACTTATGTTTTTAGAACTGTCTTAATCCTTCGTAACATAGATTCAACAAGGTACTGGAAACATTCCTCAGAGACTTTGGTCTATATGGACATGACAGCGTCACACAGTTGCTGTGGATTTGTCGGCTGCACATCCATGATGCCAATCTTTCATTCCACCACATCCCACAGGTGATCTATTGTTGAAATCTGGTGACTGTGGAGGTCATTTGAGTCTAGTGAACTCATTGTCATGTTCAATGAACCAGTCTGAGATGATTCCAGCTTTATGACATGGCCCCTTACCCTGCTGGAAATAGTCATCAGAAAATGGGTGGGTCATTAAAGGATGCGCATGGTCTGTAACGATACTCAGGCTGTGGCATGCTCAGTTGGTATTAAAGGGCCCAAAGTGTGCCAAGACAATATCCCCATACCATTACATCATCACCACCAGCCTGAACCGTTGATACAAAGGAGGATGGATCAATGCTTTCATGATGTTGATGCCAAATTCTGACCCTAACATTCGAATGTGGCAGCAGAAATCCAGACACATGAGACCAGGCAACCTTTTTCTAAATGTTCTATTGTCCAATTTTAGTGATTCTGTATGAATTGTAGTCTCAGTTTCTTGTTCTTAGCTGGCACTTAGTGTGTTCTTCCGCTGCTGTAGCCCATCTGCATCAAGGTTGGATGCGTTCAGAGATGTTCTGGATGCCTTGGTTGCAACAAGTACTTAATTGACTTACTGTTACCTTTCTATCAACTGGAATCTGTCTGGCCATTCTCCTCTGACCTCTGGCATCAACAAGACATTTCTTCGCACAGAACTGCTGATCACTGGATATTTTTTCTTTTTGGGACCATTCTTTGTAAACCCTAGAGATGGCTGTGGGTAAAAATCCCATTAGATCAGCAATTTCTGAAATACTCAGACCAGCCGTCTGGTGCCAACAACCATGCCAGGTTCAAAGTCACTTCAATCATCTTTCTTCTCCATTCTGAAACTCGGTTTGAACTGCAGCAGATCCTCTTGGCCATGTCTTCATGGCTAAATGCAGTGAGTTTCTGCCATGTGATTGGGTGTTTAAAATTTTGTTTTAGCAAGCAGTTGGACAGGTGTGCCAAATAATGCAGCCAGCAAGTGTATAGCCAGGTTTTCTGTTCAATTAACAACCTGTTTTACACTCTGAGGTAATGAAATTTTTTTGCTAAAAGTTTTTGAAATGTAGACCATGTATGATGATTTTGATCTTTTACCAGGCTTTTCCCCTCTTGATCCCACAGCCACTTTAGACAGTTATTTCTTTCTATCCACTCTGCCCACTCCACACCACAGAGACACCGGCTTTCCTCTGAGAAAATATGTGTGTCATTGTGTTTTCCATCAGAGTGAGTTGATGGATCGTGATAGGTCCGAGGGAAAAAGCTAGGCCGTAGCAGTTAACACTGACCTCTCCATGCTTTCTCTCCAACTCCCACGCAGCTTCACAGCCTGTCTTTCCTTCTCTCAGTGTACTATATCTATCATTCATTCACTGCCTCTATCTCGCTGTAGTATCAGGTTTTGTTTCACACTCATTTTGGCCATCAGAAACAAACAAGTTTTCCTAATGACCTACTCTTTCCACTTCTGACTCTGATAAATAAAACTATAATATTTTCAGCTGTAAAACATGTCAAACTGAGGCTGTTGAGTTACAGCTTTAAAACATCCTGCATCCAGAGATTAGTTCCATATAGTCCTTTGCTTCTCCAACATTCACATTTCTTAAGGCCTTTCATCACTTTCCTCTACATTGATTTTTTTTCTTCCTTAATCTAATTATATTTTCTTTTTTTGTCTCTGTCTTTTAAAATTCAAAAGCCAATGAGACAATTATTGAGACTCAACAGGGAGATGTTTTTTGTTTTCTTTATATGGTTTTGTTCTGCAACTCCTATCAGTTTAACATAATTTATACATCCCTTACTCCCACTAACCATTCATCTAGTTTGTCTCTTTCTTCTTATTCAAATATAAAAAAAAATGTTTTAACTTTTACCTTCCTCAAATTCCATGATTCCCTCTCCCTTGGTGCATAAAGGTTTTTTCCACAGTGCAGTGGGAACTGCTCGCTCATTTATATTTTATCCATGGCATGCTAGTTTGCATGTCACAGATTTTTTGGGATTTATTATGAGAGGACCAGTCATTTAAAACATATAGCACAGTCCAATCAACCCTCGCTTAACAAAGCACGCTACTACCCCCCCCACCCCCCGCTACACCAAATAATTTAGTCCCATTCTAAAAATAACTTGCAATAGGTAAAATCTGGCAAGCGGGATAACAAATGTTTTAGGGTTGTAAAACCACTCACTACACAATCATACATTTTTTTCAGGCAGACATTTACATTTTCATCTCATGTTTAGTACAAATTTTCCAAGAAAAATAATTTTACTATTATAGAATGAAAACATAGATCTGCTAGCAATCTAATGTTGTAGATTTGGAGAGCTGCACGTGGCAGGAGACCGGAGTGTCTTTTTCAAACTTAGTTAACTGTTGGAAGCTGCTGGACGGCTGTAATTGGAATAGAAACCTTTCTTTGACTGTTTATTCCACACTTTCTCTTTTTAACTTCTAACCATTTCACTGAAAATCAAAACACAGCTTTCACTCAGCTTTTCTGTGTGAAAGATGTCTTGTGCATTTTTTTTTATATTTCTACTTTTACATTTTTGTTATTCACATATATATTAACATATATAGTATTTAATTCACTTGTTTATGTAATTTTTCTGAAAAGTGAAACCTGAATATCTTTGATTGAACTCCAGTGTATTTTATCATTTGTACTTATATTCTGAAACACTGGAGTTAAAAAGGAAACACACAGCTATGTGCTTTATTTGATTATATGCTTTTTCCCTCTCAACTCATAAACACTGTGTGGCAAATGATATCCTTAGTCAAAATTGCCTTCTTAAGATTGTAATTTGTTTCGAACACAGTTTCCTAGAGTCCACGGTTTACCACTGTTTTCCATCCCAGCAGTGAGACAGCACAGACACCGGAAGAAGAAACAGAGCTACAGGACTGTTAGGCTGGCATGCTTGTCAGGGCTAAGAAGAAAGCTGCTTCCATCCTCTTCCTCATGAACACCAGGTCCCTAGTGGGACTACAGCTCACCACCAACAACGTAATGAGGAAACGTTGTGCACTAGTAATTTCAGAATATTGGCTTCATTCAACTACTCCAGTCTGGGCTATCGAGCTAACAGGCAACACTATACTACATCAGGATAGGAGTAGCCCGACAACAGCGGGTTGTAGGATTTGTGACTTTGAAAAGCACACCTATGTACCTCCCGAGGGAGTTAACCTTAATTCTCTAAAGCACTCTTCACATACCACCAGATGCTAATTCCAGCACTACTATCAAACTATTATACGGTAGCATTAACCAACAGCGGAGCAGCTATCCTGACGCAATGCTAATCGCAGCAGGCAATTTTGACCATACAGACCTAAAAGCAGTGCCCCCATGATTTCACCAGAATACTACTGGACTAAGTCGATACTGATATTAGGCTGATCAAAAGGGCAAGGCTGCTTGCACACTTGACACAGCCTGACCACTTGTCCCCTCTCTGTTAAACAGCAAACGCCACTACAAAAACACTTGCAGTTGGCTAGATGGTGACTCTCAACAACAACAGGACCAACAGGGATGTGCTTATATACCAGGACCTATGCATTTTCACATAAAGACATATTGTCACACAAGGAAAAAAAAAGCACCCACGTTTAATCACACCAAAAGCACAGGATGACCTGGAAGGCCCACCCAGTACATGCTCCTAGACAGAAACACTGCCTTCAGATCTGGAGATTGGACTCACTACAGCGCATGTCAAACTAACCGGAAGAGAGGCATTGGAGGCAAAACTAGAATACAGGAAGAGGATTGAGGACCATTTAGACAACAACAGCAGGTAGGTTTGTCAGTGAGCTCAGTATTTGACCAATTACAAAACCAACCTCTGAGCTACTGCAGGCAACACCACGTTTTGCGTGGTTTGATGTGAGCCACAACAATCAGCTGGGACACATCTCATGGTCCACAACAGTGTTACCTTCAAAGCCAAGGAATGTAAGGTTGGGGACACTAGGACAGGTGCTGAAAGACTGTACAGAACAACTGGCTGTAATCTTCACCAATCAGTCAATGGCCCTGTCCACTGTACCATAATATCTAAAGTCCACCACCAAAGTGCCCTGCCAAACTATTCCGCTTCTCCACCCTGAACCACTACTAGCCAGTAACACTCACTCCAGAGGTGATGAAGTGCTTTAGGAAACTAGTCTAGAGTCACATCACTGCTGTCCGCAAGTCTGGATTCTCCCCAGTTTACCCTTCAAGAAAATAGATCAACAGAGAGTGCAGTTCATGATGTGCTGTCCCACTTAAAGTAACAGGGGAGCTAAGTTTGAATGCTCCTTCAGGACTTCCGGTTGGCGTTACACCATCCTCCCTTAAAAACTAATGAAGAAACTTGTGGGCTTGGAGCTTTTCTGCATGTGGATACACATCTTCCTTATAGACTGCAGACAGAGGGTGAGTGGGTCAACAAACATCAACTGCCCTTAGTCTCAGCTCTGGCTACCCACAATGCTATGTGCTGACCCTTCTGCTCTACACTCCTGTCTTACACACACAACCGCATCCCCATAAACCAGGGCAATGCCATCATGAAGTTTGCAAATGACACCACAGGCTGATATCCTGGGGGGAAATCTTTGTATCATCGTAATGAGGTAGACTGCCTATCAAGGTGGTGCAGGGAGAACAACTAGCTACTCAACAGCACTGGCATCCGTTTTCTGGTGGTTTGGAGGATGTGTGTGTGTGTGTGTGTGTGTGTGTGTGTGTGTGTGTGTGTGTGACAACATTAACATCTTTGAGCAGATTAAAAAGGTCCAGCAGAGACCCCATTTCCTCAAGGCATGGAAGAAGAAGAATATATCTAAGAGACTCCTGATGACCTTATACTGGTGCTCCATAGAGAGCATCTCAACATATTGACTGCATTGATGTTTGCTTCACCAGTGCCTCAGAGGGAAGTGCTCCAGAGGGTGATAAACACGGCTCAGATGATTGTTAGCTGCTAATTCTCTGCTCTGGGGTAAGTTCCCACTGCATCAAAAATATCCAAAATATTTTTAAAGACACATTACACATTTCAGACAATTTCTGTTTGAACTGCTATTATCAGGTTGATTAAACAGACAAATCACAGACAAAACAGACTAAAATTATCTTTTAGTCACAACTGTACTAAACATCCAACAATTTGCTACTTAGGAGGGAGTGTACAATAAGTGTTTAAAATGAATTTCTCTGAGTTTTTAGTTTCAGTTTTATGCATTTAAATGTTATCTATTTAAGTTTTCAAGTATGAATGACTGCATTGATGAATGGAATTTTTTTAAATTGCATTGAACTATACCGTTTGTAGTGACGATTAAATCCTTATCCTTCAAAAGCTAAATTTTAGTGTTGATCAAAACTTATGCTCTATTGCTATGTGAATGACTGCACAATCCTCTTACCATCCAGCCAGCACCTCTACGGTTTGTACCTGAGCAGAGGTACAGTTGTTTTGTCGGACGCGGACCGAACCTCGGGACGAGTCCAGTACTAGTACCTTAGTGGAACCGGTACCGCGTCCGGAACCAGTACTGTTCCATGTCTGGTACTGGGTTAAGGTTATGGGTGGGGTACCTGGTTAAGGTTAGGGTACTGTCTCGTACCAGACCTGTTTGCAGCCTGGAGGTTGGAGAGCCTTGATTTAAATGGGACAGCCAGTGCGTCAAAAGACGAGTTGGGGACACCCAAAGCGTCAATTTTTAACGCACAGGGGTCCTTACCCATGCGTTAAGATGTGACGACTTGGGAATGAGAATGGGTTGGAGCATAATGTTCAGCCACTCCAGCTGAATGTTTCCCACTTGTAAGACAATCTATATGACAAATCTAAATTACTGCAGTCAACAAATTTTCTCTTTTGTTCTGTTGAATGTGTAAAACATACAGGTAATTGGAATTTTTAAAAAAAGCATCTTGGGAAATAATCTTGCACAACAGGAAGTTGGATGGCAGTCTGCTTTGATATCCTTTGGATCTTAAGAGAGGAAAGATTTTTTTTTACTCCAGGTTATGTCGTGAGTAAAAATTAGTGTTTGTAACACAGTGGTCCCCCACTATTTCACGGTTCACCTTTCTCAATCTCGGTGTTTCATGTTTTTTTTTTTTCTCAGCTCTTTTTTTTTTCCAACAGCACTGTGCACTGCCTCCTGTTTGGTTGTTGATCTTGTCAATCAGTCGCTTCTGTGCCATGTCTTCAATAAAGGTGGCATGTGGTGCTTGCCAGACATACATAACCTTCAAATCACCAGCAGATCTTTGCTTCTATCTATAATACTGAACTTAATTTTCTACAAAGGTTTGAACTTTGCGAGTTTAAACAAGAGAGAAAATTGTGAAAACATTCATGTTTGTCCGAGAGAAGTATATAAGTGTGTAGTGAGGGGTTTGGCTGATTTCACCTATCTTAGGTTATTTATGTACTATTCCCTGCAATAAACAAGGGAACACCGTAATTTACTTAAAATTCCTGTTATTTTTTCATTAACAGTGTATTCTAACAAATTACTTTTTCAGTTATTGCATTGCTGCTATGTTACTACATTTTAAAAGCAGTGTGTCATTGACATGCTTTTATAATTTTATAAATGTTGTGACTGACTGAGATATCATATTGTATTTTAACTAACCAATGTTGTTAAGCCAAGAGTCCCCCGAGGCCCCCCCACCCACACACCAACATCAAAAAGCGACAGAATTGGTCAGTCCAGATCAAGCACATGAAAAGTTGGCAGGAGTTAAATGGAGGCAATAAGCTTCTTCAGACTACTAGTCTCAGGTTGTGAGGATTTGATATCTTTAGTTAGCCACAGTGACTGAACATACATTTCATATTAACTGTTCACTTTTGAAGAAAATAAGTGCAGACATGTACCAGACCAGCTAACAGGGACAACAGAGTTAAAGTCAGTTAATTCAGAATTACCTCACTGTGGACAAAATCATTGGAAGTATAGGTTGTTTACTTTACCGGTTATCTCGAATTGTAAAAGTTTGACTTATTTAGTACTACAGTTAAATGCACTTAATAATATGGAAATGTTCACACTTGTTACAAAGGTTTCCCCTTTTTGAAATCCACAAAGTAAGATTACAAATGTTTTAAGGCTGTAAAACTCACCACACACTTTTCTCAGACAGGCATGAATGCTTTTGCACTTGTTTTATTTTGCTTAAACTCTCGAAGTTCAAATCTTTGTAGAAAAATAATTTTGTAAAAAAATAGAAGTAACTAACTTGTTAAATATTCTCTGATCTTAGAAAGTCCGCTGCCTGCTTTATAATTTTTAGGAAAACAAATTGTCTAGTAAAATGTGGACTAGGCCAAAAGAGAAGCCTTGTCTTATTAAGTCAAAGTGTGACATTAAAATGACAAAGGATTTGGAAAAACCACTTTTCCTGCAGCTTTTTTACTGCAGAAATTCAGTGCATGGGTTGAAATTACATGTAGCCTCAAGAATTTTAGAAACACATTTCTGGTCAAAGTGTGACAAGGAAATTGAATTATGTGAGAATAAAACAGCCTCCACGTTTTTTGGGGGGTTGGGGTGGGGTGGGGGGTGGAATATGGCTGCTGTTATTGCTGATTGTGGACCTGTGAGTTCAAAGGAATATGGTATCCAGTGTTATTAACTATCTTTTGCACTAACATTTTTTTCAGGTTTTATTCACACTAAGAAAATTACAGACATCCCTCCCTGAACTCGCCCAAGCTCATTGAATCTCTAAAACCACATAGGGTTGAGCCTGGTTAGTCCTTGATAGAGACACTGTCTGAGACTTCCACGTTCTGTAAGTTACTGCAGCCACATTGGGGCACTCTCCAGTGTTGCCATGCGCTGGTCTTAACCCGGATTCACACTGGTCCATCTGCAGTGCATTTCTGTTGCACAGCGTGGGGGATCCGACTGACGACCTCAGTAAGATAGTTACTGGTCAATAAGCTACATTGTCTCCGTTGGGTTTCCGGTCCATCTCTCCTTCCCCCTGAGTTCCAAAGGAGTAGTTTCTCCTACCATCCCTGTGTCAAGTAATTCGTCACACTCTCTTCACTCATTCAAGACTTAAGCAATCAGGCCCCATGCCCATGCCCTCTTCTTCCTCACTGAGTCCTTGATAAATGCACGTTTTGTTTTATTTATTTTTATTTTTTTGGTCTTTTTACTACAAAAATACAATTTAGGGGCTTGAAACCCTGTGCCTTTACCTTTTTTAGTAAACATGGAAAAAAAAAAAAAAAACACTGTATTTTTCTGTTTTCTCTGGCAGCTGTGTTAAGTGTATCATACAGTATATCAATGACTCACTGCATCTACTCATTGCCTTCGGTTTGTCCAAGGCTTTTCAATTTTAGAGTGACTTCCATAGCTGTTTATTGCTTAAATGTTCCATTATTGTAATTCTATAAATTACCAAAGGATGAATTCGGAGTTGGGTCTGGATCGAGACTGCGTTTAGTTATAGCAACACTGTAGGCAAATCATTTGGAAGCTGCCCATTACCACATCATCAGCTCTCTGAATCTCACTGTCTGTATGCTCTGTAATAGAGTTGCATGAGCATTTTCACACCTGAACACTTGGTTCCAACAAACAGTATTAAAAGAACTATGATCTGTTTAAAATAAAGACTGGTATTAAATACACTATTATTGGTTGTCCAAAGTAGGATGTCTTTTTAAAATAAAAGAAAGAAAAGCTCATGCAAATGTACATAAGCAAAACACAAACAAAGCAAATTACTATCTGGCTTACTGTTATTTGATCCATATGAGCACACCACTGCAGGAAAGTAATTTGTTCCAGCTGAGTAATTCTAAAGGTTTTTACCAGATGGAAACTGGTAATATTTGGTAATGTAGCCATGAGTGACTCAAATTTTTACACCTTAGTTTGCTTCAACAACATCTGAACACCCTGTGCTTTCAGAGCAACATGTTAGCAAGGAGATTATAGCAGAGACTTGAGCACAGCTAAATACAAAGTCAGAGAAAAAGCTGCAAATAGAAACAAAATAGAGAATTATAATTGCACAAAGATTTTGCAGACTTTACCTTACATACTGCTGTAGAAAGTAACACAGTTTTATGTGAGTTAAGTTGCTAACACACACAAACATATATATTTAGGCTGTCAGCGTTGACGCGATAATGCTGGCGATTAATAAAAAAAAAAAAAAAAACATTCATATATATCATCGCTGACTATTTACACTGCGCAAAGCAACTGTCTTCCACTGGTTCAGGTTTCCGCGGCATGCGTAAATTTCTGAAAATAAACACTTCATCAGGCACAGTCCCACTGGTGTAACATTGTCTCATACAAAAGAAATAAATATTCAATCGATTTTTAGTATTTTATTCTTGTTATTTTTTAGGTTTAAAAAGGATTTTCACAAAAGGCGGATTATTTGATACGTAATGCAGCCCGTTTGCCACAGTAACATGAGACTGCGTCGTTGGGCCAGCAGACCTCGACTTTAGTGGCAAAGGAAAGCGATTTAAATACTGATCGTCACGATAGATTCAATAAAGCATCAACTCAGAGAGAAAGTTAATCTCTTACCAATTGTTTTTTACTCACCTAAATAGGTGCCTTGCACCCGCCCCTTTCTCTGAATATTTTTATGATGATTAACAAGTGACGGAGCAAAAAACTAACTCGCAAATATCGCACACCAGTCAATTTTTGCAGCGCTGCATCCACCTGGGTCAGCTCATGCATGCCTAATATATTGTAGGGATGGTCACAGACACACTGGGCCTGCTGTTAGATGTGGCAGCGTAAGGAATTGTGGGTTACCATTAATTTTGTTTGCCTGGGTGGATTGGGGTTTACGTGTGTTCTTGTGTTTTGTTGTCTGGCTGTTTTACTCTTTTTGGCCCTTAATTATTTTATCCTGTTATGTCTATTTCTTTCTGCACCATGAGTGAGAGGATGATGACCACCTGATATTCGTATTAACAGACAAAGTCAATGTACATTCTAACTGACTTCTAAGTCGGACATTTTGAGTGATCGCAGTGGGGGCCAGCGGGTATCACTTGTTTTTACTGAGGTATCTGATTGGTCATTTTATAAATTAAATAACTTGCGATAAACAAAATATATCATGAAGAAAAAAAATAGACTTAGTAAGAACACAATAAAAAGAGATACCAAGTCAAAAATAGTTATTCTGACAAATATGATGACAGAGTAATAACTGTTTATTTTGCAATAGAAATCTATAGGATTTTGTCTTTCTGGAACCAGAGTGTATTTCCTAACGCTGTGGGGTGTAATCAGTCCAGTTCTTTCTATATATTGCCAATGCAATTACAATGCACAAAGTATGAATTTGCACAATTTTGTTTGTATGCATACGCTTTTTATTCACAGGTATCTTACACCATAGCCTTGCTAAATATTTTTCTTAGCTGGTAAGCAAACAACACAGACAATAAACAATTTCATTGGTTATTATTTCAGAAATGAATTAAATGGACTAGAGAGATGAGATTAATATGGATAAAAAAATCACAACGTATGGAAAAATAATGATCCTTACCTCTTCCATTTCTGATTCAGATCATAGTAAATCCTTTATCTTCTAATCAGCTTAGTTATGAATCATTCATCTAATTCATCTTGCTGCATCTTTGCAAATTGCAACCATGTAGGCTTTCTGTAGTTTTGAAGTGTCTCTGCCTCTTAACAGTTCCAAACATAAGTGTGTAGTGATTCAACACACACACATAGCTAAGTGACCACTGCCAACAGTTCAAGAGTCAAGGGTCATTGAGAGTGAAGTGGTCCATTACTGGAAAGTTAACTAATCCCAAAGGTTAAAGCGGTGGTTAACAAGCATCTGATCTTGGCCAGGAGTTTCTGTTTAAATAGAAATGGTTTCCAGGTTAAGACAATACAAATAAAATAATAAATATTTTAAAATATAATATAATTTCTAACATGGTTTTACTTTTTCATATAAAATAAATATTTAAAAAATGCTGGTCAATGACGTATGATTAAAAAAAGACAGAAAACTGGTAACTTAATTAGAAATGTGACATTCAGGAACAAATTGAATCTTTTGAATGACTCATTGCATGAGAATGGGAATCAACCCGTGGTCGGATGGGAATTGTTCTTTTTTTCCTCCCTCTCCTGAGTTTAATACGGTCGCGTAAATGCTAAAACAAGCTCATCCTTCTAATTTCATTTGCAAATATCACATGACACCACCATGAACAAAGAAAAGAGGACAGAGGCTTTGGGTTACAGCGCGTGCAGCGTACGGGGCGGAGCAGGCGGGTGGCTGTGCGGGGGAGCTTTGTAGAAGGTGTTGGGTGTTGTTTGTGGCTCAACTTGCCTCTGGCATGGGCTAAGTTGTGCCATTAGAGGAAATATTGTACACTGGGGTAAATTTTGCCATTGATATTTTAATAGAAAATGTACAGTGGGGAAAAAGTTTGCCACCAATTGTGCACCCCCACCCACCCACCCACCCACCCACACACACACACACACACACACACACACACACACACACACACACACTTACACACTTAAAAAGATGAGAGAGACCTGTCATTTTCATCATAGGTATATCTCACTATGGGAAACAACATGAGAAAAAAATAAAGAAAATCACATTGTCTGATTTCTAAAGTATTTTTTTTGTAAATTATGGTGGAAAATACATTTTTGGTCACCTACAAACAAGATAGATTTCTGGCTCTTAAAGACCTGTAGCTTCTTCTGTAAGAAGATCCTCTGCTCCACTCGTTACCTGTATTAACGGCACCTGTTTGAACTTGTCTAAATAAAAGACTCCTGTCCACAACCTCAAACAGGAACACTTCAAACTCCATTATGGCTAAGACCAAAGAGCTGTCTAATTACACCAGAAATAAAACTGTTGACCTGCACCAGGAAGGGAAGACTGAATCTGCAATAGGTAAGCAGCTTGTTGTGAAGAAATCAGAATTTGGAGGCATTATTAGGAAATGGAAGACATATAAGATAATTGACAATCTCCCTCAATCTGGGGCTCCAGGCAAGATCTCACATTGTGGGGTCAAAATTATCACAAGAATGATGAGCAAAAATCCCATATCAGACTTTAATGTCTTGTCCACAGATAAAATGTAGCTATAAATGTAGCTATA
Organism: Adrianichthys oophorus; assembly: GCA_036245035.1. Classification (NCBI taxonomy): domain Eukaryota; kingdom Metazoa; phylum Chordata; class Actinopteri; order Beloniformes; family Adrianichthyidae; genus Adrianichthys; species Adrianichthys oophorus. Next base: position 17,052,851 of record BSAI01000072.1, on the reverse strand, counting down.
ATTTCAAAACTGATTCAAACTCACTTATTAGTGGGAAATCTGAATTTGAATTCTTCTGCTCCAGATCTCAATCCTCCCTGTGATTATTTCCAGGGTTAAATGAATAACCTTCAGGTTGGGTTCTTAAACGTGAATAAATATAAAAAGAGCCAAACGAGCCAGTCTTTTGAACGGCCCTTTGAAATGATCTGGTCTAAAAGATCTAGCTCCTTAAAAAGAGCCATAAGTCCCATCTCTAAAATGAATGCACTCAAAAATGTAAATAGCCCAACCAAATTACCAACCTTTTTTTTAAACGTATGCAAAGATGACTATGAAAACTACTATGAAAAAGATTAAGTTCTATTGCACTCAATCACACAGTTTCTGCCAGCAGAGCAGTTATTGGAAGGGAAAAAAGACGTATGTATAGATTTCAGATATAATAAGGTGAAATAACCTGAGGCCTGCATTCACACATGCTTAAATCCTATAGTGCATTTTGTCCTCTTTTCATTCATTGGTTTTTCACATTTTTTTCTGTTCATTTTTAGATGCATAAAAGCTTCCAGTTTCTGTAACCTTTGTTCTGTCGATTCCTGTCAACCCATCTAGGCACACACCATACACAAAGAAGAACACACAAACTATTTCAGGGCCTTTTGTCTGTTGAAATACCATGTCTTCAGACAAATTTAGATTTCATTGAATTTAAAATCAGTTGCAGATCCAGATGGCAAAATTAGTATCAGTGGTGTCTGTGATGTTCATGTGACAAAAGGTTTAGTCCTTTTACATTTGTAACATGACAAGAGGCAGCATGGTGGTGCAGTGGTTAGCACTTTCACCTTGCAGGAAGATCGCCCTGTTTCAAATCCCAACTGGGACACTACATTTTTCATATAAAGAAACAAATTTCAAAAGTCAGCTCAAAACATTTTTAAAACTTTCAGAAGAGTTGTTAATAGATGACAATCTTTTTTATGTTTTCAAATCTACTGAAATAACAAATTCCTTAGATGCATGCAGAAAAAAAACCCTTTTTTTTTTATTTAGATACAATTTAAATTGTTGAAACAAATTTTCAAACAGAGGTAAATTGGCATTTGTTTCCTTGTCATGTGCTCATGCGTTGATTTTTTTTTTTTTTTTTTTTTTTTTTTTTTCATATTTATTTCTATATTTCACTCCTGTTCGTTTCTAGCTTCTGTGCATTTTCCTGTTGAGCTACGTGACTTATGCTCTGTTCAGCCCTCATCAGTCTTAACTATGAACACGTGGCCAAAGTTGAACTACAGTACTGCATTTTCTGCTTCAAATATCAGCCTCTCCATTAAAGTCCTTCAGTTGCTCTTAAGTAGATTCCAGTTCATGCTTAATCTGTGTGCAATGATTGGTAAGCTTTGGTTGTTGCTACTATACGGTAGTTTCTTTGTGGTGTTTTTGTGAAAAAAAAGCAATGAAGAAAGAGTTGAACTACTTCATCAATCACATCAAAATGTCCTTTTACATCCATTTTAGTCACTCTCTCTTTACCAAATCATCAGAGGTTTGTTTTGGTTAAAAGTTAGTCAAGGTTTCTGCCTCCTGACAGAAAAGCCTGTCTGGATTTGTAAAAATATGACTCTAAAACAACAGAAGAATTATCTTTTTTTTTTCTTTCTCACTAAGCTATCTTGGCAGACGTTTGCTAAAATCTGGTCTAAAAGAAATCAGGTCAATTTAAGATTAAACCATGTGAGGCCTGTGTGATGAATTTAGCTCAGAGCAGCTCTCCTTCACAACTGGAAGGGCTAAAGTTGCAGAATTGCAACTTGCATTCCAAATTCACTGCAATTACAAAAGACGTGATTAAAAATGCCCTTGTGGTAAATATTTTAATGAGGGTAGAGCACACAACTGGGCAGAAAAATACATACAAAATATTAGCATTCTTATCTCTCTTATCTCTCTAACATGTTTAATGTGAAGAACAAATGCTAAAAAATAACCCTTCAAAAAGCAAATGGCCACTTTAACAATAGAAGTAGTTTTTTTTTTTTTTTTATGTAGATAAATCTTTTTTGAGACAATATTTTTGTGAATTTGTATTTAACTCCTGCTCACTCATATACACTAATCACATTGGAGATATTGAAATTAAGTGGATCTCATATACATAGTGTTTGTTTTACTTCCCAGATTTACAGGATTGGGAGTTAACGTGAATAAGGGTGGTAGACACTTCTTATTTGATGTTTTCCACCAATTGGTTTCGCTGTGAACAATATGCTTTACTTACTGGGGCAAAACCATTCTATAAATTCAAAAAAAACTTTAAAATGTGGCATCAGTTTCAACATACTGTGAAAAGGTGATTCTGCCAGTGAGTTGTTCATCATTCAAACAGTTATGAACACACCTTGTCGCTTAACAAATGAGCAGCGCACCTTCAGGCACCTCAGTGACATCATAGAACCCATCAACTCCCAGTTCCACTAACCCACCCCCAACTTTCTCTTTATAGATGTTAATGCTCTACTACATTGTGCCAGAATTGTTGCAGCGTGACTTCAGGAAGTGGGAGAGCCTCGTGTGGTCTTTGCGGCAAATGGTGAAAATAGCTGCTATTGACGTGGTCAATGTTTGTTGTTATGGGCTATCTTTGTTATTGTCTTAATTTTTGGGACAACAAAAAAAAAAACTTCATTAAAATGCAGACCGAATAGGAAAAGCACCCATGTAAATAACAGCATCCCTAAATTATTGTGAGGAGTGTAAGTAGACTTTAAGTCTCTTGACTCAAAGCTTTTGCCACTTTAACATGCAATCCTTCTGTTTTAGGATTGCATGCAAACAGCTTAACACAATAAGCCTCAACCTAAGAATGGCAGTCAATTACTTTCAGCAACACTGTTCGGGAAGGCTAACACCTGATCAAGAGAACAAGGGAGAGAGAAAGTACTGGGTAGGATGCAGGAGAAAAATCATTAGACAGTAAAGCTGTCAGCTCTCCTACTGAGCCTTTGCGTCTATACTTTGTGTGTATGTGCGTGAGTGTGTGCCTGTGTGTCCCATGAAGCGAACATAGCTGGATGTGTGAGGTGAAACAGACCTGCCAGACCAGCTTCATTGTTCAACCTGCCTAAGAGGCATGAACCACTCCACTGTCTAAATAATTGATAGGTTTTACATTATATATTCACAATACAAAGCCCCCGTCCCACATTGCTGTGCCATGAGGGTAATGGGTTCCAATAAAGCCTCTGGTTTATGGGCAACTCAATGTTTAAGTCACTGGAAACAAAATGTATCAAATTGATACACAGTATATTTGGCCTAAAATCCTTCCTAGTTAAGTTTTTTGAATGTTTTGTATGATTGATTAGGCTAATTCCAGACATGGGAACAATACCAATGACATTTCTTGTAATGGTATGCCCGTATCATAGCTGTTCCTATGCTACACTGGCAAGATGTCCTGATTTCAGCATGGAGAAACTGCAACCCACCCTTGACCCTTTGTGGGATGTGATGGATATAGAAAACGGATGGATGGAAGGACGGTGTCTACTTTTCAGTGACTCATAAAGAAAACAAAATGTGAGTAGAAGCTGTCTCTTTCCTTTTTCACTCCCCTGTCACTGTAGTTGTTCTCTCTTGTCCATCCTCTCCTCCTCCTCATTTCTGCCACGTATACACACACACACAAAAGCTATTTTATCCTTTCAGAGAAAACATCAAGTAATTTGACTTTAATCGTCAACAACAGAGACAAATGACTTATCGACAAACACTTTGAGAAATTATTGCTATTCATGACTGCTACCAATGCTTGTCAGGCTGCACTAAGTTATTCATCGTGCATTATTGCAAATCAGCCATCTGACTCCAAGCTCATTTTCCGTGCTATGACATAAACAGGGAGAGACATAAAAATATGCAAGCGAAGCTGTTTGAGCTCAGATGGCACAAGCTGTTAAAAGGAAAGGACTGGAACACACTTTGGAAATATTTCTCATCAAGGACTTTTCTACTGACAATGTTTTATAGCAATATTACCACTGTTTACAAGCTAAATGTATTTTTATTAAAAACTGCTGCATTGCAGAAGGCAACACAAAGCTAACTGTGCTAGTGGGACTGTCACTGATTGGCCAAGAAATGTGCATCCAGCCTGTAAGCTGTTGTGTTTCAGAAGTTGAGAGGCTGGGGAATTTCTTATTCGTTGTCAGTTGTCTTGTACTGCCATACCTGCACATGGTTTAAGAGTACTCAATTAATTTGCATAGTTTTACACTAGCACCCACATACCCCTCTATAACTACATTTTGCATGCAGCATCTGCAGTTGAAGGAAACTAAATTTTAAATCTGAGGAGGATGTGTATCAGGGGAGTCTAGAGAAGTGTTTGTTATTTCTGCATGGAAGGAGCTTTCATACCCCATCACAGACTGGCTCTTTCACAGGTCTAATGTTTTAATATAGTAGGATGGAAGCTATATGTAGCTTGTTTTGACACACTTTGTCTGTAAGTGAATGAAGCCTGTGGAATATAATTAAACTTTTGTCCAATTAAGGACACACACCCCCCAACAAGCACTCACTCACACACTTTACATTTTGTTAGCAAGTTTTAACTCTAATACTTTACTGAAAATTAGGAACCAATATTATTTAGTTTTTATTGAGCATTTTAGCAAAACGTCCAGTAATTTCAGTTGTCTCAACACATTATAAAAGCAGCTATGTGAGATGAAAGCTTTTATTAAAAAAAAAAACTTTATCTAGAAGAAAGTTTGAAACAGTAGTAAAAAAACATTTCCTTAAACTTTAAAGCAAGAATGTTAAGTTATATCAACTAATAACAAAGTTTTGCATACATTTCTTTTTAAACATAATAATAATGAATATTTTTTGTGCTCAAATGACATGATGAAGTCAAATACTTCTCATTTGTTGGATCAAGTGAGCCATAAATCACCATTTTCACCACTACATCTTAATGGAGTTTAGAATCAGAGTGTAAATCAACATTTTTACATCAAAAAGAAACAACTGGCTGTCATAAAAATGATCAACTCAATGCTGGAAAAACAAGGGAATAATATCAAATATAAATATCAAGAACATAGACATGGAAATGAAAGGATAAAAAGAGTTGAAACCTCTGCACTGATAGCATCCACAAGATCAATCTATCCCACCTTCCCTCCACCAAGCTATCTTTTACTTTATGTCCCAGCACAATGCTTATTCTTGCTTTGTGAGGACGCTCATTTTTATGAGTAGCCCTTGTTTTCAAAGTCCCATGAAGAAGACAAACATGGAAGACTTACAGGGCACCTATAGGGTACCACTTCCATTGCACATGGCAGGTGGATAGAAATTCAAGTGGAAAAATTGAATTTCTCATTTATAAAAGTATGATGAATACATGAAATCCCATATTTTCTATCATAACAAGAAAGGTATTTTAAATTATTATTTTGTTTAAAATATGATCTTGCTAAAGAGTGGAAGATCAAACTTCAGCCACAAATCCTCAGTCATCTCTTGCCTGTACCCAGTCTGCAGGTTTCAGCTTTATGTTTCTCTCTTTTTATTAGAGAGAACACTCCCCTCTGCTTTCCATATCTACTCTATGTGCTCCATCTCTTAGCTGAGCGTGTTGAATTTTTCGTCCATCAGAGCACTTCATCCCCAAAGAGCTTTTATCCGTCTGTCCCATCTATGTTCCCTTCCATTACTTCTGTCTATCTTTGTGCCTGCACATGTCTGCCTCTGCTAGAACAAAGCTGGAAGGAGGGGGCAGCTCTTTTCTGTCGGCTTCTTATTCCAGGATGCATGCACATGGATTATTTAAATATCATTCAGTAAAATTAAAATAGTAGATGTTAACAGTTATGCAGTTGCAATGAGATTCAATCATCAGAAATGTTTTTTGAAGAGGTAGAAATTGAGGACATCGATGCAGGGGGGGGGGGCAGTAAGAGGAACATAAGGATGGAGAAGAAAGATGCTGAAGAATATAATACAGTGAAAAAAGACAGCAAAATGTTTGAAATAAAAAGAGAGTCAAGACTCAGGGGTTTGATTGAAACGTGGGTGGTTTACCAGAAGTATTTGTATGATGTATAAAATTGCGTGCCTGTCAGTATGAGGGGAATGAAAGGTAGTGTGTATGCACAGAGGTTTATGACAGTTTTACAGTATCCATCTTCAAATCCAAAAGAAAATCTATTTATTCCTTTAAAACATCTTTTGGATACAAAATTGAATATTGAAATATGACTGTGTAGTGGTTAGCGCTCTCTCCTTGCATAAGAAGACCCTGGTTTGAATCCCAGCTGGGACCTTTGTGTGGGGTTTTTATGTTCTCCCTGTTCATGTGTGAGTTTTTTTTCGACTTTCTCCCATAGTCCAAAACATGCTTCATAGATTAAAGGAGTTCATCAGGGTTGGAAGATGGATGGATGGCTGAATGGGAAAGTGAATACGTGTTTTTTGCCTAATATTTATGCTGTTTTAGAAGTACTTTTTTTTTTTTCTTCAAAAAGGAATCTAAAAATTATCTACAGTCTGAATGGAATGGAGATAGTAAAAAGAAACTGTTTCCAGCCTGATCTGGCTGAGTGCATAATGGAGGAGGCGATACCACAAAAGAGCCTGAACAAGGCAGCAAGAGAGAACAAAGACTTATCTGAGAGTGCAGCTCTTCTGGGGTTGCATAGATGCAAACACAAGAGTAAAAAGGCCAAGTTCAGAAGACAGGTAGGGTTGTGCAATCACATTTTTTTTTCCTTCCTACAGCAACAAGCTGCAGTCTCTTAGCAGGCTGATTGGCTCAGTGTGTTTAATATGATTTTTCCAGCTGATCTTGGAGCTTACATGTGTGTATTGAATAAGGGCTAACAGTAAGTGTAAAAAATGCCATTTATTATAGATTATACTAGATAATAATGCCACACAATGACTTAAACACATTTAAAAATCTGCTACTTCTATTTTTTTGAGGTTGTATTTTCTGTTGAAAGACCTGACGTTCACATGCGTGGACATCACATTTTGGGTTGTATTCCCACAATAGTTAGCTAGTTCTGCTTAACTGAGACCCTGTGGCTGTGTGTGGAGGGTTAGCTCAAATATTAGTTCTGGTCTTAAGAGGTTAAGCCAAAACAAAAAAAACAAACAAAAAATGTGAAACGCATTATACATGCACATTTAATCTGATTGTTATTTGTTTCGTTTTCTTCCTTTTCATGTAAAAATTAGACACACACTACAAATTGTCAAACTAATCATCAACCAAGCCATTAAGTTACTTAAACAGTCTTAAACCTGTTTTGCTTTTTTAACTCACCATTTGACCTTTCCTTGGTAATTCTACCCTTTGCAGATCATGCTATATGTGTTCTGTTTTCAAATAGATGTAATTCAGTTAAGTCTACCTTCTTCCTTACTCCCCTCCCGGGCAAGAAAATAATTGTCTTTAAGAGAGAGAAAAAATATTAGTAGGTAGCCAGACACTCTCCCATATTAAGGCTGTCACACCTGATTTATTTTGTTTGATTTATTCCTCTAAGGTTTGGTCTATTTGAATGGATTGGATTATTTACAGTCATTTTCTACTTTTGCTGATCAAAGAAACAGCAATTGATCCTTTTTCCTTACATTTTCTGCATATTATTTGTTTTTTACTCCACCACTGCATAGAGACTGCCTGAAAATTGATCAGGCACAAGATATTCAAGATGACAGTAAAAAAAAAAAAAAAGTATGCTAAATAACTGAGGTAATGTAAATGATAACAAAAGAAAATGAAAAACAAAAACAATGTGCCCTAGTGTTAAACCAGTTGTCCTGCCAGGATGTTTAAAAACTACTCTTTTGTCAAAGGTAGCTTTTAGAGATTCTTATGAGGTTGGTTGCAGAAGTTAATTCAAGCATTAACAAGTTAACACATAAAAAACATACTTTATGCAGAATAGTAATTATTATGTTGTAGTAACAATGAGGAATAGAATTTTTTGATACTATAGAAGCCAAAGAGCAGTAGACAAAAACCTGGTTTTGAACACCAGCTCTACTTAAAAGATCATGTAGGTTGCGAAACTCAGTTTTCTCAAACTACACAATGAGGATTTTTCACATTTATGGACGATGATATTACCTGGCTATTTCTATAGTGCATTATCTGTGTGAAAAAAAAAGTTTTTTTTTTTTTTTTTTTTTGGTATATTAAAAACATCTTTGGGTGTTTCTTTAAAAAAACAAAAAAGTTATTTAGAAAAACATTATTAGAAAAAAACATTCAGTCCTTTTGAATGTATCAAATAAAACTTTCTGGTGGGTGCTGTGCCCCTCTAAATAATTACTTTTTTATTTGTTAAATAACTTTCTCGAGGTAAATGTTATCATTCTTTGTTTACCAAGAAGATGGGAAGAATCTCAGCTTTGAGGCTATATTAAGGATTGTCCTCGATACAGAGGAAAACTGAATTCCCAAACAATGGTTCCAATAACTTAACATGTTTTTTTACGAGTGCAGGGCAACTATTACATTTTTTTCATTGTGATTAATTGCATAATTTTATGTGATTAATCAAGAATAACTGCATTGCTGACTGTGAAATTTAATAATATATTCAAATGTATTTGATTGCAAAACTTTAATATGGAAAGATGTTTGCCTAAATGACAGTGACAACAACATTGGTTGCTTCAGTATCCAAACCGCAATCAAAACATAACAGTCTTTGTCTGAGCAAGAAGACGTTAGCATCTAATAATCATTTTTGTCTATTCCAAAACCAGTAAAGACTAATATTTTTTTTTTATATATATATTAGGGAACAGCCATTGACTGTATATGAGAACTGGAATAAGTGACCCATCCACCCTCCATTTGCAAATAGGAAATGCACTCTGGTTCCAGGATGCCAAAATCCTTAGGCTTTTACTGAGAAATAAACAGGAATTACTCGGCCATTCTGTTTGTCAGAATAACCATCCTTGCTCTGCTACCTTTTTTTAACATGTTCTTATTAATCTTATTTTTTTTCATTAGATTTTTTTCTGTCGTGCGAGTTATTCAGGTTACAATCTGGCCAATCAAATGCCTCAATAAAAGTAGGCTTATGTGGTCTCACGTCAAACATTTGAAATGTTTGACAGATTCTCCCAAAATTGCCTTCAAGTGGAAGGGGTGTGAACTTCAAACAAGCTCACTCCTGATATTAAGTGGTTGCCATAGAATGTTGACGCAGATCTACTCGGACCAATCAATGCTTACTGAAGATTTCTGGTGCCAACATGGTGACGTCCACTTTGCAAAAAACTGAATTCTCATTGTTTTGTTAAAGCTAGATGTAAACCATTTTCTACAGGTGACATTGCACACAGTTTTCAGACTCTACATACAAAATGTTGAAAGTTAAACCAGTTGAACCTTGACCAATAAGGGACTTGGATTTGGTAGTGACATATAGATGGCTTCTCTTTTTATTCATACAAGTGTCAACAGTTTGAAAATTGAGCATGGAGCAAAAATGAACAAGTGGGGTGTTTCCTGTCCAGAAGTCTATGACACCAAGTCTTTCTTATATCAGAATAAAGCGAAAAGACCTGGAGCAAGATTCGTGATATTTGCAGCAATTTGACATTATGCACCAAGCCTCTTCCAATTGCAGGTACGTGTGCTAGTATTGGGTAGTGACAGTCCACTCTGAACATCATGGGCCGAATGTGGGATAAAAAATGTGGGTGTGAACATAGCATTAAAGCAAGATAAATCAGATTAATCAAAAGTAAATTGTTAAAATAATGGTAAATGGTAAATTATATATATATAATTTAACATTAAAGCCATAATTTTATTTATGAGGACTTTTATAGTTTGCCCATGTTTTACTGAAATTTTAAAATTAAATGATATATACAATTTTATGTATTTCTCAATGAGTCCTCTTTTGTAAATTGGAAGTAAAATTGAAACATTTTGTAACCCAACTGAAATTTCCATTTTTTATTCTATAGCCATCTTCAATAGCAGTGAGAGAGAAAAAAAAATATTTCCTTGTTAAAACCATGCAGCATATAGTTTTCTTTTAGAAAGGTGCTATAAACACAGTGTGTAAGAAATAAGAGCAATAATGATTAAGACTTATCACAGACCTCTCAGACATACCAACTTCTTCAACACTTCTTTCTGAAAGCAAACGTTGGCACCCATGTTTTTGACTTTAATAAACTGGTTATGCAAGAGACACACTTTATTGATGACTTAAATAGAGTGACAGAGAAAAAAAAAGTTATGTATGAATGTTCACAGCCACACGGGTTGATTACAAGTCTTTGTACAAAAAAATAAAAAATGCTGATATACCACTCAGCAGTAGAGTTATGTTACCTGAATTAGATTGTGTCTGCACAGTGGCTTATGGGTCCTATGGTTTCATCCACCACCAAAAAAACCCCAAACATCTATTAATGTAAAAATGCACAAATGTATGCAATAATTCAGTCAAAATGGCAATTGAATGAGGAACAGATGAAAAATGTGGAAAAAGTTGGAAAAGGCCTGTAGCAGTGAGGTAAGTGCTGCAGTCAGCGAGCCACAGGCTCCTGCTCCACTCCATTCTGCTGCATCCACTTGCAGACAAATAGATCTGTTAACGTCTTCGTTTGTGTCCTTCAAGCTGGCATCTTCTCTCAAAACTGTAGCTTCATTAGCTCGTCATATTTGGGGTAATGTGGGGCTGTAACAAGAGACAGTGTAAACAAAGGGATAATGGGAAAAGGACGCAGGCTTACTCCACACCAACAGTTCTGCCCACAACTCAGTGGTGAATTTCTAATGAACTACTGCTGTTCTGCAGAATCTATGTCCTAGAAAACGACATGGTGTTTTTGGCTAAAAAATTGCATAACTATAATTAAAAGAGCACTGGGAACACTTTTATAATGGTCGGGATGAGAATTTAAAGACATTTATTGTAATACTACCACCCACCAAAGGCAGTTTTTATTTTCCTTTAATGATATAAAAACTTTATCAAAAAGCATAACTATAAAAAAAAAAAAAAAGATAGGTACTTTTATTTATTTTTTTTCTCTCAATGATATTTAGGCCTATTTTGTTAGCAAGATTAATGAGGTGGTACACATGTAACACAGAAAGAGAGAGTGAATGTCATAGACAGACTAACAGACAGAGACGAACAGTGTGAGTGCAATGTGTGTTTTCTTAAGAAAATGTGTGGAATGTATCCTAATGTAGGTGAAAATTCAATAATTTATGTATGTAATGTGAAGGGAACATTGTTTGTACAGTCATCCTGTAGCTTGTCTTTAGTTGTAAATTGAAGGAAACGACCTTAAAGTCCCACTCCAATCATATTTTGACCTGTTGTGAAACTCCCAGTGGTCTTTCAATTGAAATGTATGCCCTCCTTCATGAAAAAAATGTTACAAGAACATGTTAAAAATACCCAAAATGTGATTTTCATTGAAGTGGGTCTTTAAATTAGGGTCCATGAAAACGTACGAAAAGTTAATTAAATTCTTGTAATGAACACACACATGCATACATGCTCGCACGTACAGGTCTGAAATACAGAGCAGGTTACAGGCGTGCGTGATGCAGTATTGTAAAATAATTATCGTTTCCCCTTTTTACGATTGCAGCAGTTAATACAATCCCATGTCAGTGACTTTGTTAACAAAGGTCAGCACAAGCCTGTTTATTCTGTTTGCTTATTTTCATCATTGATGCTTGCTCACACCAAATGACAGATGAAGTGGAAAAAAGGGGTTAAAGGGTTTCGTCAGTAGCCTTGTGAATCAAGCTGTTTTGCTAACTGAAATCACAGAGAGCAGTGAAGCAAAGTCAAAATTTGACACGATTTACATAATCTTAGCACTCTTACCCAATTTCAGTTTCACTAAGCCCCGTCACCAAGGTCACACAAGGACTGTGAGGCCACTCAATCAAGCAGCTCATTTGTCATCTGTCCAAAATTTGTTAAGTACATACTTAATCCTAACTGAACAAGCAGAAAGCCCATGTTTTACATCAGAAGGAAGCTGAAAATGCCAGAAATCTGATTTCAACCACAGAACTGTGTGCTACTGTTAGACACCGAACACTGTAAAATCATTCCCATTTGAAGGGAAAAATGTTTTTTCATCATGACAATTTTACGCTATATAATTACTTACTCACAGTAAGTTTAATTAGAAAAGACCAGTCAAACTGCCCAATCTGTTAAAAAATGAAACTCAAGCCACTGATTAGCATAACGACGATATAAAATCATTAAAAATTGTTAGGTACATTTTGAAAATTATTAGAATTTGCACAGCTTACAAAAACGGTTGTTTTATTTGCGGTTGTGTATAAAGCAGTCTGAATCTATGTTTTTATAACTTTTTTTGTTGGTGGTCCAGTTGAGGTACAGTCATTTTAAATCTATTTCCTCCTTTGTTTTTAATGTGTTTGATGTTTCAGTCATGTTTTTTTAATTATGTTTTTTTAAAAACATCTGTGCAGACATTGATGTTTTCAAATCTAATGTTGTTTTTTCATTCTTTTTTAATGTTGTCTGCTCTTGCGCTTACCTAATACCTAATCGTCTAAATCAGTTTAGTTTTCTTGTGCTATTTCCTCTGAATGTCACCAGTTAGTTTAATTTATGTCATTTCAACTACTAATTACAATGTCGGAAGCTGTGAAAACACAAAAAAAAAAAAAAAAAAAAGAGGTCTATTGTCTTGTATTTCTGAAGCAGTTTGACCAAAGCGAGTCACAAAATTGCCTCTGATTAAAACAAGTCATTTACATCAGTTTGGGTCTGTCCTATTGTCAACAGTGTCATGTTAATTTCAACAGTATTATGTTTAAAGCACATATCTGTGTCAAACTTTGATTATTATGTCATAAATCTTTAAACAGCATTATTCTAATGGAATTTATGAAATGCACATGACGATGACAGCTTAAAAGCCTACTGTAAAACAACTTGTGTAAGTGTGTGTTTTGTGCATGTATACAACTCCCTTGGTCAATTATAAACCACTTACTTTTTGTGCACAGCAGCACAAGACTGGGTATAGTGTTGCCTGAGCGCAAGCACTTTTGTAAAAGTCCATGCAAAAAGCTGTTTTAAGCCTGAGAGCTCACACTTTGAGATAAATCACTCGACACAGCATAATATAGTGAGCAGAAGGCAGACCAGCAAAACGAGGAGCCATATAAATGTAATCTTCAAGTGTTTAAGAATTAGTGGCAAAAGCGTATGCAAGACATGTTGAAAGCAGTCATTTCTTTACATGAAATTAAAGGAACAACAGAGAAGAGCCCAGAGCCTTTAGTGGTGTGGTTTAGAAGAATGCAATAGTGTACAATGTATTTATGGCTGGGAGGCCTTTGAGCATTGAATAAAACTATGTTCTTTTTTTTTTTTTTTTTTGCCATCCATATATATTGGGCGAGATATCTATCAATAAGAAACATATTTGTAAAGACAACATTGTGAAAATGACAAAAAATGGGAAAATACATGTAAAAAAACGTCAAAGAAAAGTTCCCCGTTTTTTGTTTTTTTCTAAACCAATGTCGACTGGTACTTCACTGCAACAATGATCTTGCTTTGGAAAATAACATCCTGTGTGGGTGACTGTCTGCATCACATTTTCCCCTTGAGTGAGACCAAATGTGACTGCTAATGTTGCTATTCAGTGCAACAACATTATACACTTGAAGTAGTTAAAATGAGCTATTAGACTTTAAAAATTAGTTATTTTTGTGTCTGTAAATTCCTCATCTCAGCTCAAAACAATTATGTACATTAAATCGGTGATCTAGAACTGTCATTTGGAGTCCATTTATGGTAAATTGTCTCTTTGTACCTCTGCAGATTGTAAGCTACCTCTAACCAGATGATCGCTCAATTGGCTGCTAAGAAACCCCACCACCCTCTATGAGCAGATGATATGAAAACTTATTGAATATGTTTTTCATCTTCATAATCGGACATAAGCAATAGATGTATTAAGGCAAACAATATAAATGCAAAACTTTTATTGTCAGAAAATGAGGGCCAAATCAAGATGTTGTTTGGACAGCTTGATTATTGCGCAGACGTTCCTTAGACTTTCCACAATAAAAGGTCACTCTGAAATGTGCTGTTTTGTTTTATTTGGGGGATCTGGGGACTCAGAAAACCTGTCAGTGTGACCACCATTGGCCTGTGTTCATCTCATGACAAATGGGGGGGCTGAAAATGGTTGAGTTTATATTTGTGTTCAGTGTCCGACAAGATGACTTGAAGTAATCAAATTTAAAGATATTTGTTGCCTCATTTTTACTACGTAATTGACTTAAGTTTTTTCCCATTTTCCAATGTTGCTTTATGTTCTCTAGTTTAGCGTCTTTAGCTACCATCCAATTATGTTGTTTATGCATTATTACACAGGCATCCTAAATGTTTTGAAGTGAAAAACATTTTGGAAAAAAATCCCACAAAAAAAACCCAACAAATGCAATTTCTTTATTTGTCACTTTTTTTCCTGAACTTTCTACCGCCTATGTGTCTGCTAACATTTTAGACTGGTCTGGAGATGTTGTCTATGCTGATACACATCACTGGCAGCAACTTTTTTTTACCTGTCAGTGAAAAGCTTCACCAGAAATGTGAAACATATGCCATGGCTCAGACTGTCCCTCTGGATATCACACGCTCCATCGATCTGATTCGTATGCGGAGTTTTGGACTGTGGGAACCAACATTGTCTGATTTTTGTTGTGGCAGATTTACATAAATAAATTTAGGAAAGACTAACCAAAATAACTCAAACGGAAATGTTCGTCAAACAGTTGGATTGAGTCTCTTTTTTAAACAGATGCACCCTGTTTTGTATAGTTTACATTAAATGTGGTGTAATTTAGCTTCCAGCAAAAAAAAGCTTGATGTTTATCTGAGAAGCATGCTTTACTGTTTGCATTTATAAGTTTAATTATTTGCAACATGGTAAATATTCATTGATTTTCAAAATGACTGCTACAAGCATTTTACCTTCTAAAAGGCTGAACAAATCACTTGCATTTATGTATTCCGTCTTCTGTCCTAATAGATAGATAACCACCCATCACAAACAAATATGCACAATACATAAAAAAGTAAAAACTGAAATGCTTCCTAAGATATTTAGAAAACTAATGATCAAATCCCATGTTATAAAGGACCCATGGAACCTCCAGTCCTGCAGTGCAGCGAGATAAGCCTGCAAGTCACTGCAGCTGCTCCTCTGAGAAGCCAAAGTCTTATGTAGTGGGTGACTTGGGTTGTTGAGAAAAGCCTTCATCCTGCTTTTCAGACTATCCTCCACCAGAGACCCCAAAGAGTGAACCCCCTCATCCAGTACCAGTACACACTTCCTAATCAATTTGCCCAATCAATTATTGTCCCTCAGACCTCATCATAAACAACAGCACTGGCCACAGCTGACTGATAAAAAAAAAAATGCTGCACATTTTTTATGTGTGTTGCTGCCCGTCCCACAAGACAATGAAACACTCACATAACATAGAGCAACAATGTTCACAGACATTTACATGCAGCTTCAGGCTCTTTCATAATAACTACAAGTCTGGACAGACTCTTGCTAGGCAAGCTTAGGTCTATGATTGAAGTGAAACACCTTTATTGAGGCTTCTATATGCAGCTGTTAACACAGTCAAGACTGAAAATGACCAGTTTCCCTGCAGACAAAAGGCCATCCCCTTAGCATCCACATTCCATCGACAGTTGTTACAGAATGTTTTACTGCAGTAAAGAGGCTTTCAGAAAAAAAGACAGGGATGGATAGAAAGAAAAGTCATCCATTAGTTGTTATGGGAAAGATGGAAAGCAGAGAAAGGTCAAAGAAGAGCAAATATAACTAAAGCGCATCACTGCAAAGGGTAAAAAATAACAACAGTCAATTCAAAGGCAAGCCAATGAGGTTTTAGTGGTAAATACACAGGCAAGTAGATGTTGTACGGTTTCACTTGTGTGTGTGTTCATTTCTATCTATACCTGTCTGTGAGTCTGTCCATCCAATGTTGAATTGAAACACTGAATCTAAAAGTAACATTCAGATGTATGGAAAATGTCCTCATTTGGTCATGCCCTTCAGAAGAGTTTTAACAAACAAGCCACGCCCTCACCACTGCACAGTGAGAAGTAAATTGCATATCAATCAGGAGTGAGTTTTTGAATTCCACACCTCCACCACCTGAAAGTGGGCTCAGGAGAGTTGTTTGGGCCAGCAGGCATCACATGCTTCTATCAAAAGCATCTGATTGGTCAGCTGATGGCTGGATTAACTTGTAATATTCATAATGAAAAAAAATTGATTTTCAATAACATGTTAAAAAATGTGACAGAGCAAGGATGATTATTCTGTCAAAAATACTGACTGAGTAATAAAAAGCTGTTTATTTCTCAATAGAAGTCAATGGGATTTCAGCTTTTTGAGACCAGCGGGTACTTCCTGTTTGTTACCCGATGGGGGAGGGGTCACTCAGCATAGCTGTCATACAGTCATTGACCTGGATGTGCCAGTCAAAGAACATGGTTGTCTTTCTTCAAGTGGACGACACCGAAATGGTTGTAATAGTAAATGTATGGACTTCCAGTAAAACTGGAATATTGGTGAGTAAAAAAAACGTTTTTGTAGTGAAAACATCTATGTCTGCATGGCTAAATTTAATTTAAAAAAGACAGATGATTGTAAAGACTGACACATTTCAGATACAACAGAGTGGGAGTGAAGACTTCAAGAGCCTTGATGATGTGGCCAAATTAGCATCTTTTCCAAACATTGATAGAACATTTTGGTTTAACAATATATTTTTTTTGCATTTAAATGAGCTTTTAAGTGACACATTCAGCAGATGTCTCTGTTGTAAATTCTGGAGTAAAGGTAGCATAAATGCAGCAAATATTGGGTAAATATTTATTTGCTGGACTTTTACATTTAGTATTCCAGATATTAAGCTTCAAGGTTTCTCAAGCAATGGATATGAATGTTTTTTTAGAATAGTCCTCTTCCATGGAAATGTTCTT
This sequence comes from Adrianichthys oophorus, assembly GCA_036245035.1. NCBI lineage: Eukaryota > Metazoa > Chordata > Actinopteri > Beloniformes > Adrianichthyidae > Adrianichthys > Adrianichthys oophorus. The sequence continues at coordinate 17,035,782 of BSAI01000072.1, read as the reverse complement.
TGGCTTCAGCAAAGGGGTAAATCACAGGGCTGGCGTTCTCAGAGAAGAGGGCAAATTCAAAGTTGCTGCCAGAGACATTTGAGCACTTAGCTTTGGAACTACCATTTTTCTGTTTGGAGAATAGGAATGACAAATGCCCCGTGAGCCCTCTGTGAAATTATCAAAAGCAAACTGATGGTTGCCTGTTTGTTTTTTACCTTTAAAAAAATCAGTGTGTTTGAGATAATATTGATAGTAAAACAACAAATACAAGCAGGTGGCAGCACAACCGTCTTTGTTTTTTGTTTTATTTGTAACAACTGTCCAGCCCTCTAGAAGGATGACCAACTCACTGTATTTAATTTTCCCTCAGTCCTATTGTATTTTAAATCTCTGGATAAATCTTCTCTTTATTATTTATTTTCAGTAGGGGTGTCACAAATTCATTTTAACAAAGATTCAATTCATATTATGATTCGTGGTTGCCAACACAGTTCATAGTCAATATTGGTTCATTTTGTACGATGCGATTTGATCCAATTCACTGACACCTTTAGCCCAAAATTCAACCAGTGTGACGCCAAAATAAATACCTCGATCCAAATGGTGTTTTCAAAGATCGAATATAATTGATTTCATTTATTTTGAAAAAAATGTATTAAGGTGTAAAATTTGATTTGATTAATAACTAGTTGATTAATTGAGTAATCACTACACCCCTAATTTCTAACGCTACCTATTTTTTTTCTCATTTTATCGTTTCCATGTTTTTTTTCTCTCTGCTTGTACTCTTTTCACATTCATATCAATCCAAGTAATATTTACTTCCCTTATAAGCACACACACACACTGCACATGTGGCAGTAACAGAAGCCGGATGAGAGTAATGACAGATTAACTCATGTCTAACACACACAGCTGACCTCTCCTTGGTCAGCTCATAAACAGCTCATCGTTTCTCCCCATGCTTTTCTGTACTCCACAGGATTAAAATGCCCCACTAAACCTGCAGTCATTTGCACTTTGTGGTTAAAATTTCACAATACATTTCAACGAACCAATAGCAAATCTTCTATATTGCATTTCAAAGTAGCAAATTTATATTTCATGCCGTAAGACAAAATCTTTTAACTAATTAGTTTGTTTTTCTTGTTATTTTCTTCGTTTAATCTTTTGCTTTACACTTTTTGAGACAAGCTAAAAATAGATGCTGTGTGTCATCATCTGGCAGCACAAAGGGCGCTTCCCTCTGTGTTTTAGTCAATATGACTGCTGAGAACTATGTCAGCCCGATGGCTCAGACATGTAATACTGTGGCTTCAGTAAAACCGCTATAGTGTCAGCCCAGCTTTCTGGTGGCATCATCTTCAGAGTGAGGAAAACATGCTCTACCATCAAGTCTTCAATTACTGTGCTGCCCTGCAGGGCGCTTAAATTGTTCATTGTCCATTTCAACCAGTCAAGTAAGCCTTTTGCAAATTAAGTTGTTTTGCTCCATTTGCAGAAAAGGTCAGACTGTGTGTTCTAGAGAAAAGAGCTAGTTATGGTAAAGCCTGGAGAAATGTCTAATTTTGCCAGTTCTGCTCTATTTCTTCATTTCTCTGTGGTGTTTAATGTTGTCCTGGGAGGCCTGCAGAAACACACCACATTTGCAACACACACAGAGAATTTTTGCCATTTTAGATTGAGACCCAAAATAGGTCACGGTCCGATCCCTTGTGGTCCTCCACATGACAAGAGAAGCAATGAGCTTTAATGAATCTTGTTTTTACAACAAAAGAAAAAAAACTTCTCAGTTACAGATGTAAGGAATAACAGCTTCAGTGCCCAGAGTTTAAATAACTTCAAAAGTATAAACAACCTGTACATTGACTAGAATTCCATATATTGAAAAAGGAAAAATTATAATGATAATAATATGAATTAAGTTTAAAAACGGCCTTAAAAACCCATTAAGATGTATTTAAAGTACTGTTAGGTTTATTATTAATATGCACCATTGTTGGAAAAGGAAATCAAATAAAATCATGAGTTATTTATAAGTCAACATATAAATGGTCTCTTTTTATGTCAATAAGATCAAATCTGTGGTAGGAAGAGAGGAAAGGAGGCTACATCTGGATTATTTCTCCCTACACTGCAACCAAGGTTAGTGTGTCAAAGAATGTGATTAACACCGGATTAAAGAATAATGTGAACACACAGAAGTATAAGACGGCTATGCAAAATAGTCATAATCAGTGGAGTGGGGGCTGGGATGATCCCAGAGAGGTTTGAGCGAAGGACATAAAGAAGGTAGAATTGTGTTTTGGAATTAAACACTGAACAGCCTCTCTCTCTAAGTCAATCCATCTATTCAACCACCCAGCCATTAAATCAACAGCTTACCAGATCACATGCCCCCTCTGCATTTTATTAAATGAAGCATTTATCAGGCATGTGCAGCAAATTCTGACGTGAGTTAATGACACTTGCAAAGAATTCATGAATAGCAACTTTTTCAACCCCATTTTGTTCTTCTTTAGAGTCCTCCTATGTAAAAATATTTGCTTCATTTAATAGTGACTGCAATGCAAAAACCTCAGAAAAGAGTGATAAATGGTAAATGGCGTATACTTATATAGCGCTTTTCTACCTTCATTGAAGGCCCAAAGCGCTTTACAGTCAAGAGTCCCAGTCACACACATTCACACACTGATAGATTCAGCCAACTTTTAAACCAGTAACAGGAATTTAGTCTTTTTTTGCGGGAACATAAAGAAAAGTAGGCTTTAAAACAGTGAGGAAAAGAGACAAAATACCTAAATCAGAGGCAGAGAGATGTATTGTTCATTGCTGTGTCTCCATGATTATTTCCAAACTTGCTTTGGTGTCACAAAGGTACAGTTGGATTTTGTGGCCAAAAGCAACACCAGAGCAGCTGAGCTGGAATCCTTTAGCTGTCCAGAAAATACCAATCAAACAGACATTTTCACAAATTACAGCAAAAACACTTTAGTTAACATTTTTTGATCCACTTTTTGGTGCAATTTTTCTATCTAATTTTTCTTACTTTCATTGCTCCCTGAAAAGTGCACTTTCAAGGAAAAAAAAAAAAGGTAGGTTCTGAACCCAGAGAATGATCTAATTTGACACATTTTCTCTGCCTCTCCAGTGCTTTGTGTTTTCCTGAGAATCCTGCAAGAAAGAAAAAAAAAAAAAAATGGTAGAAAAAGATCCACCACATGGAGACATGGGACTTCTAGAACTTTGGGTCGAGACTTAAAATAGGTCATGGGTTTATCCCTTGTGGTTCTACATGACAAGAGAAGCAATAAGTCTTAATGAACACTACTTTCACAGCAAGAGACTAAACTTCCTAATTGGATTCTTTAATGAAAGCCTTCTTGGATCTCGAAGAATACAGTCCAAAGCACCATTAAGTAGTAGTAGTAGGAAAGCATTTATGCACCAACTGAGAAACCTTTTTTGTTTTGTTGTTTTTTTATTTTAGGTAGCAATCAAATGACTACTGCTGAGTAATGCTGTTAGTTAATATTGACTGAATAAGATGACTGACAGATAGACCCTTAAAAATGAGATAGTACAAGGTAGTGACTTACTGCAATCTTGGACAGTGATCATGACCTTTGGGCTTTCTCCCTCAAAAGTGTTTGGCACCCCATTAAAAACTCAAACAATGCACTGTATGCAAAATGTACATGTTAGTTTATGTTTTGTAGCTGTTAAGACCCTCCTTCTTTAATGGACAGTTTGATAAAAAAAAACATTTTTGAATAAAGAATTAGACAAGTAATGTTAATAAATAAAAATTAACTGGAATAGTTGCACTACCCACAGTAATGTGAATTCTTTGTGCTAAATGTGGCAGCTGAAGATGAAGGAAAGTGCTGAAAAGGCTTCAATTATTTGCATAATGCTAAAAAGGCTGAAATAATTTTTCTTAAGAAACTATCTTAGAAAGGCGACTGAAGCAGTTTGCCCAAAGTTTCTGGCAAAGTTTTTTAAGTTTGCTTAAAGGTTTGTTGAAAATCCTAAATTCTTGACTATAACGGGGTTTGCTCAAATTGCTGAACCATTTGCCATAATTTTCATACCTCTGACATTAAAATTGAAAGGATTTGTGAAAAATTCTGAAGTGATTTGCTTAAGAACAAAACTGCTGAGGGATTTGAGGTTTACGTTAGCAAAAATCTGATACAAAAATGCTAAGCTGGTGTGTAAAAGCATTAAACTACCTTGAAGGCACTAAAAAAGATGGTGAAATCATCATATTAATTCTTTAGTTTACCAAAGAAGAGCAGAATGATGCTAAGAGTGGAAATGTTCAAGCAAAAATAGCTAAAACTATGTATAAAAAGGGATTTGTGGAAGGTAGCTAAATTTAAATGGGCCTCACATGCAAAAGACATTAGTTCTTAACACTTAAATAACATGCAGTTATACCGCAACACTTTGATCGTCGACACCACATGTCAAGGTTGACCTGCAGCCCACATCCGGCTTGCTAGACCAAATTATGTAAAAGATAAGAATGGCCTGGCGACATGTCACGATGATATCATATTTTAACAATGTTAGATTAAGAGGATTGAGAGATCAGTAATCATTAACTCTGGCCTTGATTTAAGATGACCCAACATTTAATATCACAAGGTGGCCATCATCCTCTCCTCCTTCTCACCCATGGTGCACAAAGAAATAAACTTGGGCTGTCAAGAAAATGAACACGTTAATAAATATTAACGCTGGTTCATTGCACTCTACGAATCAACCGTCTTCCACCGGTTCAGGCTTGAATGCACACTTCGTCGGGCACAATCCTGCTTCTAACATGGTCACTTACAAAATAAATATTCAATCGATTTTCAGTACTTTATTCTAGTTATAGTTTAGGTTTAGATCACTTTTTCACAACAGGCGACTATTTGGTACGTAATGTGGCCTGTTGTCACGGCAACACAAAGCATTGCTGGGCCGGCAGACCTCAACTGCAATGGCAAAGGAAAGCAATATTTGTGTTGATCGTCACGATTGGTTCAATAAAGCATCAGTTCAGAGAGAAAGTTCACCTCTTGCACCTGTTTATGTCCAGAAGATGAAGCACAAAGTTTGTTTTGAAGAAGCCTGCACATATAGAACATTGTGACCAGAACTTGTTTTTGTGCACGTGAATACACAGCAGCCAATCAGATTTGAGTATTCACCTGGACTATTTAAATGTAGAAACACAACGTTAGTTTCTTATGGCTGTATATCAGAATCTTTGTTTTCTTGGAGTAATACTGCAGATGTAAAAGGGGGTCTGGTTTGGGAACCACGGGATTAACCACAGGATTTCCTTTCTGCTCTTTGCAGATGATTTTGTCATGTTGGCTTCATTGAGCCAAGACCTCCAGCCTGCATTGGAATGGTTTGCAGCTGAGTGTGAAGCAGCTGGGATGAGGGTCAGTACCACTAAGTCTGAGGCCATGGTTCTCGACCGGAGAAAGGTGGTTTGCCCTCTCTGGGTGGGTGGAGTGCTCCTTCCCCAAGTGGAGGAGTTTAAGTATCTTGGAGTCTTGTTCACAAGTGAGGGAAGATCTGAGTGTGAGATCGACAGGCAGATTTGTGCTGGATCCACCGTTGTGCGGTCGCTGTACTGGTCCGTTGTGGTGAAGAGAGAGCTGAGTCAGAAAGCAAAGCTCTCAATTTACCGGTCACTCTACACCCCAATACTCACCTATGGTCATGAGCTCTGGGTCTTGACCGAAAGAACGAGGTCCCGGATACAAGCGGCTGAAATGAGCTTTCTCCATAGGATGGCTGGGACCTCACTTAGAGATAAGGTGAGAAGCTTGGTCACCCGGGAGGAGCTCTGGGTAGAGCCGCTGCTCCTCCACATCGAGAGGAGCCAGTTGAGGTGGCTCGGGCATTTAGTTCGGATGCCCCCTGGACGCCTCCCTAGGGAGGTGTTCCAGGCATGTCCCACTGGGCAGAGGCCCTGGGAAGACCCAGGACACGCTGGAGAGACTATGTCTCTCGGCTGGCCTGGGAACGACTCTGGGTCCCTCCAGAGGAGCTGGAGGAAGTGGCCGGAAAGAGGGAAGTCTGGGCATCTTTGCTTAGACTGCTGCCCCTGCGACCCGGTCCCGGATAAGCAGAAGAAAATGGATGGATGGATTGATAGAAGTTTTTGGGAGGAGTTTTACTGTAGGCGCTGCTCAAAATTAGGAAAACACCTAATACTTTTGCAGTAATCTCAAGTGTAAAGTTATTTGGTTTAATTTTTAATGTTTTATTAACACCTAAAAAATTACAGTTGCCAGAAGTTCAGCTCTGATAAAATGAAACAAGAGCAAAGAAAATGAAATAATTTGATTAGTTTTTGCTTTTGTTCTGCAACATGTTTTTATTTGTATAATTTTGACAAGATACATTTTTTGGAGAGCAAAACCTTTTGGGATATTGATAGGTTCATTTTTTTTTGTATAAAATGACATAAAGTAAAGACAATTGACTGTTTTTTTTCTTTTAACGTTTACTTTCTTTCTAACTTGGATCATACTGACAGAATATGCTTTTATAGAGAGCAAAATATTGATAGTTATTCAGGGTTTAAGTTGGTTTATTCTGGGATTATAGACATGTCTGTTTTTATTCATATTCCTGTTAAAAAAGTTATGCTTTAAAAGTTTAAAAAATTTGGTTTTAGCGTGCTCAATAAATGTTTATCCTTTATCCGAGCCTAAGGTGTGTTTTGGATTTTGGCCCCCTGTGCAATTGAGTTTGACACCCCTGGTCTACACAATCAGAACTAATAACTAACTAACTAACTAACTAACTGATTCCGACGCAGAGGAAAGGGGCTTTCATATCAGCCTCGCACCGATAGGGATGGTAAAAAAGACGATTTCCTCTGACACAGATTCAGCTGATTCATGTCGATTACATAAGCACTTTACCACTGTACAGGGATTCATATCAGTACAAGGCTTCTTTTCTCCACTTCAGAATCTGCTGGAACTACGTTAATTGTGTACACAGTTGAACAGTTATGGTAGTTGAAAGAATTTAATCCTGGAGGTAAAGCTTGGAGCCAAAGCTCGAGTGTTAAAGGGTTAAGCCACTGCACTAACCATGCAAATCTGAGAGTACATTACAGATGTAAAGGGCTCTTCAAATTCCTGAAACAGAACTTTCAGCGCCGGAAATGTGTGTGTTCTAGAGAAAAAAAACAGACTTAAATGCTGGATGAGCTCAAGTGTCTTTGACAGAAGGATTAGTATGGCACTAACAGATATTATAAATGAATAAAGTATGGGGTAGAATAGTGCACTTTGTGCTACTTCACAAGAATAATGGGAGTTGATGGATATCAATTGGTAATTTACATGCTGCTGCACTGATTGACAATCCATCAAGTGGTAGCTCTTACACAACAAAAAAGGCCAGACTTATGGTATCTGTGCCAGTAAATATAGTCCACACGTGCCTAAGTTATTATGAAGAAGGCAAACGGCCATGCAGATAAACTTAAAGTCATTTGCACATGTCCAAATAAGAAGAAGCTAATCCCTTTGTGTTGCACTGTCAGCTTTAGTATGTTGCCGGCTATGTTTTTTTTTTTCTTCTAATTATGGGTTCTTAACTAGATAAGTTGAAATATACCTTTGCTTGCAACTATATAGTAAATGTATAATATGTAACAAGTGTTTTACTGCCTTAAACCTGTTAACAGGATAGCAGCTGGATGGTTTAGTTGGTTGCATTCAGGACATGGAAAACCAGGGTTTGGTTTCCAATAGGCGAGGGGCAAGATGAGCTGAATACAGCATGGGTCCTTGAAATCCAACTCCAACCATATTTTATTCTTCTGTAAAATCATTCCCAGTAGTCCTTAAATTATGATAATACAGTTTTTATCTCAAATCAAAAAGACTTTGTTGTTTTTTAAGACTATTTTACAATTCTGGTTGTGGATGGGACTGCTCAGAGCAACCCTGCCCCTTCCTCATCCCCGTGAGCTCTGTTTGCGCACTTATGCGCGATCTTATAGCCCCAAGCTAGGATTAGCAGCGCAAAAATAATGACAATATTGTATCAATCCAGCCGTACAGTTTTGAGCCAGAGGGGGCGGAGGAGCGGAGTGGTAAGAAAGACACTGGCACGCCAATTTCAGTAACTGCATCATTAGTCTGAGCTTTTTCTAGCATCCGTTTTCTGATCCAACGCGATTCGAATTAATACTCAGAAACGCAGTTTTATTCGTAAATTATTTTATATATAGGGCTGCACGGTGCCGCAGTGGTTAGCGCTCTTGCCTCACAGCAAGAAGGTTCCCGGTTCAAGTCCCAGCTGGGGGACTCCCCATGCATGCGTGGGTTTTCTCAAGGGACTCCGGCTTCCTCCCACCCTCCAAAAACATGTTTCGTAGGTTAACTGCTCACTCTAAAACTGTCCCTGGGTGTGGACGTGAGTGTGTATGGATGTGTGATTGTGGCCCCTGCAACAGACTGGCGACCAGTCCAGGGGTGTACCCTGTCTTTGTCCATGAGTGGCCAGGTTAGGCTCCGGCATCCCCGTGACCCTGAAAGGGATACAACGGTTTAGAAAATAAATGAATAAACTATTTTATATAGGTTCTCTATTATGAGAAACATGCTACAAGTACATGTTAAAAACAAAGAAAAAAATATTTTCATTGGAGTGGGTCTGTAAGTAAAACCCTTCACGCTTCTGCCCAACTCTATAGCCACAAGAGGACCGGGTCTGGTTCCCCATGTGACAGTCCCACACGGTTGTGTGAAGAACAGCACCAAGTGTAAAACTCTCTGCTAAACCTGATTTGCCAATCAGTGAAAGTTGATTAACCCTGAGGGGATGTGCAAAAAGATGAACAAAAAACAATCATATTAACAGGTGGTTGGGACTTGGAAGTAGAGAAGTTGTCTCCCAGCTAAAAAGGTTGAAATGGTAAATGGCATATACTTATTTAGCGCTTTACTACCTACCTTATTATCAGCCCCTAAGCCCTTTAGAGTCACACTGCCATTCACTCATGAACACACACATTCACACACTGACAGTGGCTCTCCTAACGATCACTGGCACCAGCTTATAACCACAAGGAGCAATGTGGGGTTCGGTGTCTTGCCCAAAGACAATTTGACACATGGGCGGCCAAGGCAGGAGCCGGACCTGCATTCTTCCGATCAGAGATCGACCACTCTACCTCTGCATCATGGCCACCACAATGACTTAATAAGGGGCTAATGATTGGATTTTTATTTCTCTTGTGTCTGTGGCAGGTAAACTCGAGACGTACAATGGCCCCCTGTCAATCAATTAATTGGCAGATCAATTGAAATGGAAGTTCCATTTCCAGCACTGACAATCAATATATCTCTTACATAGTTTAGATGTTATTCCAAAGACATTTTATTGGGTGATCAAAGCCTTTGCTGCTATGAAATAAATAATTAAAAACTGAAAAGGAAATGTCCGAAGATCATCTCATCAATTTAGGAAATCCACAGACATCCTCTGCCTAAACAACAGCAACACAGCTCAGTCTGAACTTCATTCAATTGTTTTTGATCTATGCCAACATTCTTGAAAATCTTTCAAAGGTTTCGTTTTTAAAGAAGGGAGCTTTTGGAAATGTTTTGTCACATCAAGGCTGTCTTAAAAGAGAACAAGAAACAAACCTTTTATAAAAAGAAAAAAAAAAAAGATATAGAATAGACATCAAAAGTCAAAAGTGAAAAGATTTTAGAAATTTGACAGTTGATTCAAGCATCTTAGATCTTTATTCATGAGAATACATTTACAGTCAGAAGGTTTTTTTTTTTTCCTAATCTGACAATTTATCAAGGCTTTATTAATGCAGTGTATCAGAGCATTCTAAGTTAAGCATCAGACACCTGTTCTCTGTTCAGATTATATTATAATTTTACACACTTCATTAATTTAACAACCACAATGTGTGAAGAAAACTTAAATTAACGTGTGAAATATTCAGGAGTTTTT
>BSAI01000072.1:16923049-17011031 GCA_036245035.1 Adrianichthys oophorus | reverse complement strand
ATGGATGGATGGATGGATGGATGGACTTCAATTCATTTTAAATTCAAGTGGATTTTTATTCCCTTATTATTGGTTTTACTTTGCTTGGGTTCTGTATGCTTGATTGAACAAAAAAACAAGGTTAGTTTTGAGATTTTTTTAGTCTGAGTTTTTAGGTAAAAAAAAGTGGGTTTTCGTTTGTATCTCACAAGGCAAATACACACATCTGATGAATCTAGAGGTCAGAAGTAAAGAAAACCTTTTTTTTTTTGCTAGCTGTTTTAGTGAAGCTGAGTTTGTGTTCTTAATTCTGCCGCTTTCTATTTCAAAAGTGTTCTGTCAATTTTTGCATAAATGATTAGAGCTGATGGTAGGTTTTCTTAATATAACTGAAAAACCTTCAGAAAGTAAGAACTTCAATAATATACAGTCACATGAGCACTTTAAAGACATACAGTAAGAACAATTATATTTGGAAGTGTTCAACCTTTAAAACTTGGGGGTAAATGCATTTCTTTCAGCCAGGGGCTTTACAAGAGTAAATTAAAAATCCATTAGAAAAATAATTTTATTTTTTACCTACTTTGTTCAAAGCAAGTGGGTTTTTTTTCATATTCTTTTGTCTTTTTCCATTAGATCTTTTACAAAATCGATCTATCTACCATAGGGTTCTTGACCTTGGTGATCAGGCTACAGTTGTTAAAGTTGCTGTGAAATGAGCCACTAGGGATTTCTGAGCTTTTTTCAAGAAGACCTTTGTTCATGAGCCATGGCTGCACATCCTGTTCTATTTGTAGTTAGTTTTGTTGCCAATTGCAATTTAAAATGACTGTATGCCTGTAAGAAGAATCTTGACACAGCAAGTTTTCCAAACCCTCTGTTGTAACAGGAAGCTGCAGAGACAAGGCAAAACCCTGTAGTAAAATCCATATTAAATACTGTATAGGGTCAGTAAGTCCAGACCTGACTTTAAGCGATTTTTTGTTGCACTCTTCTTTGGAGTCCTTTCACATTTAATCCAACTTGAATTTACCTTTTAACTCATGAAATCCACCAGTTTGTGTGTTTGTTTTGTTTTTTGGCTATAAAATAAGTTCACTCAGCCTAAAGCATGAGGAGTAAAGAATTCTATACAAACTTAGACAGCAAACTCTTACCTGAAAAGTCCCAGGGATAATCTATTATCCACATAACATTTGACAAATCATGCCAGGCCAGTAAATTAAATATTTGTGGAGATGTTTGAACCTCCTGCACAAATAAATGCAACGTGCACAAGCTGTCAACAACAAAGAAAATATATTAGAGCAAAAAGAAGGGTGGATTGATGGTGAATGAAATATAGTCACTAAGAAAGACAAATTCAAAAAAAATAATAATAAGGAAGCAAGTGACAGAGAGATTGAGAGAAACCACAGGTTAAAAATGAGTGAACGATGCTAAATGGGGTAAAGTGGGTGAGATATGGATAGCAGCAGTCATGGATCAACACATCACGCAAGGCTGCCTCTGTCAGAAAATAGATGAGGGGATGTAGAGGAGAAAACTGACACTTTTCTCCACTCTGTCACTACTCACTAGCTGGGTTGGCTTGTCAAGTTTGCTCTGTCACCCTGAACCTAGACAATTACGGGGCAGGCGAAAAACTAACCTGCATATGCAGAAACATAAATGAAGATCACATTCCTAACTAAACAGTTTACATAAACTTTTGTCGCAATTTCTGTTTTTGCTCAAAATAAAGCTAAAATTACTTACCAGTATATGTTACCCGCTACAGTTTTACAAATTTAAACAACTAATGATATAAGTACTTTAACCCAAAATGTTGACTTTTTGAGTCATTTAAAGTTAATCTTTTTGACCCATCATATGATTTATTTAACCACAAATTGAGGGTGTTGTGATAAATAGCATTTCATTTAGGGACTTCATTGAATTGAAAGTATTTATTGAATAAGGACAGATACAAAATCATAGACATACTACAAACGGCAGCCCCATGCCCAAATCGGAATGCTTTTAAAACAAGCTAGTTTGTAGCATTTTTCCTAAGGTGGGCTTATTGTTTCCAAATTACAAAAAAATTACATAAATCAAAATAAAATACCAGAAATAGATAAAGCAGTCAATGTTAAAATTACATAAGCTAGTTTATAAACACAGGGTAAACACAAAACACATTGACTCATTAAAACATGTTTGCAGTGCCACTGTTAATACAACCAAGACAGAAGTTTGTTATGTTGTGAACAGCTATGTTCTTTCTGAGGTCACAGAGTTATCGGACCCTGTCCCGGCTACTGTTGGGCAAAGCATCCAGGACAGGTCGCCAGTCTGTTACAGTACCACAATCACTAACACACTCACACATGGGGACACTTCAGGGCAACCAATTAACCTATGAAACCTATGATGTTTTTGGACTGTGGGAGGAAGCCGAAGTACCCACACAAAATCCATGAATGCACAGGGAGAACATGCAAACTCCGCAAGGAAAGGTCCCAGCTTTTGATCCAGGGCCTCCTTGCTGTGAGGTGAGAGGGCTAACCATTTTGCTACCGTGAAGCCCTGCATTGTGCACTGAAATACTAAAATCTGCATTTACAAACAAGCCTTCCAGTTCTTTTTTTTTTCTATACGAAACAGCAAAGCTATTCCTTAATAATACCTTTGTGGAAGAGATGCTGGATGGTCATTTTCAGGGTTTCTGTCTCTTGGCAACTTCATTTTTCACTGTTCAATTAGTGGAATTTATGCATCTTCCAAGCTGAAGTAAACATCAACTCTTCTGTCAACACAGTAACATCCAGCAATCTCTGTCCTGCGTTGCATCTTGCTCATAGCCGCATAACACACACATACACACCCACATGCAAACACACAAAAAGCAAATAGTAATGAGTCATAACGAAATATATAAATACAGTCATTGTGTTTAATTCAGCTGTTTCTTGTTTCTGTAGAAAAGTAAAATGGGCTTTACTTAATGCTTTCACAATTCTTGGCAAATCAAATTAACCCTTCCAATCCCTTTAGCATTTTTTTCCTTTGGCAATGACTGAAAAGACATAAAATAGGAAGAAAACAAAGAATGCGTCACTGAGCCTAAGAAGAGGAACACACAGGATTAGAACTGTGATTTTTCAGAGGCAGAGTTTAGAGTTTGCATTGGGAATACCTGTTGTTGTAACTTGACATGTTCCACCCACATCAACCCCTACACACTCCAGGAGAATTCTCCCAAAATATCTATAATTTCCACAGTGAAGACTGGCTGCTTTTTGAGATCACAAATCAAAATGTTTACATATAAAGTTTTCACAAAGGAAAAACAAAAACTGTGGAAGAAGGGCCACAGCTGTCAGACAATGTAAAATTATGCTACATAAGTCTTCAGGAGATAAAATTAATTGGTAAACTGGTTTTTCAGCAGTTTTTGTATAAGCAAATACCTCTTTAGTGGTTTGACTCATTAACTGTATTAGAGAACTGGACTGAGTGTATGTGACATCACCCATAGAAAACAGCTTATGTCCGGGTCCAACAAAATAAAGCCAATTCAGTCACCATTTTTCCGCAATGCTGATGCCGCCATTTGGAGCCAGAGGAGTTTCGTTAGTCCGAGTTGGCCTGAATCAAGGTTTCTATGGCAGCTACTGTCACCAATCAGGAGTGACTTTGTTGGAAATCCACTCGCCTTCCACTAAAAGCGTGCTCAAAGGAATCTGTTGAACAAACATTTCGAACATTCAAGGTGGGGGCCAAAGGGCACCACATTGAGGCATCTGATAGGTGAGTTTATAACTTTAAAAACTTTCAATAAAGAAATATGAAAAAAATAGGATTATCAAGAACATGTTAAAAATGTATCAGAGCAAAAATAGTTATTCGGACAAACAGAATGACTGAGTAATAACTGTTTATTTCTCAATAGAAGTCTGTAGGATTTAGGCTTCTTGGAGCTGGTGGGTACTTCCTGTTTGGAATGCGAGGGGGAGGTCACTCTGTCCGGTTCTCTTATACAGTCAATGGTAAGAGCATAGTAATTCTAAGAAAGTCACAAAAAAGTTTACTTGGCTCAGCTTTCTAACTGTTTTGTTCCTGTTATGATTATCAGTCATCTTGATCATGTTTTTACAGAATCCTCTTATTCAGGGTAAATTCACTGAATGCTTTACATTTTTCATAGCTGATGTCACTCATTAGAAATGTATTGTTCATGCTTGGAAGGGGATTTTTTAACAGTGGCATAACAATATTAAAAGATAAATCTCAACTTTGGTTTGGTTAACTGTCATATTCCCTTCTTTTAAAATGAATATTTTGCAATGTTTCAGATTCAGAACATACAATAGTTGATTAAATTAGCCATAGAAAATCACTAAAAGGAGAGAATGAAAAATATATACATTTAAGTTGAATCATTGAATACTTTGCTTTGCTTGACAAAAGCTCATCTGAACTCTTGCATAGGCCAAGAACAAGTGAACTCTGGTGCAAAATGAAGGTCTTATTTAACTTGTAAATAAACTCTGATAAGGTGCAGCCACAGTGTTTCTGCATTGACTACTCGAGGCACCAGCAACCCAAAGTGAACCAAGGGAAGTTAGTAGTGTAGACACTTTGCATGTCAAGGGCAAAAAAAAGCCTTCAGCATGAATCCAAAGTGCAGATACCAAAAAAATGCCCAGCTACTTTAGAGTACTGAGAAAGTAAATGTGCTCACAATTAGTCAGAGGACACAAAGTAACTGTTTTCTTTCATGAGTTTTTTTGTCCTCACCGTCAGAACTTGTTTTGTCCATTGCTACTCCCAAATAAGTAGCTTTTGAAATTGTGTGACTTTTCCGATTCAATTTAAGTCAATCATCATCAACCAAACATCTACTCCTAAACCCACTTAATCCTGATCTGGGAAACAGGGTTGATGCAGCCTATCCAGCTACTGTTGGACAGTTCCCCAGTCCATCACAAGGCTGACATAGAAAGACAACCAAACTCACGTTAACACCTTAAGAATCATTTAAAGTCACCAGTTAAACTGAGGAGTGCACAACTCACAATAAGTTAGGGATATTGTTATTTACACAAATTATTTTTCTATTTGGTTTGAATTTGAATAAAATATCCAATAGTTCCCTTTGATATTACTAATAAGGAATGAGAACAAACAACATTTTCATTAGTTTGTAGCCCTAAATAGCATAAATTACCATGGCAATAGCGGATATTTCCACCATTTGCCACACTGACAGCTTGACTGTGACGTCTCATGCTCCTTACTGGCCTCATGATGATGTTCTGCGGAAATTTATTCCACCTTCCACAAGCGCTACATGCAGTTCTGCCAGATCACTTGGGGGTGGTGCATGATCAGCCAGTCTCTGCTTCAACTGATGGCAGACGTGCTGAAACAAATCAAACCATATGAAGGTGTGAATTTTTTCAACAATCTCTGCACATTTTTTCATCCGAATCGGAAGAAATACCCTGCGTGAAGGCCAAGAAACAACACTATCGTGTCAATCTCAAGTCTTGTCTTAAATTAAAAATAAGTGGGGCCAGTGCACTTTACCCTGTAACCACTAGGTGACTTGTTACAAAACGAAGCATGTCTCTTTTCACTTTAATGTAAAACAGCTCTTTAATACTAAAGCCATTCTTACAGCTTGGCTCAACCTTTTAGTCATTTAAATAATGGGTAAATAATTGACTATGTAGGAGAAATGGACAAAGCAACCCTTCCCACTCACATTCCTAGAAGTACCAACTGACTCCAAGAAGCCAAAATCCCATAGACTTCTACAGAGAAATAAACAGCTATTACTCTGTCATTATATTTGTCATAATAACCATATTACCTTTAGTTCAACATGTTATATATATTTATATATATATTTATATATATATTTATATATATATTTATATATAAATATATATATAAATATCTATATATAGTTTTTTTCTTCATCACAGGTTACTCAAGTTATCAACTGAAATGTTGGATTGACAGATTCTCCTGGGCTCTTTCAGTGGAAGGGTTATGGACTTCCAACAAGTTCATTCCTAATTGGTGACAGTAGTTGCCATAGAAACATTGACTCAGACATACTAAGGCCAATCAACGCTAACTCACATTATTCTGACTCCAAAGGGTGACGTGGAAATATGGCAACTGAATTGACGTCATTTTCCTAGAGTCGGAAGTTATATAATTTCTATGAACGTCATCACACACACACTCAGTCCAGTTATCTTATACAGTCTTATACAGTAGATGTAATATTTTCACAATAATTGAACTGAGGGTGATTTTCAATGTGCTAAACTTGGGGTGTGGCCTCCCTTTCTTCTCTGCTCTTTAGTTTTCTCTATAGTCTGTTAGAAATCTCATGGCAAAAAAAAAAAAAGCTTTCTTACGGCAAATTTTTTTTTGGCATCTTGTAGGAGCTTAAATGAGCTTTCATGGCTGCCCAATAAAAATAACTCTGGCCAGGACCAAAAGCCCTTGTGTGAATGTGCCCTTGGATTTCAAAAGTATTTCACATGAACACACATTTACACACAGCTCATGTGCTCACCACACACTTGTGAGGAAAATTAGAGTTGGATATTGGAGGGAGCGACCTTGGCAGCAGGGCCGGGCAAAGTGTCATACTTCTAAAAGTATTCAGGTCTGATTCAAGGAACACAGCAGTGACCCCTATGTGTCAGTCTCACCCCAGTTTAATAGGAAAGTCCTTTCCGTCTCCTTGGCTCCACATTTGGCCTCACATTTACTTTGATTAAAGTATAAAGATCTATGCATTATCCAACAAAATTATTTAAAGTTGTCCAACATGTACCTTCAAATGTTGCATACTCTACAGAAGGGGAAAATTGTATGATGTATAATATAATTGAGATATAAAATTATTCACCATGTTACAGGTGGAGCACAAAAACAACAACATAAAAACAAAAGCAGCTGCTGTTGGAGAAGATAATGCTTGAAATGATGGTTTTGGCTAAACTGTCATGTCCCTCTGGCTGCCTGCTCAACACAGCTCCATTCTAATGTCATGCTGCTTGGCATTCAACACGACGCTTGCTGTCTTTCTCCTGGCACCTCTTCTCCCTCTTCTCACTTCTGGGTTTTGTTTTTTTTTCTTCAAAAGCATCTCTCACACATTCTCCCCTGGTGAGGTGGGATTGCGCCACTGATCCAGCATCTGTTGCCATGCAAATGTGCACATGTGCTCACACAAATACATGCGTGTGGACGTTTCAAACCCCTACTGGAGTGGACAGCATGTTGTAGGGTCAAAATTATCACAATGATGGCTTTCGGCTATTGGGCTATCGGGACAAGAAAAGAGCAAGTGACAATTTTAAATTACAATTTGATTCAAAATTTCCTCTTCCTCTTCTTCATCTCCATCTTTGTTTTTATCACCTTCTCTTTTGCGATTCTTTCATTCCATTTTTGCTTTACTTTAACTTATTTTTCTTTCTTTGAGTATGTAAAACTTAAAACAAAATGTTCTAAAATAATTTCCTTCTCCTGAAAGGTATGAAAGTTTTGCTTTCATTTTAAAATGACTGTCTCCACAGTTCTTACCACTGTTTTTATTTCCCACCACTTATCCATCTTTTCTCAAACCGGCCCCACAGTGTTTTTCTCTTGCCTTTTTTTGCTCCTTCACTGAAAGTTGTAACTGCAGCCAACCCCAATGACACGCACTTTATTTAAGCAAATCTTTAAAATATCTAAAGACTAAAATCAATACCTTGAGTCTATGAAGTGTTCAAAAAGAGCTCCTCTTGAGCATCACTTGTGCACACAGTCCTATAAATTACTTCCATGGTGTGATGGAACTATTTTCTTTCGCTCAAAAAGAAAAATTGAGTTTCTCTGTGGGGGTTCCATTTTTCTTCTAACACAGTCTCTCTCACACATACACATCAATCAATTAGACTTTCACTCCTTCAGAATTCAAACTTCTCCTCAGCTTCTTTATTCTGTTTAGCATTGACAGGGTCAGAAGTATTCTATATTTTACCAAAAATAGATGGCTTCATTGTTCCAAGACAGCTCGACCAGGATTTGAATCACTTTTCCATGCCCTTTGAAAAGCCAGAATCCCACAAATAGCACTGACCCATGAAACTCAGCCTCCATTACTACCATAATGCACTCAAGGGAGATATTTTATTCCATCCTTCTAAAATTGGCATGTTAATTTGTGTAGAACATTGCACATACAATGGATATTATGTTTAAGGAGGCTAACATGCTGAAAAAGCTGAAATGAGAAAATCAAGGATGAAAAAAGGAAATTCATTAAATTGCTTAGTGTAAACTTGATTTGGGAAATTAAGTTAGCCACAGCAATTAAATGAAAAAAACAGAAGGTACCCATTGAAACTCTCATTCCTCTATGTTAATACAGAATCGATCAAGCTAACTTGGAGGAGAAGCCACTTAAAGGTCTCAGTTTTAGGGAAAAAAAAGAACCCAATCTCCAAATAAAGGTTAATCATTCATAAAAATCCATTTTATATTTGTATCTTCTTCAGCTCTGAAAACAACCCACAAAGATGAAGCACAGTCATTGGCCACATCATCAGCAGCTGTGGAAAGGACTCATTATTACCAATGGGGAAGGTCACACCAGTCACGTCATTGCATTTGTGTTGTGACCCAGAAGCAGCATCACATACGGTTGCTCCATTGCTGCACTCCAAGAAGAAAAATAAATAAATATAAATGCATATAAGGAGGACTGAGAGGGATCAAAGTATTTATGGCAGAAAGAGAAACCTCTAGTGTATGCAAAGTGCCACAGCTGTGCTAAGGGTGTCAGTGTCATAAATCGATGCCAGGGCAGTGACGTGTCCCAGGCTTGCTTGTTTAAAAATCAAGGTAGACAAGAATTGGTAACAGTGTTCGAGCTTCATGTAGCCTTCTGAACACTTAGCATGACAGAACACTTCCAGCATTGATGTTACAGATCAAGGTCTATCTGAAAAAAAACTTCTGCCAAACTGTGCCTCTCTTCAGAAGTATCCCAACTTAGCCTGCCATCTGCAATCAATTGATGGTTTCTGCAGTTTAGCAGTGATCTCAAAAAAAGATTAACAGCTGGGAAAAAAAAAAAAAAACGGTGTGATAAAAATATTTATGGGAAATTTGGAATCCAGAAGATCTTATTTGAATTAAAACTGTTCTGTAATGTATTTGGTTACAACATTAGGTCAATAAGATGTGCACACTTGCATCTACCACAGTTAAGGCATTGGGGATTTGAGGCAGAGTCCTTGCCGGCTCCCACCAGATATTGAGATAAAATAAACATAAGGTCACTTGGGAATTATGTTATGACCAAAAGCTACTAAACTGTATTTTCAGTTCTAAATCAAATCCTATATAATGGAATACTACCTATGTTCAAAATAACCACCAAGTTCGATTAATCTCATATGGGTAATATTTATATAACAATAAATAAAAAGTAAGAATAAGGTTTGTTTGTTTGTTTGTTTTAATTCCCTGGCAGACAATGTTGTATCAAAGCACTGTCAGGTCTCACTAGCCAAGAGTAAGCTTAAGCAGGATTTGTGTTTTTCTTGTTTTTCTTTAACACATTGTCACAACAGAGGTACATTTTGAAAAGCAGCGGAAAAATCTAAATAAATTGATTAACAGGGAAGGCAGTACAAAATAGCAGCAGACTTTTAAAAGCCGACCAAGATTTTAGACTTCATTTTGCAACTTGAAGTGTTTTTCAAATGTAATTTTAAAGAAAAACAACTGTTTGGTTGGCAGAACAAACCATAAAAAATATGTCAAATAATTTGTTTTTAATAGAGAAGATTTATCATGATCAATGATGTTGTCAGATCAGAGTACAATCAGCTAATCAAAGTGACAAGAACTTTTTTAACAAATAAATGGCAGCCTGGATGCCCTTCCTGACACAACCCTGTATTTTATCTGGTCTGGGGACCAGCACAGGTAGACCCAGACTCAGGCCTTCTTGAGGAAATATATTTAGACAGTAGATCAAAGGGTTTTGCTCAAGTACCCACAGTGGATGAGCCTCATTGCACAACCTGGGAATTGAACCTTGATTTTCTGTGTGCTAGACCTGCACTTAACCAACTGAGTTTTCAAAGACTACATTTTATAATGGAAATTAGTCAGTCAAAAAAAATCTGCTAAAGAGTAAGCAAGTAAGTGTGCCTTCTTTCTTTCTTAATTTTTAATTAATTTTTTTCTAAGTTTACAAATAAACTATAAGATATGCACCCAGTACTTTAAGAAAAGACTAAAATTTTCAAAGTTTTCAGAGCTGTTGCAAATTAGAATTCAAAGACATATTCACTATTTCCATTTATGAGTAAGATTTGAAAATGTATGACTATCCCACATTGATAAGCTCGTGAGTAGAATATGAGCAATCACCCAGAATGTGGTCTGCTGACAGTAGCATAGATGTCAGCTTCTAGGATCATGTACTCAAATAAGGCTTGTGTCATTTAATGCGTATTTAAGGTATACCTTGACTTTGTTTTGATTATAGTAAAGAAAAAGCACATAAGTCTCTGTGTGCCAATTCACTTAGAGAAAAATAATAAACTTGATCAAAAATCCTCTTTACAATACCGGATAATTGAGTCAACATGAGTCAGGTTGCAATTTTCTGCATCTGAAAATTGAGATTACTGAATGATTTGATTTTAGAAAAGATTACCATAATAAGTTTTCCTACGTAAATTCCTTTGCTTGGTGTAAATTTAGAGTGAGAATAAAAAAAAAAAAAAACAAGAAATCTATTTGATCTTAAATTATAAAAATGTGATTAGGCTTTTACAGACCAATCTCCTGTGGTATGGGTAGAACTCCCTGATTAGAAAAACGTGATATATGTTATACCACCTTACAAAAATATCACCTTATATTGTTTCATTCTGTGTTAGACGAATCAAAGCAGTATTCACATAGTAATCATGCTCATGTTCAGGTCATCCACACATTTTCATGCAGACTTTGGGAGACTTTTTTTTTACCCAGACTTTGAGTAATTGTTGAATCTGTTGGTCCAGGGCTTATATCAAATACGTATTTAATACACTTAGAATTAAGTTGATCAATTTGTGATTTTTCTATCAGTATGTAAGCAAAAAATTGTAAGTAAAAGTTCCAACCTCAAAATTCTCCTTATGCACTGAAGGAACATCCATTGGAAGCTCCAAGTTCAACTTCATTGACACTTTTTTTTAAACAGAATTTACGTTTTACTGTTTAAGTAGGGATGTAACGATTTGATTCATGGATAATTAGTGGTTGCCGATACGATTCACTTTTGATGTTGGTTCATTTTGAACAATCCGATTCACTGACCTAAAGTGGTTCCAGGACATCTTTAACCAAAAAATGCAACCAGTGTGACTCAGAGATAAATACCCATTTTTACAAGATAATCCAGTGTAAATGAAATGTCTGTACAAACAAGAATTAATGTCAACTCCATTCATATTTTAGTTTGATAAAGTTCAGCCCACTGTTGTTTTTCCACATCAAAATAATACAAAGGAGACATCATTCAAACATTCTATCTCACTGTTTGGTCACATTTTTTTGCAAAATTCAAAGTGTTTTCATACATTGGACTGTATAATGGCTTTATAATTTTGTGCTGCCATTATATGAGTGTTGTCTGGTGTGATGGCACTTGATCGTTTTTACGTTAAAGTAAAATAAATCTTCCATGCCTCAATACAAATGGTATTTTCAAAGATCAATTATAGATCAATTTATTTCATTTTGAAACGACTTTTTTAAGTTATACGTTGATTCGATTCAATTCAAATGACAACTAGTCTCAAACAGATCTATCTTGTTAGATCAACTGATTCATCGATTAATGGTTACACATAAATGTTTATCAAAAGGTGATAAAAACAGTTGAGATTCAAACCAACAACTAATGCAAACAAACACAAATGCAACACAAACACATACTGATAATGACGGAATCCTCCAAAATTATTCCAGGATTGCAATCCAAGCAACATTTAGGGAAAACTTTGCTATTTAGGCCAGAGAGAACCGCAGAACATTGCTATGAAAGACATTACACTAGGCTTTAGCGAAGCCAAAGATATACAGATCCAGGAAAGACAGAAAACAAGTATCAATCCTCTGCAAGGCTCTCTTCATTTGCATGTTTGATCCCATGTGTTTTAACTTGGCCTAAAATTCCAGCAAAACCCAATCAAAATGCAAATAGGGCAATGGGCGATGAGTAAATTGACCAGGTAGAGAAGCAGAGGAGCTGACACAGCAAACTAAATTGTTGGCTGCATGGGTTTTGTGGTCTCCCCGCCTCTTAGTGTTGCTCCGTCTCCACAGTACAGCCAACTACATTAGAGAGCCACCCAATGGATAATACTGAATAGTATCTACAGCAAAGATTGATAGCACTCTGTGATTTCCTTCAGCTCAATACTGTTAGATCTCCCTTCAGGGATCATTTCAGTACAAGCCACAGCACCTGCTCTCTGCATCTCTCTTCACCCCTTTTGGTTGCCGTCCCAACAAGCAGCTCAACTTTGCCCCTCCAGTATATTTCAGTCCATTACCTTCCTCTCATCCCTTACATTTTCTCCACATATCTTTGCCTTTCTTATGCCATTACACACTCCTCTTCCTTTTATCATGCTGCCCATCTCCTCTACTACTCTGTATTCTATCAGAGCATCCAGTGTACTACTCTCCCCCCATCCCCACCCCCCACAGCCCAACAACTCTCTTTCAGTCCCTCCTGTCTGTAACCACCCAAACCTGCAACATTTTTTTTTTCTCCAAACTCATCCCTGCTCCTTTCTGTCCCTCTCTCTTCAGGGAGCTCTTCTGTACCCACCAATTTTGGGTTTTCATCTCCTCTGAGGAGTTACAAGACATAAGTCTGCCTTCACCTATGTCATTCTCTCTTTGTGTCTTTAGAAGATATCAACATCTGAGAAAACACCAGCGCCATTATCTTCCCATCTGCCACCTCTTCTGTCTCCCTGTCAGTTCAGTTAACTCCCTTGAGAGGAAATCCTAAAATATGAAATGCAGATATTTAGACACCATAAAGAGGAGAATCTGCATGATAACCAAATAAAAGGATAAGAGGAAACAGTACCTGGAGGTCTCCTCTCAGTCGGGATGCAGCAGTCTTCCCTTTGGATAGATCCTTTTTCACAAGCCAGGTGATGAACTAGAGCGAATTAAAATAATCCCTTTACTGATCAAACACATTTTCAAACCAGATAAGGAATTATATCCACTTTCCCCCCCTTTTTTGAGTCAGGTTGAGAGTGCTGCGGTGCTCAGTTCAGTTCCAGTTTGCACCAAAAGCCTCGACCACTGGTGGCACCCTTCAACCTGCAGAAATCCCGTGATTTCACACCGTTAAACCGGAACAGCGCGCCGATGCGCACTCATCTGGTCCCCATTGAGAGCTTTTATTCTAACTCTCATCGATTATATCCAAGAAAATCGCTGAAATCCAGCGATCTAAAGAGATGCTGTGCAGGTTGTGGATGAGTTAAGAATAAGGTATCCTCTGCCCCCTTTTTTTAGATGCTCCGTTGCGCAGCTGTCACTACTCCACGTTTCACTCCTACACCGCTCTTCTTACGCGATCTGGTTAGAAAACATCAATCCTTTCAGATCCGATCGGCCGGTATTCGTGCGCCTCAAGGTCGTCCACAGGTAAATAATAAAACGAATGCTGATAATAGCAAAAAATAAAACGTGGAACTAACTGAACGATCTGCTATGAAAAAAGTAGGGGATCGCAGCTGGGTAAAAGGTTGTACAGTGTTTTTCAGAAAGTGACTTTGCGCTGACCTCCTCCCTCTCTCCGCATTGTTCTCTCCAAGTGAGGAGCAGATGTCTGGGCTGCCCGCTGGAAGCTCGTCTTGCAGATGCGGTGCAGATCGGGAGAGGAGGCGCGCTCCTGATTCCCCCACCCGCACCCCCCCTTCCGAGTTTCTGTCCCCAACGTAACAGAGTCCACTCTCACTCTGCGGGGTAGTTTGCCTCAGGAGATGGTCGCAGCATCCGCCCAGTCTACGGACAAACCTGCGCTCCCGGATCAGGCTGCGCGCAGAGGGATGCTGGGATGCTATGGGCGTTTGCCTTAGATGGTTGGTGGCTGATTTAGTTTAGTCTTCCAGCCTATAAGAGATTTCAGTGTGTGGGGCGGGGACCTCCACAGAGCCGCACGGGTACCTAGAGTTAGAGATAATAAGAAAAAAATTAATTCATGACTCCAATCGTTTTACATTTTATATG
The DNA here is from genome assembly GCA_036245035.1 of Adrianichthys oophorus. NCBI lineage: Eukaryota > Metazoa > Chordata > Actinopteri > Beloniformes > Adrianichthyidae > Adrianichthys > Adrianichthys oophorus. The sequence goes on along the minus strand of BSAI01000072.1, from coordinate 16,996,718 downwards.
AGACAAATCAGCTGTCATTAATTATGTAACCCCGATAAAAGGTATTAAAAGTGGTAAAAAAAAAAAAAGGCACCAAAAAAAACAAAAAAAAAAACAAACAAACACGTGGCCCACTTCTAGCATGCACTCCATACATGGAAGTGTAATAAGACTGTGACCCCCAGCACATACCCCCAACCACACACACAATCCTAAAAGATTATACAAATACTCAAAAAAACAAATAACCCTGGAGAACCCAACAACATTTTTTATTAGGACTTATAAAGTTAATGAAACTTTTTTTTGCTTTTTTGTCATTTTTGGGAAGCAGTAATTAACAACAGCAGCCAAAAACATAAAAATAAATAAATTAGAAAAATAATAATAAAAAATATACAAAAACATAAAAATAAATACATTAGAACAATTATAATTAAATATATACACATAAAATACTAAAAATAAATAATAAAATACTTTGAGCCATTTGTTTTTCCAGTGATGGATTGATTGACAGACGGACAGAAGGAAGGGCAGGCAGGCAGAGAGACGGATGAATGTACAAAAAGAAAGACTTGGTGTGTGTGTGTTAAATGCTGCCTTTACTGGGCACAAACCAGTGTTTTGCCCAAGCTAGAAAATACATTTAATATAATTCTTTAGGTTATTTTAGGGGCGCAGAGGACACCCTAAACCACGGGTCAGCAACTTTTAACACTTAAGGAGCCATTCGGGTCCATTTCTCACTGACCACATCTAAGGATGTCCTGATCCGACCACGTGATCGGAAATCAGGCCCGATCATGTGGTTGATGACTCTATCAGTATCGGATGTTGTCTCCCGATCAGTAACAGGTATACAGGTATTTAATTTGTTATTAGTATGACCAGTGCTTTATATCTCAATCTTATTCTGGTGTGACAAAGAGGCAGAGGCGTTTGGATCCAAGTGAAACTGGTTTACAAACATGAGTAATCAGACATGGGCAAGGCAGGATGAAGTCAAAACCAGGCACAAGTCAAAAATGCACAGAGATAAGCAGGACGGAGTCAAATCCAGGCAACAGTCAGGATAAACCGAAAGAGAGCAGGATAAACACTCAGAATGTATGCAATAGTGAAACATGACTTCGCATCGCGCTCTGCTTGGTGCCAGACTAAATACTGTTTGTAACTGCATGATGAGGAACCACTGGTGAGACCTGGGGGCAGAGAGCAAAAGCTGATGTTAGATGAAGTGAGGAAGATGCTTAGGGGAAAGTCAATACTCAGGAGATGGCTCCCTCTGGTGGCCAGAGGAGGAGATGGAAGTTAGAGCCCTGACAAAAGCACGTTCCTTCACAGCGGCGGAACCACTCATCCACTGCAGGCAACGCTGTGGGCTCCCCCGACCAAGGGAAGAATGGTGGTTGGACTCCCAATATGCACTTGAAGGGCGAGAGCCCTGTAGTCACATTTTTTAAGGAGTTCTGGGCATATTCTGCCCAAACCAGGAATCAGCTCCAGTCTTCCTGATGTTGGCTGCAGTGGGTTCTAAGGAACAATGAGATGTTTAACGCCGGTTAACGCAAACAGTCTTCACTCACTTTCACCTGACAGGAAAAAATAAGAAATAAAAAAAAATGACTTTATTCATATACACACATATATATAGTATGCCATTTATGTCAGTCTGCTGCTTCACCTTCTTCCGCATATGATTACTGTCATCTTCGAGATTTTAACCTTTTCTTTCTTTGCAAAATTTGTGATATTAAGCTCTTAAAATCTTCCAGATGAGTATGGTGGAATAAACTACAGTAATTAGAGAATGGCAAATTATGGCCAATTTGTTACACGTTTGTGTGATCTATGCAGCTTTCCATACATGGTGGAGAGGAGCAGGAATCAATTTGGGTTATCAGTAAAGCCAAATCACTCCTCCAATCATAAGCTGTGCTGTTTAGGAGTCTCTGGAACCAGATCAGACATGGAGTGTGTGCATGATTGTCTCTTTTTGACACAATAACCAGTGTCTGTGGCACTTAGGTGAAGTAATGAAAGCTGCCATTAAAAATGGATGAAATAGCCAACACAGCAAGAAGATGATTGTGTTCCCTTTCCAGCTCCTGCAGGATTTCATGGATTATAGAGTGTGAGTGATCTATAATTATCTGATTAAGAAGAGATTGGGTAAATTTTATGGTGCAGAGCCAAATAATTTAAACTTGGAACAGGCTTTGGGGGAGGTCTGACAATGCGGGTTAAAGGTCAATTTAAAAAATATAAAATATGAGTGTGTATATTTAAAAATTTACAGATATAACAACAAGGAACTGACTGAATTGGTGGTGTTTTTAGGGTTTTAAAAATAGAAATTGCTTCAACCTAGCTTAAAGTAATTTATGAGCCCAAGCTAACATTAGTAATGCAACAAATATGGCGAGCAATATTGGAGCTATCCAGCAGCACAGTTTTGAGTCAGATGGCAGCTCAGACAAGGAAAATTAAGACGTTAATGGATCTATTTGTCTGCAAGTGGCTCCATCAGAATTGAGCAGAGCAGGGAGACTTTGACCCACTGTTGCTGCAACTTAGAGTTTTTTTTAAACGGCTGGGTTTCATCTGCTTGTGACCCATCCCGATTTGAATAAAGTAAAGAAATACTCAGAAACATAGTTTTAATCTTAAATTATTTTATATATGCCCTCTGTCATGAGAAAAAGGCCACAGGAACACATTAAAAACACCACAAGCACAATTTTCTTTAGAGTGGGTCTTTCAAGAGCAAATATGACTGTCTATTCAGTTTTATTTTGTCAAGATAATTTTATAAATGAACTTTCTGACAATAGCTTACAGAAAATAAATCTTCCCTTGCAAATGAGTCAGGTTAATCCTGAAAACCATTAAAATGGACCAGATTAAAAAAATATGTAGACATACATAGAGCTGGATGAGAGATTAAACCATGTCATGAAGGAAATTATCTATTTTTAGTAGCAATCTAGTAGCTAGAAACAAATCAAGATTTCCCTTATCCTCTATGCTGGGCAAGTCTCTAAGTGTCCAGTGCAACAGAAAAAATGATATCATGTAATCGTAATTGAGCATAGTTCAATCTGAAGTAAATAAGCAAGATCAAGATTTTCATCAAGCAAAACAGTCTCTGAATCTCTTGTGAGGAGTCTGTTTCTTGTCTGTTCTGCCGTTTGAAGTTTTGGGGACTCATTCATAAATTAATATCATAACAGAAAGATTTAAATATTAAGTAATAAATTCTTCTAGAGCTTTAAATGAGATAGGAGAAAAAATATGTTGAGCAGGATAGAAGGGGAATTTAAATGAAAGAGTGCATAACAGTTCATTAGATTAATACACACAGGTTTATTATACCTCTTTCATTCATTCATCTTCCAATCCGCTTTATCCCTTTCGGGGTCACGGGGTTGCCGGAGCCTAACCCGGCTACTCATGGGCGAAGGCAGGGTACACCCCTGGACTGGTCGCCAGTCTGTCGCAGGGGCCACAATCACACACCCATGCACACTCACATTCACACCTAGGGACAATTTAGAGTAACCAATTAACCTATGAAGCATGTTTTTGGACGGTGGGAGGAAGCTGGAGTACCCGGAGAAAACCCACGCATGCACGGGGAGAACATGCAAACTCCACACAGAAAGGTCCCCCAGCCAGGACTTGAACCGGGAACCTTCTTGCTGTGAGGCAGGAGCGCTAACCACTGCGCCACCGTGCAGCCCTATTATACCTCTTTGTGCAATTAAACAGATTTGACAATTCCAATGTTTTTTAATCAGTTAACACTCTATTTGTTTGTTCCTTCTCTAATGTCAGTTTTATTGTGTGCTGTTAAAACTGTTTTCTAACACTAAAACTGACCAGAGAAGATGAGGAGCACAAATTTGGGGGGGGGTCACAGTGGGATTCATATGCACAAGCTTTATCCTCAGAGAGAAAAGCCAAAAGCTTCTCTCAACATGCTCTGATCTCTTGCTCTAACTCTCTTGCACTTGTGCACACACACACACACACTTACCTCACATTTAGGTTTTCTTTTTGTTTTGTTTGTTCTTCTCTCCCTCACACAAACACAGTAACACACACACACACACACACACGAGTCCTTGCTTCTCCAGGACCAGAATACCCTGCCTGCCACCTCCTTGAACCCTTCATAGTTTGATTCTCATCAATAATTACATGACTGCACAATGTCCAAAACAGTGATGTATAAAAATTAATGATAGTGGCAATCATTCAAGCAATTGTTTAGTTTGTCAATATTTTGGTTGTGTTTTTGCTTTTTACATGTTTTTTTTTTCTATAATTGCCAAAATATAGAGAAATTATTATACAAGGAACCAGTTCACACAGGTACTTTGAATTCTCTGCACAAACCCAAGGTGCTATACAATAAAATTGTTTTGGTGTGCCTTCAAAAGGAAACTTGTACACTGAATCAATGGAGTGACTCAACAAACCAGTGTTTGGCCTCCAGAGAAAGGCGTACAGATCAGAATAGGCAGAAAAGAATATAAATAAAAGTGAATATAAACAAACCCATAAAATAGCCAGAGAATAAAACAGGGAAGAACTTTTAAATGTTTTAAATTTCAAAATTGAAAGTATAGTGTGTATTGCTTTGTCAGTATGGGGTGCTGTGTGTACATTATTGAGGAAAAAAATGATTTTAGCAATTGGCTGCAAGATAACAAAGAGCGAAAAATTTAAGGGGGTCTGAATATTTTACATACCCACTGTATATATGTATATGAGTTTCTTTCAGTTATTGCAATCATTTTGTAGATATTTATGTTTCCTATAATAAAACTCAACAATTGCACATCAATTTTTTTTCAAGGGCAAGATTTGGTCTGTCAAGCTCAAATTAACAAAAGAAAAAAAAACTGTCAAATGATCAATGTCTAAACCTGTCTAGCGATTAATTTTGTAACCAACTTATTGATAATCAATGAATCATTGATGCAGTAAGTACAGTAAGTCTGAGTTTCCGAAGGGCTGTTCAATAAGGAAGAAATTGGAACAGATTATGCTGTTGAAGCCTGGTCATGTTTTTTACGTGTTTCTCAGTTAGTATTAATAAAATTATGTAAACACAGACTCAACTTACACATTTATCATGAGGACTCTTACATTTATTGAGTTCTTTTACAGCTCCATCCAATAGCTCTTCCAAATTGTCTCCACAGCAGAATAAGTTAGTATCATTTGCAAATAAAACAGTTTTCAACGTGCTCGAGATTTCACAAATATAGTTGATATACAAGGTAAATAATAGCGGCCCCAAAACTGAACCTTGAGGAACACCAAACTTTATTCACAGTGTTTCTGATTTTACCTGTTTTATTTCAACATACTGTTCTCCATTATCCAAATAACTTCTAAGCCAAGTTAGGGCCAGTCCTCATACTCCATACATGTTCAGTTTATTTATTAATAAGTCGTGTTCAACAGTATTGAAAGCTTTTTTTAAATCCAAAAATATTCTCATAGCATATAGTTTATTTTCTATTGCAGATGCTATGTTTTCCACAAAATTTATGAGCGCAAAGAGGATGTTTGCTTTTTCCTAAAGCCATATTCATGGTCATGCAAATTATTATGTTTATTGATAAAGGAGTCCACTCTAAAATAAAAAAAAAATATTTCTAATACTTTAGAGAACTGGAGAAGCAAAGAGATTGGTCTGTAAATAGTGAACCTATGTTTATCGCCACCTTTACATTTTTATTTATCTGACAAAAAAAAAAAGAAACGTGTTGATTAAACGTTCAACATCATATTTGTTTTTTTCTAAATTTATAGATCATAGGTGAATCTGAAACTGCATCAAAAAAGTGCCAAGAGTAATCTCAGCTATTCTTTTGTGAAGTTTCAGGAAAATATTTATGAGCTGTTGTTGCGCTCCACAAACACAGCACTTGTCAAAGTTCTGCTTAATCTCTGCAACGCAAACAACCAAGAATACATTTTCTGCTTCCAAACCATAATAACAGGACACAAGATGCTGGAAGTTAATCATTACAGTCGGGTGTGAATGCTTGTCTGAAATGGGTGGGACCAGTCCACACACTCAGATGTTACAAACATATAGTGCCTTGCAAAAGTATTCATATCCCTTGAACTTCTCCACATTTTCTCACATTATGACCACAAACATCTATATATTTTATTGGAATTTTATGTGAAAGACCAACACAATGTGGCACACACTAGCGAAGTGGAAACACAATTATAGAAGAGTTAAAAATTTTTTCACAAATAAAAAAACGGAAAAGTGCTGTGTACAACAGTATTCAGCCCCCCTGAGTCAACACTTTGTAGAACCCCCTTTTGCTGCGATAGCCGCAAGTTTTTTGGGGTTTGTCTCTACCAGCTTTGTACATCTAGAAACTGAAATATTTGCCCATTCTTCCTTGCAAAACAATTCAAGCTGAGTCAGATTAGATGGAGAGCATTTGTGAACAGCCGTTTTCAGATTTTGCCACAGATTCTCGTTTGGATTTAGGTCTGGACTTTGACTGGGCCATTACAAAACATAAATATGTTTCATTTGAAGCCATGGTGCAACGGTAAGGCGGCCGTGGTCCAGCTGTAGGGCGGTTGGCCTCTGACCGGAAGATTGTAGGTTCCGTTCCCGCCTTGGGCAAGACACTGAACCCCACAGTCCACTAGACCTCCTTTCTTGTGGCTAGCATACAGTCTCAGGGTGCTGGATTTGGAATGGAACCCTTCATGTATGTTGAGGAGCTTTTGTGTCTTAACATCCATGGTCTGTATCTCTTCTTTTGACCATACTATTATTCCTGCAGGGTATCTGGTGACTGGCATTGCCCGGGTCATGTTCTTGCAGTTGAGTTGGCTTATCAGGACTTGCCTTACCCATTGGAGGTATTTGGCTGTTGCAGCTTTCCTTGCTGCCTACTCCAGGTTGCCATATGCCTGTGGAATTCCAAGAAACTTGTATCTGTCCTTGATATCTGCTATTGCTCCTTCTGGGAGTGAGACCCCTTCAGTGTGGACTACCTTGCCTTTCTTTGTCACCACCTGACTCCATTTCTTAAGCCCAAATGACATCAATCCCAATGTCAGTACTGTAGATCGTGGTGGTTTGGATCAGGGAGTTAATGTCACTATAGCTTGATGTCAACCATGTAGAGGAGGTGACTGATGGTTGCCCCATTTCTGAGTCGGTATCCATAGCCAGTCTTGTTGATTATTTGGCTGAGGGGGTTCAGACCTACGTAGAACAGCAGTGGGGACAGAGCATCTCCTTGCTTTATGCCAAATTTGACACTTGTGTAAGTGGCTTGGTTTCAAGGGTGGTTTTCCACAGCTTCATTGAGTTTCCTATGAAGGCTCTTAGAGTCCTATTGATGTTGTACAGCTCCAAGCATTCAGTGATCCAGGTGTGTGGCACTGAGTCATAGGCTTCCTTGTCATCAATCCAGGCTGTGCACAGGTTGATGTGTCTTGACCTTGAGCAACTGTTCTGTCAACTAGGAGTTGGTGTTTGGCTCCTCTGGAATCTCTATCAATGCCCTTCTGTGCGTTGCTCATGAATTGATCAATGTGCCGATGTATTTTGGTTGCAATGATACCTGACATGAGCTTCCATGTTGTGGACAGGCAGGTTATTGGCCTGTTGTTGGATGGGACTGCACCCTTTGAGGAATCCTTCTGGATCGTTCGTCCTTCTGTTAGCCATTCAGGGTGAGTCCCATCCCTTAGCAGCTGGTTCAATTGTGCTGCCAGGCGCTCGAGGAGTGCAGTGAGTTTCTTAAGCCAGTATGCATGTATCATGTCAGGGCCTGGTGCTGACAAGTTTTTCATACCTGAAGCTCTTTCTTAGATGTCTGCCACTGTGATGGTCACTGGGTTCTGTTCAGGGATGTTGCTGTGTTGTTTTCTCAGAGAGACCAGCCATTGAGCGGTTATGTGCTGTCTCTTTCTGCCATATACTTTTCCAGTACTGTTAAGTTTCAGTAGGAATTTCCCGCAATGCGTCATTCACAGTTTCCAGGTGACTTTCAGGTGGTACTTCACTCAACTGTTGTAGTTGGTTTCGGGTTTGCTTAGTGTTCGTTCTAGACATGACCTTGTCTTTCGGGTCAGTCGCTGCCTCACTCAGCATAACAGTGTAACACCAGTTATTGGGGCTGTGTTCACAAGTTCTGGTTGGAAGTGTGATAGTCTCCTTCTCTGACATTATGTAGTGACTCTCCCATGGGGTTACAATTGTGTTGTATTTTGTCACTCTCAATGACTTGAATAAGTGACAGATAAAAAAAAAAGCTGTTTGAAAAAGCTCTTAGCTGTGACGTAGAAACTGAAATGGGTGGGCCAAAGTCTCACTGCCAAACCCCCCCAGTGTGCACCATGGTCCACTCACATTTAGATGAGTGAGTATTGATGAGCATTCAACAGCCATGTGCTGTAGTGAACTGTAATTCTCATAAAACATATACTGATCTTAGTTTTCATATTTTTTCCCCAAAATGTTGCATTGAGAGAAAAATTGATTAAATTTCTTGTTCACCGCAACGTTAAAAAACACACGAGTTTGAAGTTCACTGATTACTGTTTCTTCAACCTGCAGATGAAAAAAATGGTCTTTCCTAGCAATTTACTTTTGAAGCTGGATGCAGTGCCTTCCATCAAGGCGCCGTCAAAGGAACAGTGTATCTTTATGTAAAGGCCATGCCTCACTGCCATGCCGCATTACTGAAATGTACTGTATAATTCGTGCACATTGCACAGAAGAAAATTGGTCATACGTGAATGTAAGTGGAAACAGTGAGGAAAAGTGTGGTCTGTGAAAGGTTTTTTTATTAAATGAAGGGTTTTTACATTTTATACTTTATCATTAACACATCAATGAATGTTTTTTTACATAAACCCATGGAACTAAACCATGGAAAGAACATATAAACCCACTTGTGCTTCATTAATTTGACCCTGTGCAGAAATCCCCCTGCGTCAACACCCGCTATGGGCCCTCGCGAGGCTTTGTTTTAAATAGTCGGATTCACCTGGTCCGCAACAGTTCTAAGTTAGCCGAGGCAGCACGCCAGGGTGGACCACGACAAGACGAGGGACCCCCGGCAGGAGCTGCAGCCCCGCGAGAAGGGCCAGGTGAATGTCCAGAGTCGCATGTGTGCCTGCCGTACCCGGCCCTCTACCGCAACCTGCCGTGCGGAGATACCTGCTCCCTCCACCCGGATGAGCCAGACAAGGTGAGCGGGAGACCCCCACTAATTATAGACTGCTGGAGGGGTAATACATCGGCCAATTTATGTACCCGTCACACAATACGCCAATCGTGCATGAGCCCTGCACGATTATTGAGCTATTTATTTGAAATTCATTAGTGAAAGTCCGTTGGACATGTGAAACGGTCGTGGAAAGCCACAAATTTGTGCATGCATCTCACAAAAATAACACACAACTGGGTAAAATGTATGCAATAATCACATACAAACTACATAAAACACACATAAACTGCATAATTCTCAACCAACCCAACATTTTGAACAGTTCAAAACCAAATTCATGCAAAGACCCGTCAGCCAAGACCCTCAACAAACATCTGCGCACATAGACAAATTCATAAAAAATACTTATGGATTACATATATCGAGCATGTTTCCTGATAGACCAAAATTGCTTAAATGGACAATGCGGAAATTATACGTAGCAGCAGTGTAACACGGCTTTAAGGTAATGGCAGAGCACTCAGCGACAGGAAGGGGAAGGGGGCGTAGTTGCTCTGTGCCAATGATCCTGCCCACAACTTAAAGATTAATTTGTTACAAACTACTGCCCCTCTGCAGAAAGTATGTCCTAAAAATGACAAAGGTTTTTTTTATTTCGGCAAAAAACTGCATCGCCACATTTAAAAGACAACCGGGAACAATTTTACAAAAAATAAAAATATAGTTGGAGTGGGACTTTAATACATGGGTACAACTGTTGCAATAAATCTAGACGTTGAGTAAGACTGGTGTCATTTTCTGTCAAATGCAACTTTCCTTTTCTTAAAGGTTTTAGGCACTTTTTTTGTTGTTTTCTCACTGACTTTTTTCTTTACAAAGACACTCTCAAAAGATGCTTGTTTTCTGTTAACTCTTGTTCTTGCTTGGGGGTTTTGAATTAGAAATAATGCTACCGGCCAAAGCAGCTGCTTCAGGAAGGAAGTGGATGTATTTAAAACAATTGACTGAGACAAGCATCTTGAAATCAATTGAGAGTGAGTCCTAAATAGGTGGAATTAAGAGAATCAGGTAGTATTATAAAATAAAAAATGGGTCAGATTTGGATCATAGATTAAACCAAAATAGTGTAAGCAATGTTTTGTTTTTGTTTTTTTTTTTTTTTCTGCGACCCTATCAAGTGACCTATTGACCTATGGGGATGGAGTTCCCTGCCTTAGGGTAATGTTCTTTTTCTTTTTTAAACGTAATGTTAATGAATTTCTTAGAATGGCGTCAAAATCAACATCAGTTTCATTTTAAAAGTCAGGTGAACAACAAACAAGCTTATTAAATTGTTCTTGGATCTGTATAACTAAAAAGAAAAGTAAATAAATAAACAAAGATTATGTTGAACCTCTCATACCCAGTGTATTGCATCCTGGGCAAAATCAAAACTTTACTTTACTGGAAAAGATTAGTTTAGCAGATTTTTTTGTCTTGAATATGCGAAAACAAGAAACCATTTAAAACCATTAACTGCTCTGTGACACATGACCACATTTATTCAGCACATCTATTTACTTACTTACACTCTGTGCTGTGCATGAACACACTGCTCTCTCTGACTCATGTTTACTTTTTACCCTCACTTTGTTTTTGCTTATTAAGTAGTAGTTTAGCCTTCTTTGTATCCTCAAGAAAGACAGAACTCAGCGGGAACAAAATGTTAATTTGATTATGTCTCAAAAATATTGCTGAATTACTTGGCAGTGGTGCAGTAAAGTACTACATATATGTATATTTATATATATAATGCAGTGTTTAAAAAAAAAAAAAAATTATCGCCCTTTTAAGTATGGTCATGTAGTTGAATAAAAAACACCCTTAAATTCTTTATTGCCCATAATGGGCAATGGGAGGTCTTACCAAGAATGGTGGGTGTCTCCTCACTTCAAGGATCATTATTGTGTGCAGTTGTCTGTGCACGCATTCATATGCCCGTGAAAACCCAGATTTAATCAGTCTTCTTAATTAGTAGCAGATGTGTTGCTTCCTAAATTAGAAAGTTGTGATTAACTGTTAGTGTAGCTGCACTGTGTTTGTCATTAAACCTGCTGAATGACAAAAAACACGAAAAGAAAATCCTTTCAATTCTTAAAAAAATAAAAATAAACCCACACAATTGTATAACTGACATTTATCTTCAAAAGGACAAAGTTAACAAAGCATTACTGGCACATGGTCAAACCAAGTTTCCTTGATTCTAGGTTTCCAGTAATGGGCTCGAGCAAGTCTATACAACACACAGCTCCGGTGCTCATTAAATTGCACAGCGTGCATTTAGAATCACTTAACATGCAGCACTAAAAGCAAAAATGTAAAACAAATAAACTGCATTAGTATAATCGTCTTTGCCACCAGAACCACCTGTTTCATACTGAATCTGTGAGCTGAAACGGCAGTTAAAACATATAATTACTGCTATTGTTACACATTTTCAATCAAGAAACGTCACTCACTTGGACTCAGCTTAAAAATTTTCAAATACTGCCATGACACTTCCAACCATTTCCCAATGATTGTATGTTTCCAATGTTTTCAATGGTTGAGTGAATACAAGGGCTGATTGTGGCCAGACTCCAAACTGCTCATTAAAGAATTTCATATTCAAAATCACTGGAGCGTGCACAAATGAGCGCTTCAGCGTTGTCCCCATCCGCAGTACACCAGAGCTCAGGTATGGCGCAGTGCACCTGAGAGAACAACAGTTCAGTTCAGCGTGTTACAGATCAGACATAAAAACTATATAACCGACTGGGAAAACCAAACAGAATTTGCAAAGGAAATCTAAAGTTTGACGTACCGCAAAATGCAGGTATTTAACATCCATTATTGTCTCATTATTAGAATGTCACTGATTAGTACTAGTATTAAAACAGTATTGAGAAATAAACCTTCGCTAGTTTGTAGTTTTATGGTTTTTTTTCTTCCTTAAAAGACCATATATATAACAGGGCCAAATGCAGGTAAACGTTTTATTTGGCGGGTAGGAAAACTATTTCACTAGCCACTTTGGCAGTTGAGAGGCTACTCACCTCTCCTACCAAATACAAAAATTCCTCCCCCTACCCCTATCCCTTCAAGTGGAGTGATATGGGGAAAAAAATTTCGCCAAATTGTTTTCAATTAGCACTAAACTAACAACTAACAACAGGAAGCATGTAGTTTTAAGTGTGTTAGAAAACTCTTCAGTGGTTCAGTGCTGCTGTGCTTCGTGCTGAAGTATTCTGTTTCAGGCCAAGCCAGACTAACTATACGGCTATGGTCCACTGATGCACAACGTTAACTGCATCTGCTACAACGCTTTGTCTGATTGTGTTTGAGTGAGGGAGAGAATGAAAAAGTGTGAGTGAAAACTAAGTTGCAAAGGAACAGATAGAATGAAGCTTGAAAGGTGAGGAAAGACAGGGGTTGTATGTGGGAAAGGAAAAGAAGGAATAGAAGGAGATCTGAGAAGCCAGCAGGATAAAAGTTAAAGACTAGGAAGATGAATAGAATTAAATGAGATGCTAAGACTGTATTATAGTAGAATGATTCACTTCAATCCACTGTACCTTCTAAGTGGATTAGTTTAGATAATGTGATTAGAGAGATGAGATTTGCAGGATTTCTAGATTTTTTGGAATGCATTTCTTCAAAGAATCACATCTCTCTGTCAGCTGACTAAAATATCATATTGCTGTTTTTCTTTACGACATGGGTTCAATGGCACTCTTTCCATCTTGCTTCTTGTTTTTTTGTCTCCTGTCTCTCTAAAGATGCTGCTTTTACACAGCAGCATTTTTTATGGTAAATGGCGTATACTTATGTAGCACTTTGCTATCTTGCTTTAGGGCTCAAAGCACCTTCGCCGTTGCTTTAGTGGCACCAACCTCAACCACCAGGAGTGATGTGGGGTTCAGTGAACACTTTAACAGAAGGAACCAAACCAGTGATCTCAGGATGTCTACAGACATATAGAAGTTAAGTTTAAGACCTTTTTTAAAATCATTCAAAACCAAATTTAAGAAGATGAACATACATATAAACACTAAATAATGTAGGAACACGCCAAAATGATAAACCACAGGCTTATTATTGCAAGAATTATTATTTTGCGGTACATTACTATTATTATTACCTATTAATTAAATAATAATATTTAGTATTACTATTTATTATTTAATAATCAGTTCAATTAAACTTAGTTATTAAAGTAATTTTTTTATGTGATGGTTTGTTGCGCACCAACGAGCATGAGTTAATTTGAATTAGCTTCACTACCTGGGGTTAAACAGGTTTTTCTTTTGACTTTATGACTGCCAGTACCGACTCCACAGGAAGCTCGACTGCGGTGAAGGGTTTCCTCTTCTTCTGTCCGAATTTGCAGATGTGCAGTAAGAGTCGGAAATCCTAATTCTTAACTCTTTATTACTTCGTTTTCGTCTTTCTTTCTCGCGTTGATGAGAAAAAAAAACAAAAAAAACACGGGCACCTGATGGAGTTTTCCTCATATTGGGCAATAGGGGCGGAGCTATGGGGAGGAAAGGGGGGCACCCCCCCCAGCAGAAAGCTTTGCCTTTCCATTTTCTGAGTCTATATTATTCCCATTATTGACAAAGATAAAGAAATTATTAAAAATGACTCTTTAAGGATTAGCAGTAACACCTCAGCTAAAATAACTGCAGTTTTAATATTAGTGCTAATAAAAAATATTAAAATAGTTTTAACTATAGATTTTTGATTCTTTCATTTTTAATGGCCTTCAATACCCTTCCAAAGTCTTCTGCCCCCCTTCTGTCCACTCATATAAAATGTTCCAAAGCTGCCAATGTTCAGCATGCAACAAATACCATTAGAAAGATACACAGCAGTAGTGGCATACTTTTCACATGACAACAAAAAAAACAAACAAGCCGTCATCCTGTCTACTTTAGTCCCCATGTGACCACGCACAGCCCTCATCATGCTCCAGGTGTCAGGGCCTTGATATCATGCAAGGCATAAAAACAAGGGCTGATTAGAGATTAATGGCAGATGTGCTGTCCTGCCTCCCTGCCAGTGTTCCATAAAACAGTGCCCTCAATCTCTGTCAGCAGCTGTGTAAAAATTAGACATCGCCACAGTCCTAGACAATTTCAACTTCAGCTCACATTAACAGGTGTACTCTGCAATTTTTACCGTGACAATTTTAGAGGCTTGCTGCAAACTTGTTCAAATTAAGCTCATTACTGGCATTTTAATGGATACCTAAATCATATTCTTTTTCTGTGTTCAACCAGGTGTCAAGATTATCTTTAGGCTTTGCTTCATTGATTTTCCAAGTGCACACATAGAAATCCTAGTAGCCTAAAAGAGAGAATTTTTCCCAGCAAACTTCAGTTCAGAAAAAGTAATGTAAGTGTCAAGAAGCTGCGATTCTCTTTCAAATTGAGTGTCTAATTAAAATAAACAGTTTTCTTGCTAAAATATAAGATACACAATCAGCATATTCCACTTGTTTAACTCCTTATTTGACTTTTTCCAGCAATAGTGATCAAATGAGCGGTTGCTCTGTTAGACTAATGCAGCTGAAACTTGCACTCAAACAAAGAATAACTTTTAATGTCGATAGTTTGGGCAAAAATCTGAAGCTAACAGCCTAATAGCTTTTCTCTAACATCTCTGCCTACCTGGAAATTACATGGTCTTGCAACCATGGCACTGTGGTTGCATTTCTACTACTGCAACAGTGATGTGTTTGGGGTACCATGACAACAGTTCTAGTTTTTCTATTTGTTTAAAGATCTAATGCTCCCTAAAATGATCAATATAAAAAGCTTAAAATTAGATTTCTTTCTAGATTTCTCATACCTTTGCTTTTGCTGGCAATGACCTGCTCCCTCCAGTACAGGAGATGCCGTTGCTATGACGACACATCATAACCAATATAAAAAGGCGCTAATGGTTCAACAGAAATCAGTAAACGACATAGAATTAAAAAAAGAATGTGACTTTCTCTCAGTTTTAAGCATTATACTGAATAAAATAGACTGACTTACAAAATAGATGTAAGGTCAGAAAAACTGAGGTGTCACGCAACAAAATACAACAGCATCTCTAAAATGTTGCAAAAAATGTTGTCTTAAGATCAGGAGAACCAGCTCTTTGCAAATGTCTGTCTATGAATTCTTGCTTTCCTAAACTTAACAAATGTCTTTCTTTCTCAGTTTAGAGGACTTTGACATAGGATTGGTGTTTCAAATTATTATGCTTTCTAGCATCATCATTTTCAAAATCTAACCAAATTTACCATCTCGTTGAACCACTAGATATCTAGATATTAGCTTATTTAAAAAGTCATAAAGATTTTTGACTGTAATGTTTCAAATCTTTTTTCTATCAATGTTAAATTTTAGTAATAATATACAAATAATATTTTTTACTATATATTTCTATGCAACACCAGTTCCCCCAAAAAAGGGATTGTTTGCTTTTGATGGTTGCCTTTATTAGCTCAGGATGAGAAAGATTTTTCAGATGAGAAAAAAAAAATCCACAAAAAAAAGGCGAATGATCTATTTATTGATGTTTTTTCTTCAATGGGAGAAATACTTTGGCATATTGTCGTTGAATATGAAAACAAGAAGCTGGGAAGGTAGGGACATGCAAGATGCATGCTGCATCTCAGGGAGGTTGCCTTTCATAATTGGACTAAAGTAAATTTCTAAAGAGAGACATTTGATCTTTGAAATAATGACTTTGAATTCTCAGAGGCAAAGTATTGTCTGTCTGAAATCAAAAGGTGTGGTTCTATTACCCATAAGCAAAAATTGTGTCTCTGTATTGAATGAGAATGAAGCAGCTCAATACTGACATTAATACTGCACCAAATTAAGTTTCCGTGTTGTAAAATTGATTTCTAGCTTTAGGGTAAAAAAAAGAAAATTTTTTTGAATTATCTTATTAAACTCTTCACCTTTAAACTTGGCATTAACAAGCCAGACACTTTGTTCTGCTTTCACATTTGCATAAATACGTTGTGCAACCTCGTTGATCTATTATAGAAGCAGCCGCCTCTATCATCATCTAAAGCAGCTGTCCACAGGTAATATTGGAAATGTGCTCAGTTGCACAAAGGACACCACACTCAAGAATTTTCATTACCAACTGCAAGAGTAATGCACTGGAATTTAAATATGTGAAAATATGTCTCAAATCACTATGCAAAAACCACCATAAAATAGATCAGACAAAGATTATCAACAAAAGAGGGATGTAGTGAATGAGATTGAAAGCTCAAAAATCCCACAACTAATCTAAATTAGGTGGCTAGATTAGATCTTAAAGACCCACTTCAATGAAAATTGTATTTTTGGTGTTTTAACAAGGTTTGGTAGCATTTTTCTCATGATGAAGGACATATATAAAGCATGCCGTTTAAAAAAGCTCTATTATGACGTAGCAACTAAAATGACAAAATCCCCCTACTGCGCTCCATTCTGTTTCATCCACTTGCAGTCAAATAGATCCATTAACGTCTTCATTTTAATAAATGAAATAGAAATAGGAAATCAGCAGAACACTGTTCAGGGAGAGGTAGAAAACAAGCAAGGCTGTGTCTGCTGAGGATCCGAGTTGGGAACTATTGTGGTGTGTATAATTGGGTTAACTATAGCTTATCTTTTGTTAGATATTGTTCATTTTCACCCTCTTGTAAAATTTGTTTAGTTTAACTTTTATAAATTTTCAGTTATAAGCTACATGAATGGTAAATGGTGAATGCTTACTCCATGTATTGTTACTATCTTTTTAGATTGCCCAAAGCGCTTTACAGTCACAGTCCCATTCACACCCATTCACACTGATGGAAGCTACATTGTCTCATATTGGCGCCAACCTATATTACAATGTGAGGTTCAAAGTTTTGCCCAAAAACACTTCGACACATGGGCAGGCATGGCAAGAACGGACACGTGATCTTATGAAGGTCAACCGCTCTACCTCTTCACCACCCCTACCGCCCCGAAAGGAAACATGTATCCATCTGAACCTAGAGGAGTTATGTTTTTTTAAGTGTGCATCATAAAAAGCCTGAAATAAAGCTATACTAAACAATTATGTTTGAATCAAGAATCATAGTGAGATGTTTATAATTGACTTAAAGGTTTAATCATTTACTAAATACATTCTAATAAAATTACTTTCCATAAAGTCCCACTCCAACTATATTTTTTACTGTAAAATTGTTCTCAGTAGTATTGTAACTATGATTATACAGTTTTTTGTAAAAAAAAAAAAAAAGCCGGTGTCATTTTTTAAGACATTTTCCTCAAAGTAGTAGGAGCTCAATAGGAATTCGCCTCTTGAGTTGTGGGCGGGATTGTGGGACTACATCAGAATTGGAGTGGAGCAGGGAGACTTTGGTCCTCCCATGGCAGTTGCTGCATCACAAATCTTAGCTTTTTCATCCGCTCCTGATCCATCATGATTTCAATAAAGAAATACTCAAAAATGCAGATTTATTTTTAATCATTTTATATATGTCTTCCATCGTGAGAAAATGCTACAAGAACATGATGAAAACACCAAAATCACAATTTTAATTGAAGTGGGTCTTTAAAACTTAACACAGTTTACTTTATAAATGTATAAACTTTTATTTTGGTAGAATAGGTGGCTTTATCTTTTACTTCATTTACTTTCTAGCAAAGTATCTACACTAAATTATGTTTTGTGGTACTTTCTACTATACTGGCGTTTGAGAGAAGATCCTGTCTGAAAGAAGCTTAGTCGAAGAACTTTATTGAATACTTTTTTTTAAACAATATTGTTTTCCTTTTAAGTACTGTTTGGTGGGAACTGGGCTTTAGTGACACTATGCCTTGGTCCTGCTCAACATTTTCTTTGTGATCATTTATATCAATCAAACAAAAGCTTTTCAGACTTCTCTGCAAGCTCAGTCTTCAAATGCATTACTTTCACATTGCCCACACTCTTTTGAACTAACAAACATCTATGATGAATGGATGGGTTTATCATGTTAATCATGTCAAAAGTGAAATAATCCTCTCAAAAGCCTTGCTGCCTCTCAGAAGTGAAAAATTATGATCAGGACAGAGTTCTGCAGAGAAGAACCTCCATCATAAGCACACACATTGTTGCATATATATTTGCTGTGTCTTCTGAACAATAAGTAGGTCTATGTGTTTACTCCCATTATGTTTTTCAAATGCGTTTTATTAGGGATGACTGTTATTACTGAAGGCTGTTACCCTTATTAGAACAGCTAAATGAAAGAAAAAAACATGAGCTGAAAGCTAACAAGCAATAACATTGCTGACAATGATTTATAAAAATTACAGCAGTGACTGCTGGCAAAAAAAAAAAAAGATGTTTATACATTAATCTCAAGTAAACATCTCTTATACATTTAAACTATGTATTGACAAGCTCAAAGGTAAAAACAAAGACCACAAAAATCTTTATGCAGGCTATAACCCTTTTGACAGCCAATTTAAAGCAGCTCCAGCACTGATCCATGTGCTTTTGGGTTGCTTAATTTAGTTTTAGTTGTAAAGGATTAATAATATAATCATTACATAAGTCTGAGATTTTTAGGCTTTTAGTTCCTAAAATAACCACAGAGTTTGGCATCAGTGGTTGCCCTTTTGTCCGGGGCTAATGTGGAGGCCAGCTTTGCTTGTATTTTGTTGACATCAGGTGATGTCCTTGTGACTCGGGGCAAAAGGCTTAAAAAAGCTTAATGTCAAGCCCTTAACTGTAAAGGTTACATATGGCAGTTTTGTCAGTAGCTCCCAGTGCTCAATGCTTGTTTCACCCTAATACACACTCATGAGCAGCTTCCCTCAGGCTCAGTTAACCATTTTGGAGTGACTAATCAGTATTTAAGTGTTGTTAGTGATGTTAATGTATATCTATATTAATCTTTCAGGGTTTGGTCTGTTTTAGAAATAGCAATGTAATAACACAGCCCATCACCTGGTACATTAAATGCATTTGCCAGCGTGTAACTTGCAAATGTGTCGCTAATTAGTTAAAGAATAAAGATTCATTATTTTCTTTAGTGCCCTTAACTTATTTACAACTTAGCAAAGAAAACTACAAAAAATACATAAACAGGGAGTTTCTCACTCAAAAATAAATAGTATGTCTTGCAAAAAATTGTTAATTACATAGTCACATTTAAAAAAAAAAAGAATGAATAAAAACATGTTCAGGTTTTCTCATCTTCATGTATTTTTAGACTTCTCACCTGCAAAAAAAACAGTTTTATCATTTCAGAGTATTGGAACTGTAGGCGCTTTGTATGCTCCAGCTCATGGGGTGTCATTTAGAAACAGTGTGGCTTATATATTAAAGAAATAATAGAGAATTGCAGAGGATTGCAGCATTTTTTTTAGTAAAACTTTTGGATTAGTTGTAGAAACTGAAGTGACGTAGATAAGTGGTGACATCAGGGAAGAAATGCCCTAACATGGTGTTTATATGTCACGTCCCTTGATGTTGCACAATATTTTTCTTTTCTACCATGCTCTGTCTGTAGTGACATTGCTGGGTTTCACGCAATTTTCCGCACCAAGGTAAAAAAAATAAGCAAATCCTTTTTTATTTTTTATGAATGACTTATGTCTGCAATTAGTTTTGCTTTTGGACCTTTGACGTTTAAGTTTTGGATTCTATGGTTGATTGTATAAATATGAGATTTCACAACCTTCAAATGAAAATCAACCAAAAAGGAATGAGCTGAAGCATCATGCTTATCAAAGCTCATCCAAAAGATACAATTTTACACAGAAACAAAATGTAACAATGAGTTGACAAATATGCCACAAACATAAAAGTCAGAATTTGTTACAGATATAAAAAACAAGATTTGTTAACAAATACATATTCATATATGTACATTCATACTCATGTACTATAAGTAAATACATACATATATTACAGATACAAATACACATACATAAATATTTTCTAAAACAAAATTACATTTCAGTAGTATTGACTCATTTTTTTTACATTTTAACAGAAACCTATATTTTGTACGGGAAATAACTAATTTAAGATCTATATCTAAAGAATTCCAACGTTTTATTTCAAAAACAGAAGGACGTCTCCATTTTACATTTGTTCTTATGTGATTCAAACATAAAGTTACTTCTCTAATTAAAATGTTCCTCTTTTCTTTTAAAAATGACTGCACTCTCAAGGGCAAACTATTTTGAAAAACATTCTAACATTTTTACATGCACAACATCAGCAAATTTGAATATATTTGAATTTTTAAACAGTTTATTTGTGAATTCACAAAAACAAACTTTATTTATGACTCCAATTGCTTTTTTTGAAGTTTAATTGTTGTATTAATATTTGTTTTCTATATATTTCCGCAAATTTCACAACAATACTGAAAGCATGGAAATATTATGGTTGAATATAAAATATGCAAATATTTTTTTACTCAGGGTTCTTTTGGGTCTGTGAAATTTAGCTATGGATTTAGATATTTTGTTTTTGTGTATTCAACATGTGGTTTCCAATTGAGCTGGTGGTCAATAATGACTCCAAGGTACTTTGTTTCATAAACACGTTCAATTTCTATTCCATCAAAATGAAGTTTTATATTATCTTTTGCTTTATCTGTACCAAAACCCATTAATTTTGTTTTTCTTTCATGCAAAAGTAATTTGTTAATCTCAAACCATTTTTTTTTTATTTAACCAACTCCCTTTCTATTTCTGAGATTAATTTTAAAATATTCTGGCCTGAACAATATACATTTGTATCCTCTGCAAAAATAACAAGCTCTAATTTTTTTGATACCATGACAATATAATTTCAATAAAGTATAAACAATCTTGGTCCTAAAACAGAGCCTTGGGGAACTCCACATGTTATCATCTTTTGTTCTGATACTTTTCCATCAATTTCAACATATTGAAGTCTATTAAAAAGCTTTGCAACCAATTCTTAATCACCCCTCTAATACCGTAATGCTCACATTTTTGTAAAAGTAGTGAATGATTAATTGTATGAAATGCTTTGCATAAGTCAATAAAAACTCCTATGGCATTCTTTTTACTATCAATAGCTGTTCCAATATTTTCTGTAAAATCCATCACTGCTAAGGATGTTGACCAATTATCCCAGTAGCCATATTGCTGATCATTTAATATATTGTGGTTTTTAACAAAATTGTTGAGTTGTTTAAGACGCATTTTTAAAAAAAATATTTTTGAAAACTGAGGAAGCAGTGATACCGGTCTATAATTGCTCACCATCTTTATAAAGTGGAATCGCTTTAGCAACTTTGATTCTGTCTGGAAAAGACATGTTGCAAATGTATGTGAGAGGTTTGACTATACAATCAATTACATTTTTTACCAGTGACATGTCAAAATCATCACAGTCCGTCGATCTTTTCCTCTTACATTTCCTAACCACCACTGATATTTCACTCTCACAGACTCCTCTGAGAAACATTGACCTGTTATTGTTATAGTCAAGGAGAATGTTGTTATTCTCACCATGACCTCTTTGATTTTTTTCATTTAAACGTGGCCCAACATTGACAAAAAATGTTAAACTCATTTACAACTTCATGGATAGCTTTAATCTTTTCTAACAATATGTGATAGTAAAGATTTTGATTGTCGCTGACAGGTCACTTCCTTAATCACATTCCAAGTTGCTCTAATATCAGATTTGTAGGCTACTTTTCCAACAAAAAATCTGTAATAATTCTGTTTTTGTTCTCTCAAAATTGTTGTCAATCTATTTTTGTATTCCTTGTGTTTGTCCTCGTTATCTTTGGGTTGATGCTTTATGATGTCTTTATATAAAGAGATAAAGAGTGTTTCTTTTTGTAGGCTTTTTCTACCCATTTTGTTATCCATGTACATTGTTTGTGTTTTCTTCTAACTGTTATTTTCCTCAGTGGACAATGGTAATTATAAAAAACAAATAATAACAATACAAATGTATCCAAAAAAGCAGCATAAGAATCCTTTATGTCTTCAACACAGTCATCAAATCAATCAAATCAAACTTTATTTCTATAGCACTTTTCCTATGAAGCATAACACAAAGTGCTTTACATTAAAATAAAACAGATTAAAAACAAGCACAACCATAAAAAAAAATGTAGACCCCACCCCCCCCACCCCAACACACACATGCAATCCACCCAACCCCTTTCACAATTCCCACCCCCTTAGCTGATGGAACCCATTGGGAAACAGGCTGAGCAAGGAGAAAGTTGGTTGGTGGACCCATTATAGTTGGGTCCTCTTCCTCCGTGGACAACCACATAGTCAGTCTAATGCAGCATCAAAGACCCAGCCCCACCACAGCAAGGTAGCGAGGCAGGTCCCCATCTAGTGCTGCAACAGCTGAACCGTAGCTGACCCAGAGGGAGAGGACCCAGCCGAGGAGGCACTGGATTTAAAAATAATAAAATATAAATCTAAAATTAAAATGGAATTATTGACATGATTTATGAGTTGAGCTCTAAAAGTCTCTTTTGCTTCTGGTGTTCTTATCTTCCTGTCAGGATTGTGAACTCTAGTTTGGCTTTTGTTGTGATTTTTTAATTGTCCCTCAGTCACCAATTTCAGGGTCATGATCAACAGCTGTCTTCATTTGTGTTAATTACCCTCAGCCTATTCAAGTGTCTGGTTTTCAGTTAATCCTGTCATCTGTTTTTTATGCTCTGCCACCTTATTGGTTCTCCCATGGTTTTTGTCATGTTTAAGTTTGTTTATTAAATGTTAAGTCTCCACTACAAATTCTGCTCTCCTGCTTTCTGGGTCCTCCACCACCAACCTGTGACACTTACTGTTTTAATGGTTCTTATTTTATCTGATTTTAAGTTGTTTAATTTCAGTATGACAAAAACAGGCAGATGATCACTTGCTTAATGTCTGTCAGCAATAAACTGTTATTTGTTTTTTTGTTTGTTAAATTAACAAAAAAATTGTCTATCAAGGTGACACTTTTGTTTGTTATTCTACTTGGTTTGGTGATTGAAACAAACTAAAACTAAACGTACTTCTAAACTCCATAGATGTAGTGTGGTTACATGACTTTAGCAAATCTATATTAAAGTCACCACAAAGAAATACAATATTATTTACTTTAGCATACAAGTCAGCTATTTTCCTATTAAAATTGTTAATACATGATCCAGGGGTTCTGTGAATACACCTTATTAGAGTTTTCTTTGAATATTCACTTTTTATTTCAGTGGTGACACACTCCATCAGGTCATAAATAACCTGCAGCAAAGTCTGCTTACGTTTTATCTTAGAAACCTGGTTATGTTATGATAAAGAGTTGGATGGTGGCCTGGACGGATATGATTTACACTAACAAAACAGGGTGAATAAAAGAGGGGGAGGTGTTGTTTTGTTTGTAAAAAGGGGCACAAACTGTGCAATAGTGGAAGAAATGACTACAGTAATCTTTTCTTTGAAGTTCCTGTAAAGTCCAGTTTACCATTAAAGTGAATGATAAAGAACTCCTCAGTCAATTCCTTGATGTCATCTGCTGAATACCTGAAAACCTTTCCAGTGTGTTTCCTCATTTTTTGTGTGTAAAGGGCTTGATAAATTACGGCATGTGACAATAGCAGTATTCTGTCTAGTTGTTCAGTTTTATGGTATCATCCCTGTCTTCTGTGCATTGTAAATGAGATATACAATCAAAGCTCAAGAGTTGCTTCTTCCACACGTGACGTAGTGTCTAGTAAATGAACACATTTTTGGAAAAGGTTTAAGCATTACATTTGACAGCAGTGGATTCAAATTTGACGCATGTCGATAAAGAGGCAGAGCATGCGCATTTGAGACATGAATGGCATTTGGTTTGAACGCAGCATTACGGGTTTGGCAGTATCACACTTTCCTCCCAAATGTGTGACTTATCCTCCAGAGTGAGGTTTTTTTTCCTTCTTTATCATGCATTTTTGGCTGCTGGGACTCCTGGTGCGACTTATACTCCGTAAAATGCAGTCCTCAGAAAAGCGATTATGAACAATTCAAAGGCTGAAAAAGTAGAAACATTATGAGAGTTTTTCAGCAACAATATTTTGATTTCCTCACAGCATTTTAGGAAAAAGAAAAGTAATATGTTTTATTGTGTTTCTTTTGTCATTGCTCTAGATACTTTTGTGAAAATGAACAAAGTAAAAAAACAGAAATTGACAAAGAAGGATTCAGCCACCTCCATTTCAAAATCCTATAGGACAGCACCCTGGAGTTGAACAAATATGGAATTTCAGAATTTTGTTTGGCAAATATAAATATACCATGAATTTCAACAATTGCTTTGCATTATCACAGAATCTAACAGATTTCATGTATCTCACATTCATGTGACAATAATAACAAGGTTTCTCTTTGCAAATCTTATCACACTTCCTACACCCCATATACGCGACATTGAAATACTTTTACTTTTCATAATATGAAACTCAACAGTGGATAAAGCCATGCAGAGCATTTTCAGCATTATTGATCAAGCAGAATAAAAATATCAAATAGAAAATCTGTTATGTAATAAGACTGGCAAACAATTTGAACTGAATAATGAAGGAAAAAAAGAGTGGTCTTTGATTCCCTAACTTTAATAAACAGGACTGTCTCGTTTCCTGTTTTTTTCAAGGGGACCTTTATTCAATAAAATGAATTTTAAAAAAATTCCCCTCCACCTCTCTTCTCTCCCAAAACATCAGTGTCTCGAATTACTCCGCTATAACAATTCAATTTTTCAGAAATAACTGGAGCTTCCATGATTGTGCCCAGAACTCAGTAACAGAGAAAAAAATGAACTTTTTAGATGGAGGATCACAAAGCCATTTGCAAGCATGCATTCTCTTTGAAAAAGTGTGTGTTTCTGAACCATGAAAGATGTGAAGTTCTCTCACAATATGATAATAATAATGATGTTGTAAATGCTGTAATTTAATTGTATTGGCACTTAAATGTTCCTGTTATTTTGGCAGGATTTTCAATGATTTTTGCTCATTTTTCTCCTTTGGCGCAGTTGTGGAAATTGAGTGCCACCATTTAATTACCTGTCAGTACAGAAAGTCTGGACTTTCTTCCACTTCTTGTCAGATGTCATATGTGCCAGTCTGGTTGCTTCAGCTACAGCTCACATCTCCTTCCTGACTCTATGCTGTTGCAGCAAACATTCCTGGCCTGCATAATTCCCAAGCAGTGCTGTCCGCCTTCTTGCCTGTCAACCTCCCTTCTTTTCAAAGCTGAACAATTTCTTCAACTTTACAAAAATAGACATAAAGACTTTGAATTAAAATTGTTTTTTTCTGCAACTTGAATCTTCACAAATATATAAAACGAAGTAGTTACACCACTGTGACAAATTACATGTAATCATTTGCCATTTTCAGACACAAACTTTGGCTTTGCATTTCATAATCCTTAAGATGTTGAATAACCAGCATCTGCAGGATCAGGTTTGTAAGTGGTTCTCTGCATGTGGGACACTACATCTCATCTTTGCTGACAAGAGAGAAGCCGTATGGAGATACATCAGCTTCTTATCCTAAACCAGTGTAGTGAAGAGCACATCAAAGTAATGATTACCTCCATTCTAACCTCAGTCTTCTACTGTTTAGGAGATTGAGAGATTTTTTTTTTTTTTTAATAACCTATGTCATATTAAGCTTCAGTGCAATTTATGCTTAAAACCAAATTATGAAAACCTTTTTAACTATCTTTTAGTTTTTGTTACGTGCATTTTTTATTGTGTCTAGTTAAATCTGGATGAATCCAAGCAGCAATTTTAATAATTATAAAATTATGCTTTTGCTGGGGTTTTTTTTTTGCAAAAAAAAGACACCACATCTTGAAAAAAGACATTAAACCATGTTGTGTTATTGAAAAGGAGGATAATTGCAAAGTTTTATAACAAATACATGTTTTGCTTGCTTGCTCTTTAACCACATAATTTTCTCTTCCTGAGTTAAGCCAGAGTTCCTTTGCAGAATGCTTAATTGTGCATGGGAGTCCATCTTTGTGACTGTTTATCTGTGTGGCATTTGTCTCCAAAACTTTATTTGATTTTTCTGGGGGGATTTTCCCAAGAATGTTTGTACACAGAGACACCTGCCCTTATACTAATGCATAAAAAATACCACAAAGAATAAAATAAATCTGTAATTCATATTTTGAAATTACCAAACAATCTGCTTAGAACAGTGCAACATCTGCTCAAATGCATTAAACACACATTTTCTTAATCAGATTTTGTATTTCAATATGTTGTGTGTTCACTTGCTTTGATTTTCCATCTGTGTGATGTGGAAGAATAATGGTGTGATGAAGAGATTGTGTTAAAAGTACATGGCTGGTAGAAATGTAATATTTACCACTAGCTGAATGAGAAACCACAAGGTAAATGTACCCAAAAGATCATGTAGGCTGGGAACTTCCAAATTATGTTTTAATGTAAGAAGAGCACAATTAAACCCTTAGTCACAACTGCCCTTATGGGGGATACGGGCTGTCTGCTGGCAAAGAGTGGGCAAACCATTGACTGTATACAGAACTGGACAGAATGGCTGTGACATCACCCACAGAAAGTGCTTCACCTCCGGCTCCATCAAAATGAAGCCAATTCAGTCGCCATTCTTCTTTGACACGGATGCTGCGATTTGGAGCCAGTCGACAGTGATTGGTCGTAGTCAGTCTGAGTCAATGTTTCTATGGCAACTATTGTTGCCAGAATTTATATACATAAAGATGGACAAAACATTGGGGGGAAGTCACCCACAGAGAATGCCTCACCTACTGTTCCAAAAAACTGAAGTCAATTCAGTCGCCATTTTTCCGCAATATGGACTTCGCCATTTTAGAATCAAACGATGTTAGTAAGCAGTGATTGTTCCAAGTCGGCCTTAGTCATCATTTCTATGGCAACCACTCTCGCTAATCAGGGGTCAACTTGTTGGAAAGCCTTCTACCGAAAGTGGAAGACTCTGTTTTCAAATGTTTCGAACATTGGAGGTGGGGGCCAGCGGGTGCCACATGCTTTTAATGAGGAACCTGACTGGTCAGCTTATAACTAGATCAACTTGCGATAAAGAAAATATATAATGAAAAAAAATAGGTTTCGCAAGAACATGTTAAAAAGAGGTACCAGAGGAAGTTTTTCTGACAAATGACTGAGTAATAGCTGTTTATTTCTGAATAGAAGTCTATGGGATTTTGACTTTTTGGAACCAGTAGGTACTTCCTATTTGGAAAGCGAAGGGGGATGAGATAATCAGTCAACTTCTCTCTATATGGTCGCCAGTCAGAAGTAAGTCTGTTGGAAGTCCACACCCCTTCCACTGAAAGCGGGATCAAGAGAATCTGTCATCCTGAAGTTTGAGGTGAGGGCCGGGGGCACCACATGCTTTTACTAAGGGATTTGATTGGTCAGTTTAAAACTTAAAAACTTGGGATATAGGAAAAATCGAATTTAAAAAATTAGGATTAGCAAGATGTTAGAAAAGGTATCAGAGCAAGAATGGTTATTTAAAAAAATAGAATAACAGAGTAATAGCTATTTTTTTCCTCTTTACAAGTCTATGGTTTTTTTGCTTCTTGGAGTCAACAGGTACTTCGTGTTTGGAATGCAAGAAGGAGGGGTCACTTAGTCCAGTTCTCATATACAATCGATAGGGCAAATCTGTACAGCATGCAAGTTGCCAACAAGATGTATCAAGATGTTCTACCTCCAGTGCAGTCTGACTGAAATTAGGAAATTGTCCTTTCAGAGGAGTTTGTGTGGGCATCCTGCAGGTGTCCTACAGGCATTTACATACATCATTGCACACCCTATAGGTGTGGTATTCACATGCAGTCAGTAAGGGGTCATTACTCGCACCCTCTGAATGACCAGAGTGTAGCATAAGGGCACTATAAGACAGCATCACCTGTATGTCATTAGTGTGTGCAACTTAAACTTGCCTTAAAGAAAAAGCTTCACGATACACTTACAACACACATGACAATACATTCCATTTTCACAACATCCCTTAAAGTGGCCTC
This sequence comes from Adrianichthys oophorus, assembly GCA_036245035.1. NCBI lineage: Eukaryota > Metazoa > Chordata > Actinopteri > Beloniformes > Adrianichthyidae > Adrianichthys > Adrianichthys oophorus. Next base: position 16,968,418 of record BSAI01000072.1, on the reverse strand, counting down.
ACGAGCCTCAAGGAAACTGCAAGACACACCTTAAGACGTGGCTGCTCCTCTCTACAAAACCTACAGCATCCGTACAGGTCACTTCCCCCTTACGGGTGCATGTGACTAAGGCTTAAATTACGTGTGACTGAATTCTTCCTCTCTCCGTCATCATGTCACATGTGATGATGGTGTGAATCCATCACCTTTTGAAAAGTGAGGAATTTCAAGATCTGAAGGTGCCAAAAGGAAGTTTAGAAAAAAAGAACCAAAAAATCCAGCTATATTTGATTCCTGATGAAATTTCCTCTTTTGGCTTTCCAAAGAAGAATGTTTCGAATATAATTAAAAACATTAAACTTCCAATTTACCCTTCCATTGTTTGTGAAACACAACATAAATGCAGAAATTGTCATAATGCTCACAAATCTTGCAGTTAAGAGTAGGAAGGACAAACCATTAAGACTGTGTCAAATCCAAACGTTTTAATTAAAAGATTGGTTGATGTAAACAAGGCCACACAGCTGCAGTATTAGGAAGCCATGGCAGAGTTTTTCTGGGACTGAGGTCCCATGTTGAAGATTTCCAGTGAGAACAGAGTGGGTTAAAGAGCTCATGTCGAATGAACTTAGACTGACACAAGGATGGTTGATGATTGCTGACTGGTGACACAGGAGGACAAGTAAATGGTTAATCAGAGTCAAAGCAGGCAGAGAGGCAACTTGATGATGTCTCTTACTCCATGTATGTCCAGGCTACACATCCTCACTCCCAAGTTGTCACATATTGACGCATGAGTAAAAAATGTGGTGTTTTTTTTTGTTAATACGTGGTGCTGTGTGTACATTGAGGAAAAAATGAACTTAAATCATTTAAGCAAATGGCTGCAATATAAGAGAGTGAAACATTTAAGAGGGTGTGAATACTTTCCTTATCCAGTGTATATGGAGTAGGAAACATCATCAAGGAATGAGAATGGGTTGGTCCAGGGGGCGGCAAAAGAAAGCAGAAGTAGTTTCAGGAGAAAATAAGAATCTGTAGTTCAAAAAAAGGCATGAAGTGTTTATTGAAATAAAAATTCTCTTGTAATTTATGGTAGGGTAGTAATTTCCGGGAGGGAAGGAGGATGGCAGAAGGTTGTTGTTTAGTATAGCCTTGAATGTGCTGTCGTTGTTTTGGTGTTTCCACAACATTGTCTCAAACAAGCAGATTTTTTACAGTAGCTGAAATAAAAGATAATCAAAAAAGGATGTCATTTTGATAGGAGAAAGACATTGGAGTCCCACTCTGACTATATTTTGATTTATTGTAAAAGAGTTCCATTGGTCTTCTAATTATGATTATACTGTTTTCAACCAAAATTATAAAAACCTGTGTTGTTATTTTAAGACATATATTTTCTGCAGAGCAGTAGGAGTTTACCAGAATGTCATATTTGAGTTGTGGACAAGAACATGTTAAAAGCACCAAAAACGGAATGTTCATTGGAGCTTGTCTTTAGGGAAGAAATTAGGTTAGAACTGTACCTTATGCATTTCTCATCATAAAATGTTCATGTGCAAAGTATAAATCACAAATTGCCTATAAAAAGTGAAAAAGGCACCTCAACCTTAAAAATCTATGTGTAAATTACTGGTATCAAACAAATCCATTTAAAAAGATTACATAAAACATTAGGGTGGGAAAGATTCTTTTCAACCCTTTTATGTTAGACTGTTTGCATTTCCTATGCAGGATTTTTTTTTTTTCCTTTGAACGAAAACATTTGCTAAATATCTCTCCTTGCTAAGTACTTTTTCATACCTAGACTACAAAAACGCAAGTGACTGTACCAACAATAAATATATACATACAATTAAATAAATAAATGAAACTAAAGAACAACAATTGGCTTTCATTGGAAGTCAAGTAGACACTTGAATTGACATTCCAACACCTATCAACCAACATCTCTATATCACTGCACTGCCCAAGCCTGTATCACTGCCTGCTTGGGCTTCCAATTCCTTCCTGCAGAAACTATAGGAGCTGTACTTAACACAATTTCCTGGAATGTGAAAAGGCTATTTCTAGTTTTGCCTCACTGCACTGTTACAATAGTAATTGGAATCGTGAGTATCCCTCATCCTACATTCTTACCTAAAGCCTTTCTTTCACATTACAAGGAGGCTGTAAAACAAACAAGCTCACATCACATACAGCTGAACAGGGGCCCAATCCTCAATTACGGTATTTCAATTGAGTACTGAAATGAATTTCCTCATTGATATCACTTTAAATTGATCAAACATGAGCAGATCTGTTGACTGATTGTTTTGCGCATTATGCTATCATGCTGCAGGTTAAGGCTTAAGGTTGAGGTACAAAAAAATTGTACCATCTTGCCTGTCAGAACAGACACCAGCATGTGAGCTTTTTTTTAATTAAGGAAATTATAGTATTTTTTTAATTTGGTACTCATTTAAAGTTTATCTGTTTTTATTAATCTGTCATCCATGAAATTATCTGAACTTGTTCTAACTTGTCACATCTAGATGAAAAAAGACTGACTACGTACAGTTAAAGTCCCACTACAATCATTAATTGTAAAATCATTCCCAGTGGTCTTTTTATTACAATCATGCAGTTTTTAGGAAAAATAAAAAAACCTGTGTAGTATTTTGCAGAGAAGCAATAGTTCATCAGAAATTTCTCTCTGAGTTGTGGGCAGGACTGTCAGCGCTGAAGCAAGCCTTTGCTGATATCCCTTCATCCTTTAGTTAACACTCTCTCCCACTAGTTTACAGCCCCTCACAACCCCAAGCTAACATTAGCTGCGAGCTAATGGCGAGCAATATAAGAGCTATCCAGACGTACAGTTTTGAGTTAAATGCCAGATGAGGAAAACAAAGATTTTAATGTATCTATTTGTCTGCAAGTTGATGCATCAGAATGGAGCAGAGCAGGGGGACTTTGGCCCACCCATTTCAGTTGCTACATCACAACTGAGAGCTTTTTCGAGTGGTATTTTTTTAATCTGCTCCTGATTCATCACAATTTGAATAAAGAAATACTCAGGAATGCAGTTTTAATGCTAAATTATGTTATACATGTCCTCCATCGTGAGAACAAAGCTTGAAGAATACATTTAAAACACCAAAAAACACAATTTTCACTTGAGTGGGTCTAAAGGGACTATACCATGTTTTTCTTAAGCCTTTTATAGAATAAAACAACCATGAATATGATTATATATTACCTTTGGCACACTAAAGAACAATTTATGAAGTTAGAAGTTAGAAGAAGAGTTATTTTTGTGGACTCTTTTCACACTCTGAAGTAAATGACAACATCGAACTTTTTAAAGATGGATGTGCATGTTGTGGAGCCTTGCACTCTTGACCCAGAGTCCGATCCAGAATTTCTATACGCGAGGTGCAACATGTGTGGAAATGCAGCATTAGCTTGTGCAATATATGCTTATACTGCGTAATTTGAGCTAGCTGTATGATTTACTTACGGGTCTGGGATCTTCATCAGGTTTGATTGTAGGAATGGCGCCAGCTCGGAAGATCAGTCTCCCAGACAATCCACTTTGATACAGGCAAAAAAGGCTAGCCGTTGTTTTCTCTGCAGATCAAGAGGAGCCACCTAAACTATGAGTCTAAGCAAAATACAAATTAATCTAGAGCATTTAACAGATAATTTTTTTAGAGCAAGATTTTTGTGGAAAGTGGTCATGTTCTGTTAGTATAGGCAGATCCTTTACTTTATTTAAGAGTGATGATATTAAAGCTTTGTCCTGAAGACCAGAAATTGTCAGATAAAAGGTAATTGCATTATTAAAACAATTATTAATACAAAAACAAACGTTGTGGTTTTTTTCTGTTTTTTAACATCTGTCATAACCAAAGGGAAGTCACAGATAAATGGAATAGACAGCGATCACATTATTTCTAACTGCATTTGAACAAGCCTTTTGGCTGCTGTTATGAATAACAACAAAAAAACACATGGCAAAGAGAAGATATAGTTTTAAAAGTCTGCAGTCAAACTGAACACAGTTTACTAATGACATGAGCTCAAAGTAGTGCGGCATCTCATGGGATCACCAGCTACAGCAGCCTTCACACAGCTATCGTTCTTTTTTACTTCTATTACACTACAGAATCACACTGAGATAAAACAAAAAAGAGAAATCATACCTTCAAATGCTGCAGGAATTTTGCACTGAAACCAAAGTACAACACTTCTGCTGAAAATGAAGACTCCCTAGTGTGTAGTGCACCAATATTTTTTTAAATATAAATTTTAATGTTGAAAGTGAAGTCAAACAATTAACATTCTGTGAAGTAGACATAAGAGGATAGTTTCCATGCAATTGCTGGTAAAGAGCAAATGAATGACGAGTGGAACATGAGTTTGACTGCATGCATGACTTGAAGAGGGGTTTTCCAATTTAGCCTAAAACATTTGATTTTTTTAAATGCTTTCAAATTCTCCAAATTAAAAAAATATATGTATATTAGATCAGAACTATTGTTCAGACAGAATTTGCTGCTGTAGGTATGTTCATTTTTGTTAATCTTTCAACAATAGCTCCTGTTGTTGTTATTGAGAAAAGATGTTCTTTTCAACATTTTGTTTATTTTTGTTTTTTCACTTTTGTTTGTTTTTCAATAGAAGTCCTTGGGATTTTGGCGTTTTGGAATGCGAGGCGGGAGGAGTTATTTAGTTCAGTTCTCTTATGGCTTCAGTGGTTGTGATGAAATATGTGTTGATAGTGTCCTTTATTATTAAGTCAAATATGATGCTTCTGAGAAGTGGGTGTGGTCACTGGGCAGTCACCCAAATGAAAGACACCTCGAGTGGTAAAAAGGGTCCTTGAGAAGTAATATAATCCATCACAGACCATCTTGTGGGTTGCTCAGTGAATTGTTTTGGAATAACTAAAGTATTGCAATTAAGTCACGAGATTAAAATTAAGCAACTGAAGAACAGCATGAAAAGGCCCGTTTCATGAAGTCCCTGCAACTAATACAATAATAACTCCAGCAAACCTTAAAGGCTGATTTGTACACAGTAAATATGAGATTTAAATGGATAAATCTTTTTCCTTTTTCTCTTTTATGCTCAGAGTTGCACATGTATTTTGATCAATTACAATGTTCCTTTTATCCAACTGCATCATGTCTAAGAATAACTTAATAATCACAGGTCCTGGAGAAACTCTCCAATCCTTTTGCTGAAAAAATACTTCTGCTCCACCACCTCATGCCAGTTGTGTAAACAGTGGAACATTTATATAATATATATTGTGTGGGCTATGTTCTTGTGCTGCAGGCAGTTGATATATTCTATTAGAAAAACTGTTGATCTGGTAAACCTGATCCAGAAAACCTTACGATGACATGATTGTATGTTGTCTGACCTTCGCGAGTGCTCAGTGTTTATAACCTATTTGTTACAGATGCTGGCCTTTTAAATATGCAGAGCTGTAAAGCATTGCTTTAGCAATTGGCTGACAAGTCTAAGTGCTAAAGCCAGCAGTCTTTAGCCCACTACACAGAGGGCTTTCTGTACTTAAGCTTGGGGCAAAGTGCTTTAGTTGCTGCCTAATATACAGGCTGGTGGCATTAAGTTGGTGCTACTCTTAACATCTAGCATAAGGTTGGTGAAGCAGAGCTCTAAAGCCACTAGCTGCGATGCCCAGGGAAATCCCTGCTGCTGACCTTTCACTGACAGGATGAAACCTGACAGACACACATATGATAATGAGTGCCAGCCAAGGGAAGAAAAGAGACAGGCAGGAGTTTGGGAGGGCAACAGTGATTGGAGACACAATGGAGTAAAAGGAGATCTACAGATTGTGGAAACTGACAGAAAAAGGGGAGAAAAAGCAATCAAGTTCCAATACACCTTATTTTCAATTCTGTTTTATAAACTCTGTATTTAATAAACTATTTTTTCTTTGTACTGTAATTTTTTATCCAAAAAGTCTATTAGGTTTTACAGCAATGTCAAAATGCACAAATTTAAATAAAAAAAAAAAAAAACAGCGTCATCTAAAGATCTGCACTAATGTTGTAAAACGTGGTGTAAACAACAAACCTGACGTTTTAGACAGAAAAAACTTTTAAATTATGCTTGCTTCAAATTTAAACGTTTTACCTAAAAGTATGGCAAAGATGACCTGAATTTATTTAATTTCAGTCATGACATGATAACAGCAATTGAGTTTGAGTGGGTGCAGCAGTATCCCTCCAGCATAGAAGTAGCAGGAAATTGCAAAAACCCATGATTTGTTGCTTCTCCTTCACTAAATACCAGTAGGCCTACCTAAAAAAAAAAGCTACTAAAGGGGTGTAGTAAAGGTGCTGAGAATCCAGTTTTAAGTACACACTCACTAGCCACCTTTTCAGACACACCTGTCCAACTCCTCGTTGACGCAAATTTCTAATCAGCCAGTCAATTAAACTCACTTAGGCATGTACACATGGTCAGTTCAAACTGAGCACCAAAATGGGGAAGAAAGGTGATTTAAGTGACTAATCTGGGCATGGTTGCCCATCTGGAACCAACAACCATGCTGACATTCTGACCACTGATGATCTACTGGGATTTTCACCCAAAATCTTCTCTAAGGATTACAGAGAATGGTCTGGAAAAAGTGAAAATATCCAGTGTGCAGCATTTCCGTGGGCAGAAATACCTTGTTGATGCCAAAGGTTAGAGGAGAACGACCAGACTGGTTCCAGCTGATAGAAAGGCAACAGTAACTCAAATAACCACTGGTTACAACCAAGGTCTGCAGAAGAACATCTCTGAAACACAACATGTCCAACCTTGAAGCAGATTGGCTACAGCAAAACCACAGCGGGTGCCACTCCTGTTAGCAAAGAACAGGAAACTGAAGCTACAACTCACACAGGCTCACCAAAATTGCTTCTTCAACAAAATAAGATTGGACAACTGTTGCCTGGCTTTGCAACAGCAACATTCAGATGGTAGAATCTAAATTTAGCATCAAAAACATGAAAGCATAGATCCATCCTGCTTTGTATCAGCGATTCAGGTTGGTGATGGTGGTGATATGGTGAGGGAGATATTTATGTATTGGCACACTTTGGGCCCCTTAGTACCATTTGAGCATGGTTACAACACCACAGCCTACCTGAGTATTGTTGCTGACTATCTCTATCCTTTTATGACCACAGTGATCTACTGATGGTTACTTCCAGCAGGATATGGCTCCATGTCATAAAGCTGGAATCATCTCAGACTGGTTTCTTGAACATGACAATAAGTTCACTGGACTCAAATGGACTCCAAAGTCACCAGATCTCAACCCAATCAAACCCCTTAGGGATGTGGTGGAACGGGAGATTAGGAATTTGGATATGCAGCCGACAAATCTGCAGCAACTGTGTGTTGCTATCATGTCAATATGGACCAAACTCTCTGAGGAATGTTTCCAGTACGTTGTTGAATCTATGCCACCAAGGATCAAGGCAGTTCTGAAAGTGAAAGGTGGTCCAATCCAGTGTTGGTACCACATGTGTTCGTCAGATCGGTACGGGGGCTTTTGGCTAGGGATGACATCACACTACAACACACACTTTGTAACACAACTTAGAAATCCTGCTGGTATCACCACTTAGACCAACTACTTAAGCTATGTTTGAATTCCTTCACTACTCACTATATGGTGCGTTCGCCATTTTGAAGTGCTTTCTGAATCTACAATTCCAAAATTAAGTGCCCAACAAATTCCCAGAATTCTATGTGAAAAACCAACCCATTCTCACTCCCAAGTCGTCACATTTTGACGCATGAGTAAGGACCCCTCAGCATTACTTTTTGACACTTTTGGTGCCCCCAATTTGTTGTTTTAGATGCGCTGGCTATTCCAATTAAATCAAGGCTTCCCCAACTTCCAGCCCGCAAACCGTTATTGGTCCGGTACCAGACCACTCTGGTACCCTAACCATAACCCGGTACCTTAACCATAACCTGAATGCTTTTTATTACAAACTACTTAAAGGAGCTTCAGGAAAAGTGTTGAGTTAGAACAACTTGAGAGCAAAAAACAGCTCGATCTAAAAACATCCTTCCAGAGCCAAGAGAGGAAGTTCAGGGGATTAAAGGAGAACTACAGGAAAAGGCTAAAAAAAAAGTAATTTAAAAACTTAAATGAAATTTGACTTAAGGAAGAGATGCTGAAAGTTATTTAATGTCAGCACAGGCCTTTGAGACACCAAATGGAAAAGTTCATCCAAAAAAAAAAAAAAAGAAAACTAGGTGACAGTTTTGTCAGAGTTGTCCAACTTTTCTAATTTCTGCCACATTGGTATTACTTTTATGAAAGTAAACATAAATATCAGTGTAATAATTAAATTCATATAGCCCATAAATAATACCACCCACCCGGAGACAATATATTCAACTGGAATTCTTGGGAGTTGAAAAACATTTGTTTTTTTTCATTACAGTTTTATTCATGTTGCCCCTCGCAAATTGATGATTGTAAAGACTGGAGAGTTTCAAAACTCTGTGGGTGTGGCTGGCTTTTTGAAGACTCAGTTGCAGGACGTGACCAACTTAGTGCGTTTCCAAACACTTAGATTTGACATTTAATTTTAGATTTAGCATTATTGTGCATTGAAAAATGATTTAAACATGTTTTTTTTAACATTGACATTTAGATTTAATGTTTAAATTTGGTATTTATGTTTAACATTCACATGTATATTATGTATTTGCATTTTATTTATCTTTACTTTGAGATTCAGCATTCAAATCAGAATCTTTTAAGGGACATATTAAGCACATTTGTTTTGCTGTAAATTATTATTTAAAGGAAAAACAAATGCAGAAAACACTATTGGCTACATCTGACAAAACTGTCAGCTAATTTTTGATTGGTGAAGTTTTATATTTTTCATCCCATACAGATGAAGAGACAGAAAAAATAGAATTCACTTCACCTAAAATAGCAAAATAAGTGAATTGAGAAATTAGACATCCAGAAACATAGTGATACAAAAGCAAAAACAGAGGTTTGTAAACAAGAAAACAACAGGTGAGACAATAGTAGGTCTCAGAGTGGAGTGGAAAATCAGTGGAGCAAGAGAAATGGAAGGAGAGACAAAAGAGATAGAGGGTGAGAGGTTAGCAGACAGCAAGCAGAGCACAGAGATTCCCTCACAGCACTGGCGCTGAGGGTGTAATTTAACGCTCCACCACATCGCAATCAGAGCCTGCATGTGCCTGCATTTGAGTGTGTGTTGGAGAGCAGTCTGTGCAAACTTTGCTTAGAAACACACTAAAGTTGAAGGAAGGGAGGGGAGGGAGCTATGGTGAAGGGCCCACAAGCAAATAGATGTGCACACAAAATGGGCAGCAAGGGCAGATCACAAGGCTTCACCAAGATTTTGTTGTATATCTGTTTGGAGACAGTTTAGGACTGGAACCTAAGGCAAATGGAGGAATAAAGGTCAAAAGCAAGGAAGTTGGGGCCATCAGAAAAAAAAAATGAAGTAGGTAGAAACAGAAGGAAGGAAATCAGTATGCCAACATAAAGGGCATACATTACATGATGTCAATACTGGACAGGAATAGACATTTGAAGGAGCTGAACAATTAGAAAGAGTAAAGGCAGACTGCAAACTGTTTTTTCAGAGAGCAACGCTGGATATGGACATGGCCATGACTGCCCCCTCTCAAATATGATGGCGCACAAAAATCCATAATTAACTAAATATATTAAAATAAAGATTCAAAAATAAAATCTTCAAAATAAACAAACAAAAAAACCAAACACACCAATAAATGAATACATAAATAAAATAAAAGACAAAAAAAACGTAAGGATGGATGGACAGATGGATTGACAAATAGACAGAGAAACATAAATAAATAAATAAATGCAGCCTCAACAGGGCAAAAACCAGTGTCCTACTTATGCTGGTCCCAAGCCCGGTAAATGCAGAGGGTGGTGAAGAGCAACCCATGGTGGGGCTGGCTAACTTTGGAAATGTGATCATTGAAAATTTTTAAATAAAAAAAAAGTCAAACGATTAATGAAATGAAAGACTGGATAAACAAAGGGTACAGACAAAAACAAAGCAGGATAAACAGTTACGAATAGATGAGAACCTTCATCAAGGATAAACAGATGATGATACACAAGATAATAGCAGAGAATAATAAAACATGACTTAAGAAAAAAAAAGAACATTGAAATGATCAGACTCAATGTAAAAATATAAAAGGAAATGTAAATGTTATTTTACTAACATATACCAGGGAAGGGGAGTAATGACATTCATGTTTTATCCTTAATTGTTTTCATTTCTAATGTATGTTTAGGGCAAAAAAGTATTTGAAGATAAACTTCTGCAAAATGGTTTCATACAATTCCCAGTACTTGACTATTTTATTTTTCTGAAGGTGTGAATTTATTTTCAAAAATGAGTTCAAAATACTTCTATGTAGTTTCAAGGTCATTCACCAACTCCCCCCTTCGTATTTGTCAGACCTTTCCACCCGATCTCTCACACACACATCCTCATCCTCCATCCACTGATCTCTGCCCTCTGTCCACAAAAGCACAATGGTACACAGAGCTTTGTGTCACTGGTCTTTTACACTGGAACTCACCCATCAAACATCCATAACATTGATTCACCCCCTGTTATTAGATCAAATTGCAAACTCATTTGTTTAAAACTGCCTTCACTTTAGGACGGTAACTATTGTTTTAACTATTTTCTTCATCCCTTTCTGTCCTCATAATTTGTTTTGACATTGTAGTTTTCAACTTATTCTAATGAGTCAGTGGATTTTTTGAAGAGCACTTTTTAAAACTAAAATGTACTTTTATTAATATCAGATAAACCCAGGGATACCAGAATGAGAACGGTGTGGCGCAACCAGAGAAGAGACAGTGAATATGTTAACAAAAGGCTGCTAAGGTTGGAGCTGCTGTGAAGGAAACCAAGAGGACGATGAAGGAGAAGTGCTAGAAAACATGAAGATGAATGTAAGTGAGAAGGAGGCAAAGAATAGGGTGTCGGATTGGTTGATATTCAGACAAATTGTTCATTTTATGGTACAAGCACCAACTTTGGCAAGGATGTACCTTAGGATGCTATCTTTCACAAAACCACATTAGCCACGTTTGTAAAGGGGGCAGCCATACACTTAATTGTTAAAAAAAAAAAAAAAAATATATATATATATATATATATATATATATGTTTTCCCCAGTTTTAATATGGGCTGTTCGTGGGCAAAACGCAGTCTTTAAGTTTGAGGGATACCTACAAAATAAGATCATATTTACAGAATATTACTTATATATTATTGTTAGGTTCAAAACCCAAACATTAGTAAATCTGCAAAGAAACACAAGAGAGTTGAGTATGGCTTTCACCTGCAGGGAGAGTGCCAGAGATCGCTCTGTTACAAGCTCCTCCAAACACTCTGCAGATCGCCGTCCCTCCCTGCTATTTATTGAAAGGGAACACCCTAGTTACATGCTGATTCAGCCACTAAGGGAGGGGAAGAAAAAGGGGGCTGGCTGAAGCAGTTTGTAGATAAGAAGAGAAAAGGAGAGGTAACCCGTGCCCCTTCCTGAGATGGGGGTCACACGACAAGACTTTGAGGTTTGATAGTAGATAATTCTGGAATGTAAGACTTTGAGGTTTCCCTGTTTGTCCTGCCCCTGGTGTGGAAAGGTCACAACCTCTTAAGATACACTCAGAACTGCCATTCCACAGAGGGGTCACCATTAGTAAGAAAACAGAATAAGAATCATAAAATCTCTAACATTTCCCTCCTGTTTATGCTGTTTTCTAAGCGTGCATCAACTGGTATATCTTCACTGAGGATTTTTAATAACAGTCTCATAGTAGCATTAAGAGAAACAGGTACACTCAGAGGAGTTAGATTTCTGCTGTGGACGGAAAAAGGTCTAAAGGAGAGGTCTCGTCGTCGTCGTCTTCCGCGTCGGAGCGTTGGTGGATCAGTGCGTACATCTCGGTGACATCCGTTTGGACCGGTGCCAGAGCCTTGTTAATGACCCGCAGCACCAGTGCCCGGATGCAAGGTATACAGCAACATCCACAGATGGTAAGCAAGGCTGCAAACAGGGCAATAGACATTAGTGCAGAGACAACCAGTGCCTGATATTGGCCAAACATGTCTCCGAAGCCGCTCCAGAAGGAAGTGTCCACCCCAGAGTGGTCCTTCATTTTGTTGTTGAGAGAGCGGAGGCCCTCCAGGGCCTTAGTCAGTTTTCCATCCGGTGCAGTGTTGTTGGGTATGAAGGTGCAACACTGTTCTCCAAACATGGCGCAGACTCCTCCTTTTTCAGCCAACAGCATGTCCACGGCTATGCGGTTCTGAAAAGCCATCAGTGAGGTTGCAGACAGTTGTTCGTGTATAGCAGAGAACCCATCAGCTGTCATATTTCCCAGACGCTGCACATTGTAGTGAATGTAATTAATTCTGTCAACATTTTTGTTCAGAGTACACCACCAGCAGATGGATGACTCCCATCCAGCGGCAATCTGGTTTGCCAGTTTGTATTCATCGGGGACTCCTCGTGGCACCCCGATGCCATCTATGTAGGTGGGATCATCTTTGCTCCATCCCGTCATAGATGTCTGCATGGAACGTTTCTGCCTCCAGTGATATGGCAGAATGCTGCGGAAGTTGGCTAGGAGTTCATCAGCTGTGAGGGGAAAGATCAGAGCTGGGAGAATGAGGGAGACAGAGGCACACAATCCTGTGGTGTTATATGGCAGGCGGTCAAACAGGCGGTTGTCACCACACCACCACCAAATGTCGCTCCTGGACTGTGGCATGAAGTGGAGATCAACCTGTAAGAAATTAGCACAACTGACAGCAGAAAGATTTCCTAGTTTAAGGCCGCTCCCGGTCCTGTTAATACAGGTGAAGTTGGCTGCTGCCACTTTGGAGGAAAAAAGTGGCTTCTTACTTTCTGCTTTTGTAAGGGGATATATGGTATCCCAAAGCGAGCAGTTTGCTGCGGGAACTGTAAAATTCATTAGGGGCAACAAACAGTCAATACTAACAGCAGAGGGAACAACATGCAAGAGAGGTCTTGCTCCCATACATACCACACAGTCCGTTTTGCTCATTATGCCTGCTTGTTCAGCCATAAGGAGCCAGTTGTTGCTTCTTTGTGTCACCCCTGTGGTGACCTTAAACCAGTCGTCCAATGTTGGCCTAATGAATATTTGTTCAGGTCGTGCCGAGGTTGATTTTGGACCTGCCGTTATGTCGGGGAGGTCGGTGGCCGCTGTGATATTTGGACAGAGGAAGAACGGCACACACTCGTCCCACTCGTGGGGCCGCCATACCCATAAGAGCCCTTTGTCCAGGTTCCGGTAGTGGCCGCAACATTTCCCCAATAGTAGCCCTCATTGCGTATGCTGGTCGTGTCCAGGTACCAGTCGTAGTCCCTCCATGCTTTGATTGGATATCCTCCTATATTTTTGTCAAAAATAATAGTGCTTTGCGTAGAATTATTCTGGTAACAGTAATATAGCTCATAAGTTATTAACCCCTTTTCAGATTCATTACAGGGATTCTTAATTTTTTCCATGCTGTAAGAGGGAATTGGACTTCCACGTTGCACTAGGTCCCACTCCCCAGGCAAATGTTTGTGTAGCCAGCGCGAGCAACGCTACGAGGAGAACGAGGAAATTCATGTCTATTTTTAGTGAACCCTTCCTACACACTTACACAAGGGGTTGACAATCTTCACCAGGGTTGAGACAAAGGTAACCTATTGTCACCAATCCCTTTGTAGCTGGCCTTCCCTTGTTAGTGCCTGATGAAGGATTCCTATCCTACACGGGGAGCAGCTATCTAGTTTTACTCGTTCTTCATCACTCTTTTGCAGTGAGTTAGATGGATCCACGTTGTGCGCTCAGCTATTTTTACTGCTGTTCCTGTGGTGAGTAAGACCTGATAGGGTCCTTCCCACTTAGGGGAGTGCCAATGTTTCTTCTTAATTGATTTTATCAAGATCCAGTCCCCTGGTTCCACTAGGGGTCCCTCCTGTGGAGACATAGAGGATGTTCCATTATCACTGTATATTCTTTCTGGTATTCCATACCGTGGAATAATGTCTTTGCATAGAGCTTTAGCTACTGTTAGAGCATCTGGATGCTTTGTAGGAAATATTTCTACCCATTTGGAAAATGCATCTATTATTACTAAGCAAAACTTTTTTCCTTCACTTTGGCTTAGTTCGATGAAATCCATATGTATATGTTGGAATGGATATTGTGGGGCAGGAAACTGACCTCTTCGTGGTCTTAAATTTCCTTGGGCGTTATGTTTAGCGCATATAAGACATGCTCGACAAAAATTTTTTGCGTAATTGTTAAATCCATACGTTGTATAGATTTGGTTAACCATTCCTGCCATCCCCCCTGTTGAGACATGGGTTGTCCCATGACTCAATATTGCTGCCCATTTGTATAGATTTTTTGGTAGGACTGGTTTATTTAATGGTCATATAAATATGCCATCCTTTAATTTAGCACCTTTGTTTTTCCATGACCGTCGTTCATGTATGGGTGATTGTTTTCTTTAATTAGTGTTGCTAATCTTGCTGCATGTTGTATGCAGAGTGACTGTCTGGTTTCCAGTGAATGTAAAGGAGCACTGCAACACAAGAACACCTTTCTGACTGTCTGAGGTTTGGGATGTTTAAAATGGAAGATCTGTGTTCCGCTGACATTGCAAACCCTTGAGCAGAAACAGTGCGTCCTAGGAAAGTGACAGACTTTCTGCAGCACTGCAGCTTTTTCATGGACATTTTGAAGCCGCAGATCCATAATCTTCTCAGAAGTATGGACGAGGCCTGTAAACAGGTCTCTGCTGTAGGTGCTGCCAAAAGCAGATCAACAACGTACTGCACCAACATACAGTATTCAGGAAAAATCACAGTTTCTAATATTGTCTTTAAAGCCTGATTGAAAATGCCTGGACTACACTTAAACCCTTGTGGTAGTCTTTGGTACTGCAACCTACTACCCTTATAATAAAAAGCAAAATATTTCCTGCTTTCAGGTGCCAAAGGGAGACAGAAAAATGTGTTTGCCAGATCAACAACAATGAACCATTTATAGTTTGGGTGCCCACATGAGACAAAACAAAGGCTCGTTCCAGAGCTGCCTCATAAAACATACTTATCAGAAGAACTGGCCATTCACAAGGGCCCCTCCAGAGCCCATGACTGTCTTTGATCTTTATCTTTATGACCTTTTGTTTGTCCTTTTACTATGATAAACCCATTTCTGTACCATTCTGCCAGTTCCCAAATAACAACGTTACATGCATGTACTGAGTGAATAATTCAACCATCACCTCTTGACGGGCTACATCCTCCAAAGCCAAACATAAGGCCAGCACCTCAGCAGCCTCTGAGGGCGCCTGAGTCATGACCTCCATGTTCACTGTGACAAACTATCCATCCTTACATATAACCACCTCCGCTGCTGCACTCAATGAACCATCCTGTTTCCGCCAACAACAGCCATATGTGAACATTCGCCTTCCTGTTTTGAGTGTTTTAGTGTGTATTAAATGTGTGGTGCTGTAAGTTTTTTCATCAATCTGGTTTGCCGTAGAGAAGATAAAATGAATGATGCCAATGCCATGTAAAACAAAATGGAATGTACAGTGAGAATGATAAGTGGGTGTCACATGACTTTTAGTCTTTGTGATCAAAATAGTGAGACCTGTTGTTTACAGAGTATAAGGTGATTGTCTGTTTTCCAAGGAATCTAAGGGGCTCTGCTATTTGTTAATGGAGCCCTGCACCGTTTGACTCCACACCATTTACAACCCCTGTAGAAAAAAGTAAAATATTTCCGACTTACATCAAATAGTGGTTGACCCACTGTTCTATTCAACCATGACTGAATTACCCTTATTTAACCAATTTAATTTTATATCCTTTTGAGGAATGCAATGTTGTTTATGACCTGCTCTGGACCCCTCCTTTTGTCCCTGTGGGAGATGTGATCTGTGAGCTTGTTTGTGGTGTGTTTGCAGAGGATTGCAGTAGAGCTGTAAATGGCTGTAAATGCAGATGTGCTTGGCGACACAACAGTCTTTTTCTGTGGGGGAGGGCTTGATGGCCCTCTCCCCCATCTTCAGGATCACAGGCCGCATGGCCTGCAACAACACTGAAGCCATCATTACTCCCTCTGCAAGTCTAAATGGTGGGGGGCTGTGAGCAACAGGAGATAAATTCCCCCACTATCAGCTCCCCCCGTCTCCTCCAAAATCCTTTGTCTCAAATAATTCACCTTTTTCAACTCTTGCATTTCCACCACCTGTAAGCGTTTACTCAGACCCTGCCAACCAACGTCACATTTCTCATCAATCTGACTTTTATTCACTCTCTGCCACTAATTCTTACATTTTCTTTTCATTTTTCTGTTTTTTTTTTTTTTTTCCCATTGTACTCAACATCTGCTGTTCCAACACCATTCACACCACTTCAGGAAAGAGGGTGGAGCTGCAGCCTCCACACTCTTTGCATTCGTTCAGGTTTTCCTTCCATTCTTACTCCACACACTCAACACACTCAGTCACTCTTATTAAAGCTATTAATTTACTGTCCAATTAATTGTATAAACTTGCCAACCAATTTTGTTATCTAATTTTGATTTAAAATTTTAATTTTAACTTTTCAAATTTAGGGGGTGGATTAAACCTTGTTCTTCAGACCTTACTCTACTTTACCTTAACCTTTACCGTTGCGCGCTTTGGGATTAAAATCCAGGTCTCACGTAGGACTTCTGGAGTTTTAATCTTTTATCCTAAATCTAAAAGGTGTCAACTCTCCCTCTGTAGGGCAAGGTTTCACCTAACCCACCCCAAAGGGATTGCCGTCCCTTGTACCCCCATCTGTTTTTGGCGGGACCCAAACTCCCCAAGGTTTACAGAAACCTCACAGTGTTTCACCGCGTCCTGCTAAACATCAGTCTACGATGGGTCATTACGGCGGGACCGCATCCCCCGTTTTACCTTTACAAAAATCTTTCAATTCCTCGATTACTTTTCCCTCTTTCTTGTTTAAGTTCATGCACCCCAAACTGTGGCAAAACTATTCCTGCTGTTCTTCTCTTATCAGTAGTATGCATGTGCTCTGGAATGTCACTCCCTGCATCTGTATCTGCTCATCACCCTTCCCTCTGCACTAGGTGGGTGCGTGTGTTGTCACTCCTGTGTGTGTGTGTGTGTTTGATTATCAACCTTAGTTAGTGAGTGTGTGTGTGTGTGTGTGTATGTATCTGTGTGTGTGATCGCATGCGCGCGTGTCCGGTAGACACACCCACTGTCTGCACGTTCCTAGCAGGAATGCGCAGACACGAGTTTTACAACCTCTGCTTCTCATGCAGCCTTTTTTTTTTCTGTACTCTCTCTTTTGCTGTTCTGAATATCTTTTCTGTGCTGCTCTGACTCTTTCAATCAATCTCCGACACATGTCAACTCTTCCTGCTTCTTATGCTTTATCCATTTTCTTCTGCATCTTCGTCTGGCCCGACATACTCATCATCCTCTTTCCTATGGTACATTACTGCTTTCGCACATGCGTCTGCCTTCTTTGTCTCATTCTCTTTCTCCTTTTTCTCTTTCTCTCTTCTCTCTTCTCTCGCTCTTTTTTTCTCCCTCTTCTCTCTGCTTTGCAACTTTCATCCATTCCCTCGTTTGTTGATAACCTTTTTTGTTCATTTCTTTAATTTTTCCATTACAGTCTTCTTCTATTTTAGTTTGCAACTGTTTTATGTCTTTCATTTCACCGTTACATTTTTCTCTGATGTTAAGTTGTAGTTGTCGGTACTACTTAACCTTCCGCTGAATTTATGTTGTTTAACCCAGTATGGTAGGGGTTCAACTGCAGTGTGATCCTCTCGTTGGATCACTCTCCAGTCTTTGCATGGCAGGTCTCGGAGGACCTTTTCTTTTTCTTTGCTTTGATTTTTACCCATTTTGAACTAAATTTGGACTCAACGTGGGGTAACACCTATCGTGTTCTACCGTTGAGTTTTTCTTTTCCAACAATGCAATAATGAATTTATTCCTGTGGTGAGACACAAGCTTCTACCCTTTCGGGCGGTGTCTCCTTGGATACAGCCTTCCACAGAAACTTATTGCTCACTATTGTTGGCTTTGGTATGGAATGTAAGTACCTAGTGGTAATTACAGTCCCTCACACACACACACTCATTCCTTTTTTAGACGTCTCTCTATTTTTTACACCCTATTTTACCAGAGGACTCCGCCGTCCCATGCGACGCTTTTTAGTCTTTTTCACCTAAAGGAGGTCGTCCTCCGCGGAATTTAACTGGACTTTTAACACGACACAAAGTCTTAGGGTTCCAGCGCTTTCTCTATTTTTTCTTCTCTATTTTTTCTTCCAGCGCTTTCTCTATTTTTTCATCTCTATTTTTTCTTCCAGCGCTTTCTCTATTTTTTCATCTCTATTTTTTCATCTCTATTTTTTCTTCCAGCGCTTTCTCTATTTTTTCATCTCTATTTTTTCTTCCAGCGCTTTCTCTATTTTTTACTTCAAACAAGCTTTTTAAGTCAAGACATACTCACACTCCCGGTGTTCGGGATGTCCGTCAACCGTCAGACCCCAGCCGGTGGAGAGTACACCCAGGCCCGGAAAGGGTATACAATGCCACGGCCGCGGACTTCTCCTGGTTCTCTCCCACCTGCTGGGGTACTTCAGGTATGTTGGATCCTGGACGAGCCCCCAATTAATGTTAGGTTCAAAACCCAAACATTAGTAAATCTGCAAAGAAACACAAGAGAGTTGAGTATGGCTTTCACCTGCAGGGAGAGTGCCAGAGATTGCTCAGTTACAAGCTCCTCCAAACACTCTGCAGATCTCCGTCCCTCCCTGCTATTTATTGAAAGGGAACACCCTAGTTACATGCTGATTCAGCCACTATGGGAGGGGAAGAAAAAGGCTGAAGCAGTTTGTAGATAAGAAGAGAAAAGGAGAGGTAACCCGTGCCCCTTCCTGAGATGGGGGTCACACGACAAGACTTTGAGGTTTGATAGTAGATAATTCTGGAATGTAAGACTTTGAGGTTTCCCTGTTTGTCCTGTCCCTGGTGTGGAAAGGTCACAACCTCTTAAGATACACTCAGAACTGCCATTCCACAGAGGGGTCACCATTAGTAAGAAAACAGAATAAGAATCATAAAATCTCTAACAATTATATATATTATAAAATCTAGGGTTTTCTTATGGCTAATGTGATTTTCTGAAAAAGGGGACCAATATCCATGCCAAATTTGGTGCTTGTACAACAAAATGCATTTAATAACTGGCTCGACTAGATGATTGCCTACCCATGCAGGGAAACAGGAAAGAAAATTTGATTGTAGGACAGAAATGACATCTTTGCTCACCTTGAACTGAGACACAGCTGTCTTGGTGAGAAGTGAACAAAGTTAATATATTATGATTGGTGGGACAGAGTTCAAGAGTCCATGCAATCAGCGAGGAACTGCCAAGTGCGGAGATTCAATCTACTCAGAAACATGGCAGTTCTGCTGAGGTTATTCTGCATTCTTGTAAACTAAGGGGACTTGTTAATGCACAGGGCTGACTATGTCACAGGCTATAGCTATGAGTCAGAAGACAAAGTTTTCCTTCATAGACAGAATAGGGTATTTGACAAAGAATAAAAGACCGGGAGGCCTTAGGGCTGCAACTTTTAGTCAAATAAGTGCTAGGGGTATTCTGCAAAAAGCATTTGGGTGAAATGTTTGGGTAATCAACATGAGATTAGAAGGTCTAAATAAATAAAAAAAATCTATAAAGAGTCAAAAATACATAGTAGCTGCAGTATGAAATATCTGAATTAGGACTCACCTGTTCTGTTGCTCTGCATGTAGGAATACATGCAGAGCAACATGCAGATGAAAGCAAGATGAAAGGATCCTGTTCAAAACTGTTTTTGTGCACAAAAAGGAAATGGTGATAAGTTGAGGCTTGTCAATTTGTTCTTCAGGCTTCCATCCATGCATCCATCCTCTGAACCCGCTGTAACCATTTCAGAGTCATGGGGCTGCCAGAGTTACATCCTGGGCAGGTCACCAGCTTGACGCAGGGCCACACAATCACTCACTTATACACACTCTCCGTCACACCTAGGGACAATTTAGAGTAATTATTTAACTTTAAACTGTGGGATGAAGTTGGAGTGTCCAGAGAAAACCCACACATTCACAGAGAGAACATGCAAACTCCACACTGAAAGGAATCTTCAGACTTCCATTGGAAACAATCTATGATTTTTTTTCTGACAGTCTTCTTTTAACTAAATATTTATCTCAACTGTTTGCTGAGTGAATCAGAGAGGATCAGAAAACTGATTGTGTGTGAGGTTTATTCACAAGTGGACTTAAGTGGAAATATAATGCATTGGCTCAAGAGATGGTTGTCAGATTCCAAATTTACATCATTCAATTTTAAGCAATTTAAAAACAGTTAAGTAACATGTTGTTTAAAAAAAAATGAATGTACAAACTTTTTAAGAAAACAGATACACAGACAGTACAAGTTGCATTTATCACACTTGGGGAAAAAACAGTTTCCAACAATCTTTAGCTTTTCTTTGATCTAACAGATCGGCCACATCAACACTGCACAACTGAATTGAACAAACAAACATAGCAGTGAATCTATAATTTATTCATATTCTCATCATGGCCAAATTTGAGGCAGTAACATTAATATTAAAGATTCAATCATGAGTCCTGTTACCCAGTGGCTACAACGGATTTTAGAAGAAAAACAAAAGGAGCTTAGTGTAAGAGTGCCAGTAAAAGGTGATTCTTTGCAATGTCTCACTACCTTTTCATCAAAAGATGAAGAGACGGATTGACAGGAAAGTCCACTGACAATTGCACAAAGTAATTTTGGCCAGCTGTATTTACTGTCGAATGAAAGACAATGAGAAATGGGAAGAACAAACAGACATGTGAAAACACAGTAGTGAGTTCCTTTGTTTGTGCTCAGTAATTTCACCTAAAAGCCATTTAAACCTGCAGACACGGTGATTAGCACAGGTATAAATAACAATCTTAGTAGAATTTCTGATTGTTTGAAGTTGACATGTATGAAAATGAAAAACAATAGTTTACTCTTCAGGGTGTTTCTAAAAAAAACGTTTTTCCTTGGAGAAAAAAAAAGCATATTTTTAAACAGAATCATTCATTCATATATTCATTCATGTGCTTAATGCTCTCTGCATTATAAAATCATTTGTTTGACAATTTAAGAACATATCACGTTGTTTCACATTGTTTTAATGCTGCATGGTGGCGCAGTGGTTAGCGCTCTTGCCTCACAGCAAAAAGGCCCCTGGTTCAAGTCCCAGCTGGGGGACTTAAAACAGCATCACCAATGGGGGACCTTTCTGTGAGTTTGCATGTTCTCCCCGTGCATGCGTGGGTTTTCTCCGGGGACTCCAGCTTCCTGCCACCGTCCAAAAACTTGCTTCAAAGGTTAATTTGTCCCTAGGTGTGTATGGGTGTGTGATTGTGGCCCCTGCGACAGACTGGTGACCTGTCCAGGGGAGTCCCCTGCATTCACCCATGAGTGGCCAAGTAAGACCCCAGAAGGGACAAAACAGTATAGAAGATGAATGTATCACGTTTTTTCCTATTCGGTGTACTTAGAGCAAAACTATTTAATTCATCCATTTTTGTTTTAACTTCAGAATTCTGCTGTGAGTCTCGCACATTTGTGCAAACACATTTACAGTTATTAGTTTCACCCCTTGCCGTGACTTTCTCATCTGCTTTAATGATTTTAAAACCCTAAGAAGCCACAATTTTTTAGGCACTAAAAAGCAAGCACCAGCATTAAAGGCAAAAAACCAAACAAAATTCTAATAAAAAATTAGATCTTTCTTTTTCTCAATCTCAGCATGTGTTGACATTTGGATCTAAAATACTTATAATTATGGAATAAATAAATATTAATGATTAGATAAATGAAAAGATGAATTATTGCAATCCCCAGAAAAACCCTGGTGTTAAGAGAAAACTTCATGTGGTTAGATTAAGAAAAAAGCTACATTTGTTATGTGTGATTGATGTAGTTCTGTGCACTGTAAGAACTTTAGAAGCAGAAGACCACATACTGTGAATAAAAAAAACAAAACAACATAAGACAACATAAATGTTTAATTTATTGTACATTTCAGCACAGCTGAAACTTCTGTTTACTGTTTAACATTTTAAACTAGAGCAGCTATTTATCCATATATATTAAGGGTCTACCAGATAGTAAAAAAATAAAAATGGAAGACATTATTTAACTCATACACAAAAACTGGAAGTAAGTGTTGTTCATGCTTTTCATATTCATGTCTATGTAATTGTATACCATTAAATATATTTTTTGTTTTTATTCATCTTTTCAAATATTTGTAATACTTTTAAAATATTTGTTCATATTCAAAAAGGTTAGGTAATTAGTCATCTGCCTGTCAAAGCCACAAGTGACTTGCTTTGAAAAGTGGCAGTCAGAGATAAGGTCCAGCTGTACAGTATGTTAGCAAAATATTACACTTTGCAAAATTATCCTTTAGAATTGTCCACTTGATTCTAAATTGTAGTTATGCTATGTCACTGGCAACACTGAAATTACACATACTATAACTCTTTGGTCATTAAAGCAATCAACATGAAGCAGCTGACTCTAATGTGGAGGAAACCAGCTTCTCATATTGGCTTTGTGCTGTTGGTGCACAGCCGCTTTTCTTCGTGACCGAATCAGCTGATTTAAGTTTATTGCAAAAGCAATTCACAATTCTAAAGTGCTGCATATTAGCCCAGGTCTGCTGTTCTCTGCTTCAAGCTATGTAGAAAGCAGCCTCTGGAATTGGCGTTTGAGCGTTTGAAACCGCATTTAGAGTGTTCTTGAACGTGCAACAAATACCTGGTGTGAATGTAGCATCAGAATCTGCTGAAATAAGGTTAATAGTCCGTTGGTAATCAAAAGAATGTAAACTCTGGAGCTAAAGCTCGTGTGTTAAGGAGTTAATGACAACCAACTCATGAATTACAGTATGTACTGTATATAATGGCAAGTGTGAATATGTGGGACAAGATGTGTCACTGCACATGACTTGAATCTTCTTGATCTCTTCCATTTCACATGTGAAAAAATAGTTTAAATTAAGCTGTAATAATCAGAATGGAGGTTTGCAAGAATGGCAAAGAATCTGTGTAATGCAAAGTGCAGTGGATAAAGAAATAAAGAAATGCATGGGTTGTTAAGTTAACAACATCCACTTCTATATGTTTACAATAGATGAGTTTAAACAAAGAAACCATTAAGTTAATGACTAGTTTCTTCACTCAATATTTTTATAACTAATATGTCAACTGCCCTGTTGCACTCCAACAACATTCAGTGGTCTATGGTCTTTTTCCCTTTTTAGTGGGTATATTGTCCATTCATGGAGAAAGCTATAATGGTCAACATGCTGTCACTGATTATAATGTAGTCAGAACTTGTGCATTCTCTCATGTCAAGTACTACAAGTTTACAATTCATTCATATTTTGTGTCAAAGGAAACCTTAATTTTAATCTTTGCATCCCAACTTCACTGTCACTCGATTCACAATTATCTGTAAAAACAATCAGATTTTTGCCCAAATCCTAACCCTGTAATGTCCCTGAACAACAACACAATTTCCTTTTCACAGCCGGTTCTAGCTTGATCTCAGCTTTGATTTTTCCCGACCTCAGTAAGGAATTGATACAATCTCACACCCCAATCTCCTGCATTGCCTCTCCTCTGATGATATGCAGTTTCAACTCATCTTTCTGACCATTCGAAAGTTATACAGTTACAGTATAATCCTTCCAATCTCAACCCTCTTGAGTCACATCAGACGTCCCCCCTTGGCCCTCTATTACATGTCATTATCATAATGAAATACTAACCTTCCTATTGTCAAGGTCATCCACTGGCTAACAGGCAGAAACTTTAAGACTTTGGGATCTAGAATCCTATGGTCAACAATTTTTTATATATAGATATTTAACTTGTCCTGTCCAACAGTTGAGCAAACAGATATGAGCTGAGAGCTCCTTGTGTTAGACAGATAACAATTATGATATTTAACAGGTGTAATGATGGTGCTGTGCTGCTCTTGTCATACTCTTGTTTAACAAAAACATGCATGTAAAAAATCTCCAGACTGTGCATGTATGTGTGCAGAAAGATTATGTACTGGTTTTCTCAATAACAATCACAGTATCACAGTATGCACTTTGGATGTATTAATAGCATAGAAAGAGCTTTAAAAAAATTTTCTGTAAAATAACCCATCGTGCCAAAGACTATTTCATTCAAGCCAACATCTCAATTGTCTTGTTAAGGTAACCACTCTATTATTAGTGGTAATTTAAAAACAACCTTATTGAAAGTGGTTGTTGCTAAATAATTTTTGACAGTATAAAACCACAAATACGACCTGATCTGAGACGTCTTTTAAAGACATGGATTGTGGGGGAAAACTAGTGGTAAAAAGAGCAACAGTTTGGAAATAAGATATCAGAGAAGAAGTGGAAGATAAAGTAATAAATTAGAAAAAAAAACACTTAGACAGTGCACTGTGCTGCTTTGCCACTGTCAATATACTCAGATTAATATGCCAGTCTTCTGGCAGCCAGATGCTAATGGATATATGAGAGGGACTTCATGTTGTGAGCAGGCAAAATCGATAGCTTTTGGTTTTAGTTTGTTGTTAGAGGAGTAATTGAATCCTATATTTGCTGTGGTATGCATTTAAAAACAACCTTCAAAAATCTGTTCGGCAAAAATAAGCTTTTTGTCTTTTGCAACACTTATGCTAGTTTAGTCAGCAGAACAATAGTAGTTGTTTTTATGTAATTTACAAAATTGCTGGTTCTGTACACTAAGAACATAGTACTGCATGGACTAAACTTGTTTGCCTTATTGTTTTTTTTTTCTTTTTCTTTTGAAACTAATCTGAATATAACTTTTATGAGCAAAAAAACTATTATCAATTGTTGTCCTCCACATTTTTCCTTCAATAGTAAACTACACTTACTGGCCACTTTATTAGGTACACCTTGCTACTATTGGGTTAGACCCCCTTTTGCCTTCAGAACTGCCCTCATATTTTGTGGCAGAGATTCCTGCTGGAAGTAGTCATCAAAAGATGGGTACACTATGGTCATAATATATGTGGTCATTATAAAGGGATGGACATGGTCAGCAACAATACTCAGAGAGGCTGTTGCGTTACCATGCTTTATTGGTACTAAGAGTCCTAAAGTGTGCCAAGAAAATATCACCCAGTATCATTACACCACCACCATGCTAAATTTTAACTGCAGGAGATCGTCTTGAACATATCTACATGCCTAAATGCATTGAGTTTGTTGTGAATTCCTTGAGGAAGAGCTTGTCAAACCACGAAATAATGGTCTCAGAGGAGCCAAGGTTAGAGTTTCTTCTTTTATTGAAGGAGAAAGTGCACATCCTCTGCTGGCAAAGGGTACATCATCCCCAGTCATAGCTCCCTTCACACATTTCCCATTCCCCTTTTTATTCAAAAATACCTCCTACTGGGCATTGGGTAAGTTAATACCAGTTCTCCATTTACTTCCACAAAATAAATGATAATCATTTCACAGTCATCGCAAGTAACAATCTGTTATTAACAGGAATTACAACATCCACCTTAGAACAAAATGCGACTCAGCGTTGGGTGGCACGGGGTTTGTCACTAACTTCTTGTAAACAATACAAGCTATTGATAGCGGCGTGTAAACAATATGTAAGTGTATGCATATGGATTAGGAGTCGGTAAACCCTGTATACACCCAGAGGTACCTGCAGAGGAACAGGGACAGAGAAAAGGTAAGTTTCATTAAGTGAATGGCATGTCTGTGTGTGTGGGTGTGTGTGTATGGACGAGCCCAGCTATCAGCTGACAGTGCTTCACAGTCACAAAGTTCCTCCCATGTGATTGGTTGATTAGAAAACTGCGTTAACAAGCAATGGGACAGTTTTATCTAATAAAGCAGCCAGTGAGTGTATTTCTTAAAATAATTGGATAGATAGAGTATATTTGTGATCAAACAAAAAGAAACAAAAGATAAAGCATGGAGGAACACCACAAGTTATCATAGTAAATTGAGACTGAACATTTTTAAGTTAAAAAAGATCAGAGAGATGGGAATCAAAACATGTTTAGGTTCTGCTGATGATGACAATTTTGAGGGGACAGTGAAAATTAAAACTATGGGAAAAAGAGTCAAATGCTTGGGTCAGGTCATGCAGGACTAAAAGAGCAGACAAAACAATGCATAAAATATCAGAATCTACTGCCATCAGTGAGCTAGTATGTCATTTGTTTTCATTCTACCAGTATCAGTACTGTTGAGTGGATGAAAAGCAGATTAAAACTGTTCATAAAAATAATTACTAGACATTAAAACTGTTTATAGAAATGATTACTGGACAGTTGTTTACAGGCCTTAGCAGCAAAAATTCCTTCAAAATATTTGGACAAAAACAGAAGATTTGAAATTGGACAAGAGTTCAGAACAAAGTTTCTTGAGAAGTGGTACAACGACTGCTGCTTTTAGTGGAACTACACAGATGAGAAAGATATTCAAATAATTTGTCTAATATGGGAAGAGAGAATAGGAGAGCAGGCTTTAACTGAGTTGCTTGGTGGTGGGTCCAGAGAGCCGCCAGATACTTTTGATTTATGAATGATGCTTGAAACAGCAGAAACTGACAGGATATCAAAGTTTGATAATAAGAAGGAATTATAAGCATCTAGAGAAAAAAATGGACTGCACATCTATTTGTATCACATTCTGAGAAGAGTTTTTGATAAATGTTTCCCACTTTGACACAAAAGAAATTTGTTGTAAAATACTGACAAGTACATGTGTGTATGGAAGGTGTCCAAAGCCTGGAATAAACTGGAAACGTAGCCCTCCATTGAAGAAAGTTCTCAGTCCATTATCAGTTACTAATGCCAAAACAGAGAGCAGAGTGATCAACATTTAAAATACAGCAGAATGTAATGGATCATATATCTGGAAATCAGAAAATGATGTTTAACTCTGCAATAGGCTGGTGACCTATCCAGGGTGTACCCCACCTTGGCCCAACATAACTGGGCAACCCTATAACCCCAAAATGTATTCAGCTTGTTCAGGAAATGGATGGATGGAAACATTTGCTTTAAAAGAGATGAGCTTGTGCTCAGATGGAAGATCTAGCAGCAGCACAATTTAGTGGGATTGTGCCACTGCAGCAAATAACATCCAGGATTTGCGTTTTGTGCTTGTGAGAGTTCCAAGCCATGTAAGCAGGATAAAAGTCTCTTGTAGGACCATACTGTATATTGTTAAACATCTTCACCTCCACAAATAGTCAGTATATTTTCGTTAAAGTAAAATGTTCATTTTTTGCACAATTTGTGCTGGACGTATTGGATGATTGGTATTTTCCGCAGATCAAGTTTATCCATACATATTGATGAGTGTATATTTGATATTGGCCCCTGGCGACCAGTCCAGGGGT
Organism: Adrianichthys oophorus; assembly: GCA_036245035.1. Taxonomy (NCBI): domain Eukaryota; kingdom Metazoa; phylum Chordata; class Actinopteri; order Beloniformes; family Adrianichthyidae; genus Adrianichthys; species Adrianichthys oophorus. The sequence continues at coordinate 16,940,789 of BSAI01000072.1, read as the reverse complement.
ATCCCCTGCCTTCGCCCATGTGTAGCCGGGTTAGGCTCCGGCAACCCCGTGACCCCGAAAGGGAAAAAGCGATTTGGAAAATGTATGAGTGAATGATATTTGATATTAGTCAAGTTGAAAATAATAATAATGACAAAAGTTGGTTACATAGACACACATGTTAAGCTGTCTAGGATGTATAGTAGAAATGATACCAATCTTTAGCCATTTTTTTGTTTTTTAGGGTCAAGTTAACTGCTAAGTTAAGTGTTCTGTTATCACAGATTAACAATATAGACCTATATGTCATTTATCTTATTAAAATGTTCAGTTCTTTTTGTTTTTATTGAACACTAATGTTGCTGGAGCCCTAAAAACATTGCATTTAAATCAAGGTCAAACTTGAGAGTTAATGTTTATTATCAAGGCAAATGATTTGAGGAAATATTTAAGAACAGTATGTTTGGTTGAGCAGAATTGTTGCATATTAATGCATTGCTGCTGGCAGCTGAGAAAGAATGTAAGTGGTCCAATACTCAATCTAAGTCTTCTACTGAGACATGCTGGAGGGTGATTAATGTAAGAATAATATGTATTTTAATTCATGTTGACAAGCAATATTAATAAACAAGCGGCCATTCCTTTCTGGAAGTGGGCCCTTTGAAAAAATAATGCCCTGTGTACATGTGAATCAGACTTAAAATGCACATCATTAAAAAAGAAGCGCAATAACAAACCAGTCCGTTCTCCAGTGACAGAGACATGATTTAGGGTTGTAGTTTGCAACTGTCTTTCTCCCTTTATGAAAGCCATAAAGAACATGCTTAGAGTGCAAAGATGTATCCTTGGAATAGAAGTAGGATAACCCTGAGAGAATGAGAAGTGACATAAAGTTAAAAGAGGAAAAAATGGGTGGACAGGATAGCAAAATGCAGTAGCAACTAAGAGACCTTGTCTGACACATTTCTACTTGTTAGACACAGCAAATCGATCTTTCTCCATTTGACATGTTCCCTTACCGAACAAAATCTAAATGCTCAGTAGAACTATGTGAAATTCATCCATCTCTATCTTTACCAACCTGCTGAACATCAGCCTTGTCTTCAAAGGTAAAAGCTAAAAATGTCACTCAGTGGTAGGGGATTTCCATTAGACTTCCCTCAATTGAAAGGTTGTTTAGTGTGTACAGCACACAAATGTTAGCTGCTACAGAAATGCGCTCATGGCTTTGTTTTGTACCATCAGGAGTGTGAGAAGACTATTTGCTTTTCATAACACCATGACAAATATTATTTGCACATGAACTCTTTTTTTCTCTTCATTGTTTTTTTGTTAGATTTTAAAAAAGACAACAAACACCATGCAGTCTTCAGCTGGCTACTAAAAATACTTTATTTTCTCTACATCTTGTGCATAAACTTTATTTTCAATTTGTTTTCAACAAATCTGGCTTAATTGGCAAAATACATCTTAACCACAAATAGCACATTTAAGAGAATTATACAAACAGCTTCTTACCAGAAAGCAAGAATTGATATATGATGAGTTGGCAATGATGCACAATGCTTTCTAATAAACAATGAAGTGTCAGTGTAAAATGAAACTGTTTTAAGGTATGCCTTTTTGTAAAAAGTAATCAGTGTCGTATTGAATCTTAAAAGTGTGATATCGCCCATAACTAGTTTCCACATAGTATGTAACAGTTAAAAAGATTAGACCCAAATTACCCAAATCTAAGAAAAAACTGACCAAGAAAGATCAAAAATACCTGTGAACAGGAGTCGATTGGAATGATAATGATAAATCACTTTCAAAAAGTCTACAATTTAAAAAATAAATAATCATTATTTTAAAAAATACATTTTTTTTAAGCTCAGTGATATCCATCTTCTGCAGAATGAGTAACATACACGAGGCAGTGTAAACAGTACATGTGACCAAAAGTATTTACAATTTTGCATGCCCTCTAGCTAACCACTTTAGGGGTCTCTTTACTAAACTATCTGCCTCTATGTAATCCAGTTCATATCAACCACACTCGTCCTCCTTGACTACATCTATAAACCTCCCTTTTGATCTTTCTCCTGGCCTGTTTTCTAATAGCTCCAACCTGATTTCCACCCTTTCCCAAGATCTTTACCAGGCTGGTAAGCCTCCCTTACCAGCATAATACCCCCACAACATGTCTAAACATTCATAGTTTGGGATAGAACAATAGGGAATAGAACATGAGCTGTTGCTTTGATTTATTCATTTCTCACCAATGGATCTCCATCCATCCATGACATCCATGTCACTCCGAAAGAGAACCTCAACATCCTCAGCTCTGCTTCCTCCAGCTCTGCCTCCTGTCTCTTTCTAAGTTGCCGTCTCTATCATACAAAATGCCTGGTCTCACTACAGTCTTCTACACATTTCCTTTCCTTTTTGCTGACACTATTTTGTCACACATCACAACTGAATCCTTCCAGTCTGTCATAGACTAGATCTACAAAAACACAATGCAGCTCTTTCTGACCTCACGTAAACATGCCTCATAGACATTCTGTGATAGGTGGCTGCTTTTGTAATAGTGTTAATCATGTTTTTTCTTTTTTTTTCAACAAAAAACAGATTCACTGGGCTCTGCGCTGCTCTTATGTGAATCTTCTTTCTTTTGCATGTTTGCCCCTTGCTTTGGTCTCAAGTAACAATTGACCTGCTTTTCTTTCATGATCCTGCCATTGAGTGTATACTTTAAGTGGTTCAGTCAAAAAGCATCCTATTTATTACTCCAGCTTTTGTATTTTCACTATATCTTCTCAGGCGGATCACAAGCACTTTAAATCTTTGTTAAACAGTTTTCGGTTTCTAGGGAATGAAGAGCTTGTAATATTTTCTGGGACTCTATTTTTTAAAATGTTTTTATTGATCATTTTTCTTTTTCTGATGGCTGCACAAATTCTTCCTGTGTTCCCTTGATTTTAGCTTGTCTTTCATGGATGACGCTACTCCGATGTCCTGAGGCAATTTTTTCTGCAACAAAACTTCTGTAACATAATGGCAGCAGGGGTCTGTTCAGCTTATTCTTCTCTGTTATGGTTCTGAGATGCATGAAGTACTTTGTTCACAACAACTAAGATTAGATGGCAGGGGGTTAAAAAAGCTTAAGAAATATGGCCAATTATTTTTTTTTTTTTTTCTTTACGTTTGATGTATTTGTGTTAAGGGTTCGAGGGCACCCTGTTGGTGTTAGGTACCAGTTCCTGTGTGGTGGTGATACATGCATGACCTAACATTCTGATCCTTCTTGTTTAATAATTTTTCTGTTTCAACAATGAGTACTCATTGCTGGGGAGGCCTGGAGCCCAACATCTGGGGAGGGCTGCCCTGCTTCCTCACATTAATTGAATTGAATTGAATTTTATTTATAAAGCCCAATACTAGAACACAGTTGTTCCAATGGGATTCACACTCTGTATTTATACAGAACAACATCAAGTTAGTCATAAAATATAAACAATACCTGGTTGCTAAACTAAACAGCTTAATCCTTTTCTTTCAACAGGATATTCACATGGTATAGACTATATTGCTGCCTATCCAGCCATGTATGAGCTTATTATAAATATCACTCATGTCAATCAGATCAATCATTTGTGCTGGGTACTATAGAGGTTTGAAAAACATGTTAACCTTCATTCTTGAGACGAAAAAATACATGTGCTTGCATCATTTCGTTTTTTAACTACTTTTCCTCTTTGGTTTGGAGAATATTCCGCCTGTGTTCATACAGAGGAGCACGACTTACTTGCGAGGTCACCAAGATAGCTTTGCTTTTAAACAAATAAAAGTTTTAATCCATGTTAGAATTTAGATGATCTTTCCATCAATTCAAAATGAAGCAGGCTACCTAAGGTCAAAACTGCTCTAAATGAACCCAACATTTTTTTTTTCAAGTTGGATATTGCTGGAACTTTGAAAACTAGAACTTCAATGATTTGGCTCTTGACAGATTTGAACATATACTACACATCGACCTGCACAAATAACATATAGCAAGCAGTGGTTAATGATGTTCCTTAAACTGTGCCTTACAGCACTGCACACCACTGCCCATTAGTGCCAATGCAGGGCGCAGTTATTGGGCTGCCACACTTTATTAAAGAAGTAAGTCAAGTGTAGAGAATTTGTTGCAATGTGCAGAGAACCCATTCAAATGCTAATACAACACACAGGATTAAATGAATTTCATATGACACAAAAAGCATTAAAGCCTCGATGCCTGTTGATGCAAATATGGATCAAACCATCTCTGGTTTAAAATGATCTTAGATTAGCATCAACTTGAAAAACAACATCATAAGTGAAAAGGTTTTTTTTCATAACTGGAAATAAATTAAGTAAAGAGTGTGAGCTGGACAAACATGGGTAATGTTTTTTTGTGGGTAATGGGGAAGACTGAAACATATAAAGAGTAACTGAGCTGGATGTTAAACAAAGCCTCACATTATTGCCACATCTAAGAACAGATGAATGTTAGGGGAACACACATCAGATTTTATGGACTGAACAAATCCCTTTTCAAATGGAAAAGTTTGATTAATGCAAATACATCACATAAAAATAAATCCAGTGTAGGGCATAGCTCCTGAACTTATGAAACGGAATATACATTAAAGTCCCCCAATGATAATTTTCTTTAAAACGTTTCCAGAAGTGTTGTAATTACGAAGTTTTTAACCAAAATCCCACAACCTAAGAGTCTTAAAAAGCAATATTTCATATTTATCTGAAGCCTCTGTTTCCAAAATCTCATCTACGTGGGAGTGGCTGTTGTTGGTGAGCTGAGTTTCTCTATCCATGATCCCCCCTCTTTCTGATCACTAACGTAAATCTTCACCACTGCTACAAAAAATGTCACACAATATCGGAAACGTCTAGTCATATCGTTTTGAGCCAGATGTCAGCTTGGATGAGAAAATGGTTCCTGAGCGCAGATGTTTCTGCAGCTCACTGCTCCTCCAGGATCAAATGCGGAGAACACATTCCATGCACTGGTATGTGACAGCTAATGGGACTTTATCTTTACGTCTAATTTAAAAGAACAAAATTCAGCCTTGGCCATATTTAAAATATGTGCGGACAGTGCAGCAATGTGCATCTTGGCTGCAAGTATTACGTGTGGCCAACACAAATTTCCATCAGTTTTTTGCTGGGTGCATGAAAATAACATCAGCCTAAAATAAAACCTACTGGTGAAGGAGAAGGCTGTCCACTTCATTGTTTTTTTGATGGAAAGTAACCATCGCATCCTTTTTCAAAAATAATTTTATATAAAAGCCTTTCTGTCTCCTTCCAGTCCACAAAACAGTCTTTTTCGAAGCGCTGACAGCAAATTACGGAATGTCTATTTAAGTTGCTGTGACCAAGAAAATCAATCCATTTGTTTATCAAAACAAAGTCCTTGGGGAAAGAATGAAAGCTGATATCTCTATGGTTTTTCATTGAATTGCAACCCTCTACAACTCAGAAGTGGGAAGATGCCATTTTTTTTTCTCCCGCATGAGCGCAAGGCGCTCATGCGCCTTGCTGTTGTGTCACAACAGCTTGGGCTGTTGTGACACAACAATGACTCATTTATTCAAACAAACAGAGTGTCTTTGCGACACTATGACTGACAGCAATTTGGAAGGAAAAATACTCAAAAATGCAAAAACGAAATTCAATCAACTTTTTTTATATAGCCCAAATCACACCCATCGCCGTCTCAATGGGCTTCACACCGGAATTAATGCAAAGAACATACAGTCAATCATAAAAATAGAAACAATAGCTGTTTGCTAAACTAAACTAGACTAAGCTAAACTGACATCCCTGCCCTTAAACCCTCCTTCTCGGTGAGGAAAAACTCTTAAAAAAAAACCCTATCTTGGGGGAAAAAAAAAGAAACCACAGGGATGCCCAACTGAAGGAGGGATCCTCTCCCAGGACAGACAGGCAATGTGTTAGAACTGTTAAAGAAGAAGCTTATCTAACTCTACAACTACATGTTTGAATAACAACTACATGTTTGAATAAAAACTACATGTTTAAATAAAAACTACATGTTTGAACAACAACTACATGTTTAAATAAAAACGACATGTTTAAAAAACGACTATGGGTTTGAATAACAACTACATGTTTGAATGACAACTACATGCTTAAATTAAAAACATGTTTAAATAACAGCTACATGTTTGAAAAACAGCTACACATGGTCTATAGTGTCAAAGGCTGCACTGATTTCTAACAGAACTTGAATAGAGATTAGTCCTTTTTCTGTGGCCAATAACAAGTCATGAGTCACTCTAACTAGTGCAGTTTCAGTGCAATGGTGAGGTCTGTAACCTGACTGAAAATCTTAAAAATAACTATTGTACTCTAGGTGGCAATATAACTGCTTAATTACATTTTTTTTTCCAGGATTTTGACATAAAAGCGATATTTGATATTGGTCTATAGTTGGCCAGAATGCCAGAATCTAAACTGGGCTTTTTCAGAAGAGGTTTAACAAATGCATATTTAAAAGACTGTGGCACATGACCTGTTTCTGGAGAGGTATTTATAATAGTTAAAATAGATTCATTAATTAGGAAAAAGGTTTCTTTCAAAAGTTTAGTGGGGATTGGGTCTAGGAGACAAGTTGAGGTTCTGGATGACGTAATAACTGATGTTAATTTTGCTTAACCACAGCAATGAAGCAATTGAATGTTACAGAGGTTTCTTTAGATGCCTTAATTTCTATATCTTTTTTTTTAGATTTTTTTCATAATTGAAGAGGCTACATTTCCAGTTGCATTTTCTAGAACAGACTGAACAAACTACCCGTGACAATGACAAATAAAGATCTATCTAAAGGTAATCAGAAAGTGATCTTAAAGTATGGGGTAATGGGGTTTTTTCTCTTTCATAAAAAATGCCACATGTACATGTCAATAACTCAAAAAGCATGATTTTCAAAAATTGTGTTGTTGGTCTTCTGAACTGCCAAAAATTGTGTTTTTGTGTTTTGGTATTCTTACTATGTTCTTTGCAGTATTTTTCTCATGATAAACGACATACATAAGGAAATGAAGATTTAAACAGCATGTCTAAGTATTTCTTTATTCAAGTCGCAGTGAATCAGGAGCAGACTAAAACAGGCAGTTTGAAAAAGTTTGTAGTTGTTACATAGAAGCTACAATAAGCAGGCCACAAGCTTCCTGCTCTGCTCCATGTCAATACATTCACTTGCAGAAAAATAAATCCCTGTATGCCTTTGCTTTCCTTGTCTGAGCTGGCATTTAAAACTGTATGCTGGAGAGCTCCATTATTGCTCACTAATTTTGTTCCTTCTGTAATTTTAGCTTAGGGTGTGAGGGACTGGAAGCTAGTACACAAAGGGATGATGGGAAGCTTACACCGCTCCATCTGTCTTGCCCACAACTTTGAGCAAAATTTCAAAAAATAATTTATGATAATAAGTATCATTACGCTGCGCGAGGAAGCAACTGACCTGAAAGATAAGATCATGGGTGGAATGACCAGGCAACCCCAACACCAACAAAATTTCACTGTATATACTGGCTTGTGTATGTTTCTCATTCTGCAGAAGATGCATGTCACTGAGCTTGTAAAACATATTGTTTAAATAATGGTTTTAATGTCTTTTTAAAATTGTAGACTTCTTTGAAAGCAATTTATTATCATGCAATCGACTCCTGTTCACAGGTATTTTGATTTTTCTTGGTCAGTTTTTTTCTTAGACCTAATCAGAAAGATTTGGGTAATTTGGGTCTAATTTTTTAACTGTTACAGTGGAAATTAGTGATGGGCGATATCACACTTTTAAGATTCATTTGCATAAATATTCTACTAATTACTGATAACAATACTGCTAATTTCTTATTAATTCATTTTTTTTTCTCAAGCATATTATTGTTTTCCTAAGAACAAATACCATCAAAAACTGATCGGGTAGCAACTTTAATATGCATGATTCAATATACAAAAGTTCTTCCAAAGTCACCTACTCATGCTGTGCTGCAGAGATAAGAGATACAGTCAGATGCCCATACCTGAAGCACTAGAAACTGCTAAACAAAGGCTCCTATCCTCAATCAGTCGTCTTCAGAGGTACACAAGAAACAATGAATCCAGACAGATAAACAGGCTGTTTGCAACTCAAGTATATGCTCAGTTGTAGGGTCATAACAGCAGAGCAGACCCACCAAGGCTGGAAACTGAACATTACTGGAAAAGTATATGGGAGAAAGAGACAGCACATAACTGCAATGGCTGGTCTCTCTGAGAAAAGAGCACAGCAGCATCCCTAAACAGAATCCAGTAACCATCACAGTGGCAGACATTCAAGAAAGAGCTTCAGGTATGAAGAACTGGACAGCACCAGGCCCTGACATGATACATGCATACTGGCTAAAAAAACGTCACTGCAATCCGTAAGTGCCTGGCATCACAAATGAACCAGCTGCTAAGAGATTCACTCTGAATGCCTACTGGAAGAACAAGCAATTCTGATCCAGAAGGATTTCTCAAAGGGAGCTGTTCCATTCAACTACCGGCCAATAACCTTGTCTTGCAGATGGAGCTAACCCAGCTCCTGTTGAATGAAGGCTGTTGGACAGTTTGTGGCATGGATTCTCAGGAACGTCCAGACACAAACAGCCAAGAGGGTGATGGAGAACCAACCAAACATAGTGGACACAGAACAGATGAAAGTCATTGTGGTAGATGTGGCAATGCCAAATTATAGTAACCTCTGGAAGAAGGAACTTGAGAATCTGTAGAAATACTCTGGAAAGAACAGGAGAAAGCTTGGAAGGTGAATATGACAGTGGTATCTGTGGTAATTGGAGCATTTAAGGAGTAAACCCCAAACTGAAGAGTGGCTACAGCAGATCCCTGGAAGGACCTCAGACATCTCCGTCCAGAAAAGTGCAATACTAGGAACAGCTAAGATACTGGACTCTTAAGCAACAAAGCCACTGGTTGAGGACCTGAGCTTGGAGGAGAAACCACCCATGATTTTTTTTAATTTAATTATTTTAATCATTCAGTGTAATATAAAAATAAGACAAACTAATGTAAGAAGATTAAATATTTTATCAAACTATTCAATGCATTTTGTTGCTCAACAATTTTCTTAAGAAAACCCTTTTTCCCCCCTGTTTTATAGAGTGGCTTTTTTGTTGTTTTATATTCATGATCCTACATTTCATCCCTCCTGGGACTAGATCAGGACAGCAAGAGGGCCACTACATTATTAGCACCTCACTTCATATGTACTCATGTCTTCAGATGCATTAAGAACCCAGTTTTGAGCTCACTCGTTTAAAATTTAATGCTTTGACTTGAAAAACAAAACAACCCCCAAAAAGTTGTTTTAGAGGTAGCCTTGAAATTTTAATGTGCCATTTTTCCCCAATGTGTTTCAAAATTCAGAAGAGTAAATGGGATTTGTCAGTAAATGTTTTGTCATGGAAACTGTAAAAAAATAAAAAAATTAAATTATTATTAAATTCAGTTTTATTTATATAGCACTTTTGACAGACTTTAGCACAAAGTAAGTAATAAAAATCTTAAATGAATAGATAATACATTTCTAATCCCACCTCAAACCTCCCACCCCTTCAAGGTAAACAATGTAGGCTTAGAATAAGAGGAGCAAACTGAGTGGGTGGAAATCCTAATAGGTAAATTCTTCTCCTTTGGGAAAGATGCATACCCGTTCAAGCACAACATCCAAAGGAACCTCAGCAAGATGGTTAATCGGGTCCTCAGCTAGATCTAAAAAGGCTAGAACAGTAGCTGACCCAGAGGGAGAGGATTCCAACTGAGAAAAGATTGGGACTAAAAAGATAATTAAAATAGTTATGCATTGATTAAAACAATTAAATGTGAACATAAAAAATATTAAATATACATTTTTTTGCAAAATTATAACACAAATAAAAAATAATATTGTTATAAAATATGAATTCAACTATGATTGCACTTTCTTTAAAGAAATTATGCTTATCTGGTGATTATAATGTTTTAATTAATCATTGGCTGGTGCTACTCGAGTGCTGTATAAGGATCAAAACAATGCTTTAGAAAATATACAAATCAGCAGATGATAACATCATAGTGATGTGGGTTGACCTTTTGTACATGACTTTGGAAGTTCCTATGAGTAAGAGATAAAAACAATTTTGTCTCTAAGACCTACCAGTCAGGAGATACAATCAAAACAGGCATGAAATTGTATAATTTTATAACTGAGTTCAAAGCCAAGTTAAAAGGTGGGTCTTGAACCTTTTTTAAAGGAGTCTGCAGCCTCACACCTGCCAGAGGCCCTCAGATCATCTGGCTTGCTGCTTAAAAAAAAAAAAAAAAATTGCCGAACACACTAGGTTTTGGTCTTTACATTGGGAGCATGCCAGAGGATGTCAGAACCTGCAGGGGTTCATATTTTACCAACAGGTCAGAAAGACAAAGAGGGTGCAAGATCTTTTAGACATTTAAAATGTCTGTCGTATGTTTGTAGTATTTGAATGTGTCTGTGGACCAGTTCAGCCCTTTCTGTAAACATCCACCTGTAAAAAGGAATAATGATTAACCTTGAGCAACGTTTCTCTCTAATCCTTCTATAAGTGAACCTCTTAGGACTCTTTTACCTTTCTCATGTTCATGTCGCCCATCTACTTCCCTACTCTCCTTCTCTCTTTTGACCCGTGCAAAAAGAAATGGACACAAAATTGAAAAAAACTCAGTTTATTCTGAAATACAAAGGGAGTTTATGCAAAAATAAACCTTACATGTATGAAACTATTTAACCTGACCTTAAATAAAAGCAGATGTATAAAATATGATGAGGTAAAACAAGCATAGCTAATATAATATGTGTCAGATGTAATAGAGACAATCTGCCTTCCGTGGCTGTTGTAGCTGTCACATTCTTAGAGACATTTTTAGAGAACAGAACATTGTGCAGTGAAAGAGGCCAAGTGGAAACATCAGAGAGTGATGTCAGGCTACAAAATCAGCTTGATAACACCACTGTCAAGCATGTTTGGATAACTGGATGGAGTACAGGCAGATAAATGGAATGTATGACAGACCAAAACATTGTTAATATGATGTGATTCCAAACACAGCAAAAATACTGTCTGGATAATATGTATGAGAAGTGATATTAAAAAAAGAAGTAAATTATGGATAAAAGAAAGATGTATGTAAAATCTAAATGAATGCACTGCAGCTTAGCCACGCTGAAGTGTTCTCTTTGAGCTTACTCTGTGGCCTTCAGCTGAGGGAAGAGAAACTAAAAATGTCACAGGACATAAGTCAAGGAGAGAGTTGGTAAGAACAAGGGAGGAGAGACAGAAGAATGAAAAAAGGAAAGAACCCTCAGACGACAAGCGGATGAAACACAGGGACAGGAAACTGCCATGTTTTTGTTTTTTTTCCAGCACATTTCAACCTTCGCACAGATTAAGTGTTGTGTGATGCGTTAGGATTGGTTTAAAATATGGCAAACTTGATTTAAGCCCAGGGGAGTACACTTAGAGCTGTTAGCCATAAAGACAAGGAAAAAAAGAGAAATGAGAATAAAAAAGGCCAGAATATTTGCTTGTCAAACAAGTAAATGTTCATGATTTCATCCTTTACACATGTGTTGCTTTTCTAGATTAAAGCTTCTAAATTCCCTGAAGTTTAATTGTTTATAATTCATTTTTACACGATTCATGTTCGATCTAATTTAATTAAGCTGGAACACATTGTTTTACAAGTTTCACCTTGTCGCATTTTACTCCATGACAACGAAAAAGGAACAATGTTTCCACAGCAGTGTGCTTTATCCCAAGATTAATTCTTATGAAAATAGTCCTCAGCCTATTAGCATATTTTAATACCTTAAGCTGAATAATTCATTTTAATGAAAAATATCATTTGAGGTTTTTGATTTTTCCTGATTCACAATTTTAAACTATGTAAAACGTAATTATATGCTGCATTGCAACTGTTCCAGTGCATGGTCGTGTAGGCTGTTTTGTTGTATTAAATGAGCCAGCTTATGCTTGTTCCTGAAAAAGTGAATGCAAAAAACTGTCCAATTTTGGCAAGAGGCATGACAGCGTATTTATAATCAATTTCATGCAATTTACTATGCATAAAGTAAAAACAACCTTCTTGCTAAATAGTTTTTTAAAGACATTTGATTAATAATGTAGAAAACCTCTGAAATCCTTGCATCGTTTTTTATGTTAATGAACAAATTTCAACTTTGTTTTTTTTTTTTTTAAATTTTCTGAATAAAACAAGACTGAGGAAGATCTGCTTCCATCTCAGTGGGTCCACCTTAGTCTGGGTCTCCCTGTGCCAGTCCCAAGCCCAAATAAAATACAGGGTTGTGTTAGGAAGGGCATCCAGCAAATCATCTTTGTAAATCAGTGAAAGCTGATTCGCTGTGGCGACCCCTGACAGAATAAACCGAAAGGCGAACAACAACATTCATAGAACAAAAGTATGCCTTTGGAAAACAGAAACATGCTGTAAAACTCCTACCTGTTTTAGAACAGTGTGGAATGAGAAACCACAGGACTGGATTTGTTTTAAGAAACAGGTCTGGTGGCTCAAAGTAGTAGACTGCAGGCAGATAAAGGTTTAAGTTGTTAATTGTGACCAGAAGTCTTAAATAGGAGAAGGAGCTGGACTAGACTGGACTGGACTGGCAGGTAACTTCAGAAGCTGAGAATAAAGAAGGCTGAAGATAGATTCAGTATACAAGCAATCTGGCAGCTTGTAGAAGAAAAGGGTGAGAATTACAAACTGATGAGGAAGAATGGGATGCAGCTGAGACAGAGGTGACACTGGTAGAGGGAAGCAGACCAGGAAATCAAACTCTCCACCCATGGATCCCAACAGAATAAAAGAAAAAAAAAAACAAGAGTTCTGGAGAAGGCCTTGATAATTTACGCACATCAGAGCGTCAAGACACCAGCAATGCAAATTTGTCCTCTGAACAGGATATTTCTGAACCTCAAAATCTCCCAACCACTGCACACTACTGAATGAACTCCTTTTGGTATCTACAGAGAACATTTGGGTCTTGTCAACAATACCAAAAGTAAAGGGAGAGCTCTGGGAATTGTGTTTTTTGGTGAATTTAAAACATTTTGACTGGACGCATTTTTTCTTCTAGTAGTTAAGAGGATGTTAGGCAAATAAGACATCACTGTATTAAGCCAACTGTGAACATGATGCTCGTTCTTTTAGATGGGTTGTCCATCTGTTGTCCAGTTCTAACTCAGCTGACAGAAATGATACTGAACATAAGCCATTACTAACAATAGCTAATAGCCACAAAGCTGAAAGAATTTGACTTTTTTTATTCCTGTCAGTGGTTGAAATGCAATCTGAGTTTATGGTTGTATTCTACTGAAGTGATTACAGGTGCAGTGAGCAAAAATGCCCTCTTTCATGTTCCTGTTTCAGGAAACATCATGGCTAAAAGTGCACCTTTGTCAGCTCAGCGTGCTGCAGACAGAGACATAGGGAAAGTCATTGTTTTAACTTATAGAAGATATTTCAAGTGGTACATAATTCGGCATGTTCGTAGTTTGAGAAATTTGCTTTCTGAGGGCACACATAGCTTAAAGCAGATGTCATATTAACAAATGTTGTGAAAGTTGCACACTTCACCTTTGTGAACAGATCCAGAAAGAATATATGAATATAGATGAAAGCTATCATAAAAGGGACTATGATGGATCTGCAGAGAATTGGCATGGATCACACATGATGGTTGTCTTTGTCGGGTCATATTTTGATCAACCATTTGAATGTGTCACACAACTGCACACATTCTATCTAAAGAAAATCATAGAAGCAGAAAGACTTTACACAAAATTAATGACATTCTGCACAAACAAATCAAGGATGATTGCATTTTTTTCTAAATGTTGGATCTCCGTTGTTTACCAACTAAAGATTATCTTTGACAGACACCAAAAACAAACGTCAATGGAAAAAAACAGGAAAGGAAAAAAGGAATAAGAGCATTTTAATAAACTTAAACCAAATCCAAAACTCAGTTTGACCAGAATTCCATTGTTGTTTTTTTTTTTTTTTTTTTTTTTTTTTTACAATAAAACATTAAAGAATGGTCACACATGTCACTACCTTCATTATGCTTTTAGGAAGAGTAAAAAAAAAAAAAAAAAAATCATAGGTGTACTTAATTTTTCCAGACACTGTGTTCAGAAAAGCTTGAGGATAAAAATGATCCAAGCCATTTTTTGCTGCTGTGAGAAATAACAGCTTGAGAAAGGCTTTCATCTGACTGTCTGTTAGTCTGCCCTTGAGTCATTAAAAACCTTTTAATGCTGATGCAGATACAGTGTACTCAATTCCTATAACAATGCAGCCCTTCACACAATTCCATTCTTCAAATGATCTCAGGGTTTGAGAGCTCCATTAATGATTCTCCCGCCTCTTCAAGCCAAATACTTTTAGTGTCTGCGGTTTTTGTCTTTGGTGAGGGTTTTTTCTTATGATCTTCCTTTTTAATAGTTTTTTTTTAACTTGTAATTGTGTGCAAAACAATAAATTAATATCAAAGATTAAAAAATGCACAGGATTAAAACTTAAAAAAAATGCTTTCTAGAGAAGCCTTTTATTAACATCTGCAAAGTATGAAACATAAAGAGCCATCATAAGAAGTCTGACAGTCAACTCAAAATGTGGAAAGATATTGGAAACATTTTATAATAAGATTCCTTTACCAGCTTTATTAATATTTATTATTTTGCACTTTATGTATGCATGTTGCAGGATGAACCAGCTCAGACAGTTGACCTTAGCTAGAAACACCACGTTTATATTTAGTGAAGCAACCCCCTGATAACCTCAAAGTTGCCCTGCAACCACCTACACTCACTAACGCACATCTATGTTCTTTATTATTTTTCTTCAGCAATAAAAGACACAAATACACATACCTCTATCATTCTGCCCACAGCCTCTGTTCTATTAATTGCTACTTATTTCCGCTGAATGTAACAGCAACAGATCTGATAAAATACATGTGATATCCTTTGCCAAAAATTCCTTTGTTGTTTTTTTTTGTTGGTTTTTCGGTTTAGAATGGTTGTGTGTATGTTTTCAAATACAAGTGAATGCCTGCGTGGTACATTGATGGGCATGAAACATTTGAAATATTGTTATTGTTTGAACAATAAGCATCCAAAGAAGAGACAGAGATTAAAGAGAATAAAGAGATAAAACACCATAACTGCCTTAATAGGCCAATGAAAAAGTTTCCATTAAGGTGCATTCACACTGGATGCCGCCGGCGCTGCGGGGGCATCAAGTTTTGATGTTAAGTTAATGTAAAAACACGAGATAAGGCGGCGCGATGTGCTTTTGGCGTCGGTCGGGCACAGCTGCATCAACCAATCAGGGACTCGGCTTTGGGCACATGACTTTTTCTGTGACTAGATCAAAGAATTTAAAAATGAATACAATATGGCTGGGTGATGCGAGGATTTTTCTCCTGAACTTCCATCCATTTTCTTAACCCGCTGGGGCCACAGATTTGCCGGAGACTGCACGGTTACTGTTGGGCGAAGAAGGAATACATCCTGGACAGGTCGCCAGCCTGTCACAGAACCCATGGAGCTGAAGAGCCCACTATGCTAGCCAGCCGCTCGTGGTCAGCACAGGGCCCGGCAAAGCAGGGGATTGTCGTTGTCACACAGGCGGGCCCCTGACCCGCTGCGGCCCTCCTCAACGCAGATGACATTGTAGCGAGGCAATCCCCCCAAGCTCCGTGGGCTTATTTGTAGTATTTGGCAAGTTGTCCAGCTAAAAATAAGAAGATGTCTGAAAATGTTTTTTTTTTTAATCGGTAAACTATGAGAGAAAATACACACTGCACTGCTTTTCTCATCCAAAGAGAAACATCTGATTAAAAAAACAGGCTGACAATTACAACTTTGAGGCTTTGCTGCTAAATAAAGCCTAGTTTAAAATGTCACAGCCAATTAATCCCAATACATGTTTAGTCATCTGTGGAGAACTCAGTGATAAGATTGTTGGCACCAATGCGGGTAATCAGACTGCACACAAGCTTTGATGAATAAGAAACAACCGTGTTGCTATTGTTGGTCGTTTTATGCCCTCAGTTTGTAACAAAATGATGAACATTGTTTAAGTCAAGTAAGGGAGTTTCTTTGTTTCCTTTTGTATGTTTGTGTATTTAGTAATTTATGGATTCCTCTTTTACTCATGCATCATTGGATGCTTTTAAAAAAAACATAATTGAAATGAAGCCAAACATTTTAAATTTAAGTATTCTGTCAAATCTGCTTTAGCTGAAAGCAACTACTTGCAAAATGTGTTCTTGCTTTCTAAGCAGAAGTTTGGGGCCTCACACATTTTCCTTAATCTTTATTCAAATATGAGTGAAGCTCACAATACTGTATCTGACTAAGTATGTACATGCAGTAAGTTATCTTTTGAAAGCCTTAAATTATGTATCACCCTAGCTTACAGGAAAGGACAGATCTGTACTCAGTTTTCCACAGTCTCTTGCTGTACATTGAAAATTTAATTGAGGCGCCCGTGAAGCGTGTATAACAGCACTGGCTTTAAGAAACACATAGATAGGCTTCTCTACTGATGTATGCAAATGCAAGAGGGAGTTGCCATGCAATGTAGTGCCAAAAGTGGCATAGCTGAGAGCTGTGCAGTTCAGCTACAACACAGAATGGATGAATGAATGGATAGATAGAAGATTATTAAAAATTAGGAACAACAGATTATCTATCTATCTACACAAGAAAATAGGAGTTACTTGCTACATACTAAGTAGGGCAAATTTAAGTAGTTATTAAAGCCAATATTTGCTAAATTGGTGTAATATATATAAGTAAATTACTTTTTTTAAAGGGAATACAAATGTAAATCTGATATGTTTTTTCCTCCTTGAAATAGAAACAAGCTTTGTTTCTGCTCTTGCTTTTCTTTAATAATTACCATTTACATAAGTGGTTGCACAAAATGTTGTTCATGTTTTTTTGTTTTTTTTTTACTACATGGTAGTGATGGGCACACAGTACATATAATTTTCAAATATTTTATAAGGCAGGAGTGGGTGTTTTTACCTGGGGATCTACAAAGTGATGCCTAAAATAATGGGAAGGATTGCACAATGTCCCTGCATCACGCTCACTTCATCACCATCCCTCCCTCTCTGCACTGTCACGAGAAACTTTCCCTCAAAACCTCATGGCAGTGTTTTATGGCCGCACATGAGAGATGATTTCACTCCTGCACATTTGTTTGTCACGGGTGTCTGTCTCTTTTCATCTCAGCATTTCATTTGTGATACGCCTGTCTATGTCCCTTCCTCAAGTCTTTCTATGACTCTTTCGCATTTAATAGCAACCTGACCTTTCTTCTTGCTGATTACTTTATAATGTGACCACCATTACCTTCCTTCTCCATTGCCCACCTCTTTCTGTCTCTCTCCTCAGCATGTGTCATTTTTGTGACTTTTGCCAGATTACTTTTAGTGTCTCTGTCAGGAATAGGAGCATGTGGGCAGGACACATTGAAAAATGAGATAACTCGAGAAAATGTTTTATATTTTGTGTTTCACCCCAATCTTTTTACCCAACATATACTTATAAACGTAAATAATAGATAGATAGATAGATAGATAGATAGATAGATAGATAGATAGATAGAT
>BSAI01000072.1:16892384-16923039 GCA_036245035.1 Adrianichthys oophorus | reverse complement strand
GATAGATAGATAGATAGATAGATAGATAGATAGATAGATAGATAGATTAAATCATATGACAATTAAAGTGCAAAGTAGTTTGGTTCCTAAAAAATGCATTGAGATTGCACAAAAAGAGTATTTGCACCAAACTCTACGTGACTTTAGTTGATCATCACATATTTAATAATCTAATGTGACTTAATGTGATCTAATGTGTATTAGATAGAAAGAATTAATTCTCGACTCGTATTCCATTCACTCATGAACACTCACTCAAATACAATACAGTAAAAGATACAGTTGCAGGAGTACATAAGATAAAATCATAGAAAGCATGGTAAAACACATAAATAAAAATTTTTTTAAATAACAACAAAAGGTAATTACAATAAAAAAAATAATCTAAAAAAACAAATATAAGTTGGCTGGAAGGACAGATAAAAATCACATCTTCAAGTGTTTCCACGAATCAGATTGAAAGTGTGTGGCACTAAACATACTACTGACGGATGAGATAACAGTGTCTGTCTTCTGATGTGTTCAACCTACAGGTAAACTTGAACATGACGGTGTGTAGTGAAGCTTGCAAAGTGTTAATTCTGGAAGAAACAAACTACTCACTAGCACTCGTCCATGTTGGGTTTTTTGGATTCCAAAATTTACTGTTGCTTGTTTCCTGAATAGGGTTTGATGTAAATTATATACCCCCCTCCCTCCCAATTGTTGTAGTGCTTTGTAGGAAGAGGTAACAAGAGACCTCTTCCATTATTGATTTGAAACTCAAGTATTGTATGCATCACTGCAAAAAATGGTCAACGAGTAATTACACTGTTACTTTCTTTTTACATTGAAGTTATTTTTCTTTGTTTTTTTATTCATTCATTTCATCATTTCTGTTATTTATGAGTTTTATATATCTGTGTGATTTTTTTTGTATTGTCTAAATGAATGACTGAAATAAACAAAAAAATCTAATTAAATCATTGCATTACATTGCACATGGACATTATAGCATTATTCTGAGTGGTAGCCCGAAATTCAGCCTAATTTTTAAGACAGCCATAGGAAAGAAGCTGCAACTAAATCTGTTAGTGTGGGACATCAGTGGCCTGATGGTCAAGATGCTAGATGTCTGTGATAATTTACTTGAGTTTATCTGGGAGTGGGATCCTAGCAATCTTCTCGGTTTTCAGTTTCCTTTGCGCTGGCCACACTGCAGCAGGAATATCACAAGTCATGGCAAAAGATTGTAAATTCTCAGACTATGACTGAAAAATGTAGCCCAGCAGCTGCCTTGTTCAAATGTACCTTCCTGAGGGTTTAACCGCTGCTGTGCCCTTTGTATCAGTAATTATGCGCTTTCAGTCTATGAGAGGTGTGCAGATTAGTGGACGCCAGGAATTTGAATACATTTTTATCTTGCTTAAGACTTCAGGACAAAAGGCAACTGCAAGAAATTCTGCAGTCTCAACAATGGTAAAAGCTGGGGAAAAAAATATAGAACTGCCTGTTATTTTCAAACCATTAGAGGTAACAATTAACACTTTCTGAAAATAACAAGAGGCCTGACAATCATGAGATGAAATCCATGGCAACACACAGGTATAGAATTCCATTAGTGCAGTGTAGTGTATTGATGTCCACATACATTATCGAATAAATAGTCTGTCAAATAAAATTAATATGCAATTAATTTTCATTAACGTTACATGCACAGGCATACATATCACTGGTCTAACTGGTATGGTGATAAATAAGTTAACTATCTACTCAACAGCATAATCAGAACATTTTGCTGATCAAAAAGCTTGTGTCTTATTTATTTGTCAGCAACAGCAGCTAAAACCACCACAGACAAGCTTATCTATATCAGGAACATTGTTTTTTTATTATTTATCAAAGTTCCGCTAATGGGTGCACTGATAAAGGGGCATCCTGTTCAAAAAGCTGAAATCAAATATTTTTTTTAAACGTTCTTTTCCTCATCAGGAAAAAGCTCATGCAATTTTAAACAGAAGCTGCCTTTTGTAGCTCAGCATGGAAGACGATGAATTTGTTTTTAGAGGCATTTATTTACTTGGCAGATGTTTGTTTTGTTGGCCAATGGCAGCCCTTACCCATAGGGTCTTTTCAGCGTACTCCGCCTCCACATAGCTGTTATGACTGCTAACTTGCTTATTAAAGCATGATAAATCACTGCTTGTAAATATATTTTTTAATCTGGTGTTCTTTGATGTCTGATGGAAAAGAAAACTAAGCTGCAGGGTTCTTAAATTGACAGATGTGTCTGGTGATTTTTTTTTATTAGGAAGGATGCTTGAAAATATCATCTTCACCAATGAGTGGTATAAATTCCTTATTTCCCAACTCTGTTTCAATCTCAGACCTGTTGGCATATGGGTGGGGCTTTGTGCCACTTTGAAAGCCCTGCTTGCTGATTAAGCACCAACAAGAAGAAAAACTCCAGGCTTCAAAACTTCTTCAAACAGCATGCATAAATCTTTAGGCAGGTGCAGACAGAAACATAATCAACAATTCTGTAATGTGTCAGACTCATCCAGTGACTATTTTGCTCGTTTTGATTCCAGCTCACACACAACCGCTGCACTCCTGCCCACTCTCACCCCTCTGACAAACACCACCTGAGGAGCAGAAATCAAAAGAGAACAATCAAGCAGAGCGGATACGACTCAACAGGATGGAGTGATGGGAAGAGACAGAAACAACGGAGGAAGTGACAGAGACATAACAAAATGCTAATATTGAGAAACATACAAAAGGGTACAGGAAAGTGGAGTCAGAATGGGAAGTATGTAATAAAATAGGGTTTACCTACTTATGAATTTTAGATTATGAAAGTGTTGTAAATGTATTACTTTTTCCTAGTGTTGTAAATGTACTACTTTTTCCTAAATGGTACATTATGTATACTTTACTACCCTTTTAGAAGGTCCAAAGTGCTTCACAGTCACAGTCTCATTCACCTGTGCACACACACATTCACACACTGATGGTGACTCTGCTGCCGAACGTTGGTGCCAACCTATAACCACCAGGAGCAATTTGGGCTTCAACATCTTGCCCAAGGACACTCCAACACATGGGCGGGCAAGGTGAGAATCAAACCTGCAAACTTGACTGTCCTACCGTTGCACTATGGCCGCCCCTACAACTACAACTGTCCCTATGACTTTAAACATTTTAAATGTACAACTTTAAAACATGTAAATGTATGAGAAAAAAATACATTAATTTAAGAAAAAAAGTCATAAATGTAACATAAGATTTAAGTCATACATATAAGTTATTTTTGTAATTTTTTTCATATGTTTACAACTTTAAAATCATAATTTAGAAAAAAAAAATGTTTGTAAACTGGTCCTAACACTCAGTTGTAAGAAGCATCTCAGTTTCAAGCACAAATAATGGGCATCTTTTTATCCTCTTGATGCATCATGGCCTGTAATTATATAAATTAACAAGTACCCTCAATAAATCAGCAAGTGCACTCATGAGGAAGAGGAAACAAAAGAGAGAGAGTAAAAACAGAGTTGTAAGGGAGTGACAGAGAGATGAAGAGCAGGAGACACAATGATGAAAGGAGTCAACAAGTAAAATACATGTCAGCAACTCACATCAAATATATTTGTTGATCAGAAGATTTACCATCTCTCATGTGTTTGACAAGTAACAATGCCGGCTATTAAATATTAAGAAGCGGATGGTAAGTTTAAAAGGAAACTTAATATATTTTTAAGTATTTTTGATGTTTTCATGACATCTTTCAATTGAGTTTGCAAATAATTGAATGCTGAAGAAAAGGAATCACTGAAAGGATGCCACCTAATCAAACAGCAGTATAATTGCAAAATAGAAGATGCACAGGTAGACAAAGATTCTGCACTGTCAAAACATTGAAAACATTTACATTTTGCTTTCAATCACTGAGTATGTATTAATAAAAAAAGAATAATTTTCATTTCCTCCCACAGTGCAAAAGTGAAGCCAAAACATCATACCCACAGGCCCTGACATAATGCGATTTGGGAGCCAGTCTCAGAGGAAGTGATCAAAGTTTGGTCATGCAACGTCAAAGTCAGAGTTACTTTGAAGTATTATTACTCAAGCTGAAGTACAGAGGAGTTTTCTTTGTTGACAAAATTCAAATCACTCAAAATTCATGTATTTTTATGTATTTTTTGAGTAAAAAAAACATGTTGCACTCTTTCCGTTCATCACGACCTTTATACAATCATTACAGGGAAGTAGCTCTTAGCGCACATCTTTGAGCTGAACAATGCTGACAATTACTGTTCAGTGTTGGGTAAGTTACTTTTAAAAAGTAATTGATTACTTTACTTAGTTACTAGATCCAAATTGTAATTAAATTACTTTATTATTCATTACATATTTGAAAAAGTTATTTCCTATCCATAATTGTATTTTTTTTCCACTCATACAAATTCTCAAGGGAAAAACAGCTTTGCACCAAAAAGATCCTCTTGTCTGTCACTTAGCAGGGCTCCTTTGAAAAAGAGATTTCTAATCTCAATAGGACTTCTGTGGTTAAATAAAAGTAAATACATAACATAAAAATAAAAAGCTTTATTTTTAAAGCAATAACCATGTGCAAGGTGTGAACATGGTTCAAGACATAACCTGGCTTCATTTGAATTCAGACAACAGTGTGAAAAATGACACAAACATATGTGGTTTATGCCCCTGCTCAAAGTCAGATGTGGAAAATACTGTTACATCTATATTCATGTCTATCAAATCTGAAACTAAGCCAGTCTTCTAAAACCACAAGGAAATATTAAATGCCTCCATGTTCATTTGGGCTGACTTTGTGTATTCCATTACAATGAATTGCACCAGTCTCTCTCTAGGTGTGCCTTTTATGCACAGTTCTGCGAGTCTACTGAACTATGCACCCCCCACCCCCCGTGCACTGTGGAGCGCTTTGAGCACAAACTCATATTGACCACTAGTCACGTGCAGCTTAAAGAGAAAAAGAAAGTGAGACCGGGTGAATGAAAATAGAATAAACAACTCCCAGGAAGGAAAGAGCGGCTTTAGAGGTGTTTTATTTGGAACCAACACATCATACACGGGGCGGGTCTCTGCTCCGCTGCTCACCTGAGAGGACTCCTTGCAACATCTCTTTTCGTCTCATCTTTGAACCAGATTGGAAAGCACTGAGACTGCAGCAATGATGGCATGTCTATACTTTGAGCGATCCCCAAGTAAAGAGGGTTTCTATAGTCCACTAACTGTAATTAATTACCAAAATTTGAACTGTAATTCATTAAGTTACTCTATTACTGACAAAAGTAATTAAATTACAGTAATTTGTTACTTTGTAATCCATTACCCCCAACATTGTTACTGTTTTACTGTACATATCTGTGCTGAAATGGTCGCATATCGCGTACTAGAATAACTGGTATAAATGTTATGTACAAAACATAAGTAAATGGATGAATATGGGCTAATATAGCTAGTGTTTTTTATCAGTAATATCACTGTGCAATTTTTACAAAACAGTACAGGTAACTGAGTAAATGTAATGTGTTAGAGATCGTCATTACAAAAGTATTCTTTACTGTTACTTACAACGTGATTTCCTGGATTTTTCTTTTACACCACATCCAATTCAGTATTAACTACTGAACCAAATTTTCTGTTAGGTTTTCTGTGCTTTACTGATCCAAGCATTCTCCTTTCATTGTTGTGTTCCTAATAAGTGTTTCCTACCACGCTTTCCACACAGTCAATAGCTTTGTCTTACATTTTGTTTTACATGTGGCACTTTTTGTTTTGGTTTTTTAGAGGCACACAGGCCTGAGGCTCTTTTTTAGGTCACTGTTTTAATAGGTGAGCTGGAATGGTTGTTAGTACCATTAAGAACTTTAACATATTCTGAGTGTCATGGTGCTCCCTGGTTCCAGTTGCTCCTCCTCATTGGACTCAGCTGACTGCAATCTTGCCATCTATGTTGGGCCACTGTTTAAGATGTGCCGGCTTCAGGAATCATTGCCAGTTTGTTACCTTCTCCAGTGTATGCTATCCTGTCTTGTTTTGCCCTGCCACTCACCTCTTGCTCCTGTCTTCAAGGCAGTCATCATCACCCTCGACATACTACTGACCTGGGTCCAACTCTCCACCGCCGCAGCTCAGATCCACACCGGAACCCCCACCTCCAGTCACACCACGTACCCACGCCTTGTTACTCACCTCTGGACACATCGTTCCACACCTTATGGCTCTTCAGCATCCAGTTGCCAGAAATCCACCTGACAGTAAAAGTTTTCTCCAAACCCTCAACTTGACTTCCGTGATCCTTCCGGGTTACAGTTTCTGTGGCTGCCACGCCTTGTTCTGTTGCCATGACACTGAGCACATCTTGGACTGGTCTGGCTTATTAAGCAATTTGTCTCCAAAACCCAGTATTTGCAAAGAACATAAGTACACCACTGTGTTGCATTAAAAACATATATATATATATGTTTTATGCAAACAATATTGTGGTTGTTTTGATGCGCAAAAATAATGACAATCAATAACTATTGCAATGTAAGCCCCTTGTTTACCCCTGAACTCATGCCACTCTCATTCTGTTCACAGTTTCCAGTGGTTAATTTCATGGTTTAATGGTGCTAGTGTTGCAAAATGAATGCGAGAGGTGTGAGTTCATCATTTATTAATACCTTTAGTTTGGTGTTGTCCCTATTCTTTAACGTTTGTTCTTTGTCTTGTCAGATATGACTCACAACCATTTTAGAAACTCGCTAACATGTTTGATTTTTCGTTGAATTTTAATTTTGTTGATGTATAAGCTTTTGCCTAATGTGTTTTTTGTGTTGTTTAATCGATCACACTACTGGCAGAATTAAAATGCCATCATTTATTAAAACAAATCATTTTATTTCACTTTTCCTATTTTTTTCTTGTTGTATCCTAACTGTGTCCTTGAGATGCAGTCGCCAATCTTCATTTATATTATCATCTAAAATTACCTCTCTGTTGCTAAGAGACATCTGAGACATTATCGGCAGGGCTTGTTGTTCTGAAGATCTTCAGTGAGCAGACGGGTTTCTTTTTCACATTTTTACTTCTCACTGATTGGTGCACTGAGTAGGATGGCAGCTACAAATGTTGAAGTCTTCCCTGATTATTAAACAAAGATGCAGCCAAAATATCAATAGTGATCCAAAAAGCAGTGTGCATTTGAGTCAGTGACTACTGCATTTCTGAAGTGGTTAGATTTTAATATTGTTTAACAAGATTAAAGCTGCCTGAAAAGTTTAATTAGGTGTAAATCTACATCTAAATAATGTTAGTTTATCTGGGAGGGTTCACCACTTTAATTTATTTGGCCACTGTGAATTAAAGAATCCAGTCACTGTTTGCCGAAAAAAAAGGCTAATTATTTATTTCCATACTATATGTCTTTGCCCAAAATTTCCACCACTGAGTTTAATGTATGAGTGTACAAGAAAAGCTCTGCAAAGGCGAAAGAAAAATGCCTAAATGAGATCAGTGCTCTTTGTCTGCCAGTGGTGATTATGGTTTGTTGTGTAAAAGCTTTTTTAAGTGGCCAAACAGAAGAGAAAAGTGTGGCAAGAATGTGTTCCATTTGTTGTATTGGATTACGGGTGTCATGCTGAATAAAACACGACATTAAGAATAAGAGTGGATTTAGTCGTTATTTCATCAGTCTTTTAGCCCTGCCACCAGCTCAACTTTTTTCCTGACAGTTTGATGTTCTGTCTTAATCTCATTTAAAGAACTCATTCTTCTTCTGTTCTCATCGGCAGGTTTCAGACAATCTCTCAGTATCACATTTTGACCTCCTTGAAAAAATGTAGGTAAGCTTTTAAAAGAGACAACATGGTGTCAAAATAGGTGTACTGCATTTAAGTGTGTGACCTTCTCGTGAAGATTGTTTTTTTAAAGAACATGAGTTCAAATGGGTCAACATTTTGCATGCACCTGCATGTAAAGGTTTAAAGCTGCTTATTCTAATTTTTTGGATAGAACAAGGATCTCTTACCCGTGCATGCTAAAGCCAGAGAGAAAAAGTCCTCGGGGAAACAAAATATTCAGTACAAGGTTTGACAAAAGTAAAAAATTTGAACATTTTGTTTAGTCAGCCCTCTCTTAATATTCTGAATTGTTTCATATATTCAATTCTAATTCTTTTTTACACACCTCTTCCACAGTAACCTGTCTGTTAACATGCTTGAAATACAGAATGCACCATCTATCCATCCATTCATTCATCCATCCATCCATCCATCCATCCATCCATCCTTCCTTCCTTTTAACCCACTGAATCCCTTTCGGGGTCACTTGGTGTTATGAGGAAAGGATCAGACAACAGGGATGTGGTGAATCAAGATTTATTGAGAGGTCTGTATATTTTGGAGTAGAGTTGGGGGCAGGACAGATGGCTTGGGGCAGGGCTGATAGCTTGAATAAGGCAGAAGGCATAACAGACTTGGTACAAAGCCAGAGGTCCAGACAGCAGGATAGTTATTGGAAGCTCTATCCTTCCAGAAAATCTGGCAGTGAGTGGCTGGGTAAGCAGAGCTTAAATATGGGTCTTGTCGAGGTGAGAATTGCGGGACTAACTGAAGGGGCAAATTGGGGGAAACAAATGTTCTGCCCAGCTCTTGCAGAGGCAGAGAGGAGAAAATACAAAAGGAACCGCCAGGGAGAACAGGATCCCAACACAGGCTTGTTGGAGCTTTTCCTGCCTATTGTTTGGTCAAGGGGGGGTACACCCTGGACAGGTCACCAGTTTGTCACAGGGCAACACAAACACACTTCCACAAATTAGAATAACCAATTTACTTAAGAGCCACGGTTTTTCAACTGTGGGAGGATGCCAGAGTGCCTGGAGAAAACCCATGCATGCACAAGGAGAAGATGCAACCTCCACAAAGAAAGGTCCCAGCAAGGATTTGAACCAGGCCCTTCTCACTGTGAGATGAGAGCACTAACCATTAACCACAATGCTGCCTGTTAAGTACACATCTAGATCCAAAAATACTAGATTGACAAATAGTCACATATCAGAGCCATATGTGCATTGTTGCTTTTAAAGTGAAATCCTTTAATCTGTCTCTGATCTTGACAGACACGTATTATGCCACGTATTATTCAAAAATCTTTTAAAGCAATTTATTTTAAGTACATTCATTCCCATGCATTTTGATTGTTTTCAATTATTAAATCTCCCGTTATTCAAGGTTTATGTGTAGACCACAGCTGACAAGTGCTTGACTGTGATTGATGTGGTGCGAAATAGCCCAAGGAATGGTCCTTATGTGGGGATGACTCAATAAGGTGTGAGAATGACAGTGGCAAGAAGGGATGCTGTCCAATCATCCTCCGTTGGTTTCTTTATTTCTTGTGGGTTAATTTAGTAAGGAGAGAGCTGCTCAATTCTGGTCCTTAAAATTTACCACATTATCTGTTTTCCAGCTCGTCCTGGATAAGCTGAGTCGGATGTTTTCATGTTGTGTTGATTGAGCACACCCAATCCAGGTAATGAGTTGCAAGAATTGTAGTGAGAGCTGGAAAACAGACAGGGTGGGAGATTTCAGATTTGAGCAGCTCTGAGTTAGGATTTTCTTACATCATTTGCTCTTTATCACTACTAAAGTCAAAACTCCTAATATTTTTGTGTCTAAAAAAGGCAATTAAAAATGTCATAAAATGATTGTGATTTTTTTTTGTTTGGTTGCTGTTTGTTTCTTAAAATCTTTTTTTTTTTTTTTTTTTTTATATATTAAAACTGCTTCATCCTTAAATATGCATGGGTTTCCCTTGACATTTTCAGCTCCAATACTAGAATGTTTTTTTTGTCCTACAGTTTGGGATTTTTTCTGAAATTTGAAAAGTTCTTTATTCAGTTTCTTTCTCTTAAACTTCTTTGTGGGAATCTCCTTCATACATCAGTGTGTATTTAGTGTAATTTTATAATGAAAATTGAAAGGGTTCTATATTATTTACGCAACTTTAGATTTTCAAATTATAGGAACATTGTTAGTACCATAGTTTTTTTGTTATTTTTTTTTTGGGAGGGGGGGGGTGTTGTCCTTTTTGATTTGCTAATTTACTTTTTACTTTTTCTTTCTTAAGAGACAACAATGACAGCTGATTTCATAAGTAAATTGGCTTATTATCCATACAATGAGCTCAAACTGTTTGTGAGAAAATTCATGGGAAAACATTTGTGAGTTGAATCATGATACAGATGTTTTTTCTTGCATTGAAGACCAACAGCATAATGTGAACCTAAAGCATCATAAAGTATTTGGAGTAAATTTGATCTCTGCAGGGCTCTAGAGTCCAATTTGGTCGCACGTGCGACTGGATTTTTCAATGGTGCGCCTAAAAAAAAAATCTATGGTCGCGCCGGTGCGGAGAGAAACCATAATCTCCGCAACCCTGAAAGTCTCATTCCTGTATGTATGTGCAGATATAACACATCTCAAGTAAGAATTATTGTTTTTTTTTTTTTTGTATTCGCATGCATTGTTTATTCTGTCTGTTAGTCGTTCGGTTAGGGTCCGTGCACGCAAACTCTGTCCACACGTGCTCAATGCTGACAGCAGTTAGAGCAAATGAAAAAAATCTGTTAAAATCTTGGAGCACCGGAGATGTGAAAAATTTGTAATTTTTTTTTTTTTTTCACATGAACCCGGAGGAAAGGTAAGGATTACGGTTAAGATTAATATGCTAATGGTTACGAAGTTGTGTCTGCTGATACCTGCGCTCCGTGCTCAGGGTGAGTGACATTTAGCCTTGGAGGCACTTAAAAAAAGTGCGGCAATCCAGCAATCTGCATATTGGCTTCACGTATTATGTGTCACCAACATGAATTTCCATCAGTTTTTGAGCTGGTCAAACGTAAATACATGCGAACAACATCAGCCTTAGCAAATTACTTTCAAAGTTTGCTATGCAGGATGACACAACAAATTTAAATCCTTTTTGCCTTTTATTTTGGGGTGTTTTGCTAGAAAGACAAGCAAAACGCTAAACATCATTTAATACTGACTCAGGGTAGCTCCAAAAGACATCTTGTTACTTCAAATACTCCACTATTTCCATGTAAACAACATAACCAGAAATGATTGAGCGGTCAAGGGCCGAACGCAGAAGTAGCCCATGCATGTAGTCCATTCCCGAAAAAAAAAAAAAAAAAGAAAACAGAAATGCTTCAGAAAACAAAAGTAATTCTCAGAAATCGAAATGAAGTGTTAAACAGGAAGCAAATAAGAAACATCACAGACTGGATGACGACGTTTTTCCATCATTTTGACAGAAAATTGTAAACATGAATGTTACTGCTGATCCAAACATAGCTGCTGTTATCAAAGAATGTTTTAATTCAGGACACATGAAGTGATACTGGATCAGATCTGTACTTATTACAAAACCTTCAATATATTTTTTTTTTATTCTAGTTAAATTTCATCTCTGTGTAGCATTTTAAAGTCCCACTCCAACTATATTTGGATGTCTTCCTAAACGTTCTCAGTGGTCTTTTATGATTCTGCTGTTTTTAACCAAAATCTAAAAACCTGTGTGGTTTTCAAGAACATAGTTTCTGCAGAGCGGCAGGAGTTCAATAGAAATTCACCTCTGAGTTGTGGGCAGGACTGTTGGTGTGAAGTAACCCCACGCTGATAACACATGAAATCTTTCTTTACACTCTCTCCCGCTAGCTTACAGCCCCTCACACCCCAAAGCTAACATTTCAGTGCAGCTGAAATGGTGAGCAATATCAGAGATATCCAGCCATCCAGTTTTGATCCAGATTCAAGTTCAGAAAAAGAAAACAAAGATGTACATGGATCTGTTTGTCCACACGTGGATGAATCAGAATGGGACAGGGAGAGTTTGGTCCACCCATTTCACTTGCTGTTACAAATGTAAGCTTTTTTGAACTGCACATTTTTATTTAAATAAAAAAATACTCAGAAATGCAGTTTTAATCTTATTTTTTTTATATATATGTGTTCTCTATAATAAGAAAAAAGCTACAAGAATATGTTAAAAACACATTTCACTGAACTGGGTCTTTAAGCACCAACTTTTTCATGTAATTTATCATTATTTTGTTAATCATTAAGTTAATCATTTTCACATCTTAATGCCGATGTTAACAGCAATTAAAAAGGAAAGTGACCATGTAAAAATGCTGAGTTAAATGCAATGTGGTCGAAAAGGTAAAAAAAAGTTAGGAGAACCAGTGAAAAAATTTAGTCAAGAGCCCTGCTCTAGTAAAAAAATTAGCTGTAAAGCTGACGGCCTATTTTTCAGTTTCTTTTCTTTATCCTTATACACAGAAATGATTTATTTGTGCACATCAAAGTGGTTGTGACAGTGCAACTGCTAGAACTTATGTGAATAATTTGAGAACAAATCTTAACAGACACCAGCATCTACGTGAAAAGTAAGACTCCTAAACTTCAGTCTATTCCTTTAAAGGCATCACTTCCTACTGGAAAGTGATCTCTTTCAAAAAAATCTACAATGACATCTTGTGGATCACTTGCTGCAGCAACAAATCGCTCACAGCAGGACGGACTGAGCTGCATGCCTGACTGCTGGCACTTCACGCATCCCATAGAACTTCGAGTTCAGACAGTGTCAGTTTAATGTCTCACTTCAGAAAAGAATCTCCCAGAATACTACAGAGAAGTCTTTTCTTTTGAATGTAGGTCAACTTTTATATGCTTTTTTATTTAAGTGCTTTTGTATTATTGAACTAACAGAGAAGAGACTTCTGTTTTGCTCATTTTCATTGAATGTTTAATTAAGTTTTAGGTGGCAACTTCTCATTTTGAGCGATTTTTTTTTTAAGTCAACGATTACCTCTACATCTACACTGTTACTAATTACCTACACTGTTCTCCACCAGATCAAGTAGAATTTATTCATTTATTCATTTTCCAAACCACTTTATTCCTTTTGGGGTCACGGGGTTGCCAGAGCCTAACCCTGCTACTTATGGGCAAAGGCACCCCTGGACTGGTCGCCAGTCTGTCGCAGGGGCCACAATCACACACCCATGCACACTCAACATCCACACCCAGGGACAATTTAGAGTAACCAATTAACCTATGAAGCATGTTTTTGGACGGTGGGAGGAAGCCGGAGTACCCGGAGAAAACCCACGCATGCACGGGGAGAACATGCAAACTCCACACAGAAAGGTCCCCCATTGGTGATGCTGTTTCAAGTCCCCCAGCCAGGACTTGAACTGGGAACATCTTTGCTGTGAGGCAAGAGCGCTAACCACTGCGCCACCGTGCAGCCCTCAAGTAGAATTGTTTTCCATTTTTTTCTAGAATTCTGAAAAACAGTAAACCAGATATTTAAAGAAATGTACTGTCCAAAAGTGTTTCCATAGATAAAATATGTTAAAACTATTGTTTTACAGAAAAACAGACAACTTAGAGCTCTTTGATATTTGGCTGCAACTAAATGACAGAGCTAAAATACTGTACTTCATGATGGATCTTTCTCTCTTTGTAGATATAAAATGTAAATGTACATAAACAAATATACTAACCAGCCACTTCATTAGATTATCCTTGCTAGTACATTGTTGAATTCTCTTTTGCCTTCAGAACTGTCTCAATCATTCAGCAAGATTCAACAAGGTACTGGAAACATTCCTCAGAGTTTGGGCCATATTCACATGATGACATCACACAGTTGCTGCAGATTTGTCAGCTTCACATCCTTGATGCCAATCTCCTTTTCCACCACATCCTAGAGGTGTTCTGTTGGATTGAGATCTAGTGATTGTAGAGGCCATTTGAGTCCAGTGAACTCATTGCCATGTTCAAGAAACCAGTGTGAGATGATTCCAGCTTTATGACATGGAGCCTTTTCCTGCTGGAAGGAGGCTGTGGTGTTGTTACCACGATCATATGTACTAAGGGACCCAAAGTGTGCCAAGAAAATATCTCCCACACCATTACACCGCCACCAGCCTGAACCATTGATACAAGGCAGGATGGATCCATGCTTTCATGTTACTGATGCCAAATTCTGACCCTATCATCCACATGTCACAGCAGAAAAGAAGACTCATCTGACCAGGCAACGTTTTTCCAATCTTCTATTGTCCAGTTTTGGTGAGTCTGTGTGAACTGTAGCCTCAATTTCCTGTTCTTATCTGACAGGAGGGGCACCCGCTGTGGTCTTCTGCAGGTGATTTGAGTTCCTGTTGCCTGAACCAGTCTGGCCATTTTCATTTGACCTCTGGCATTAACAAGACATTTCTGTCGACAGAACTGCTCCAGTGATCACTGGATATTTTCTCTTGTTCTGACCATTCCCTGTAAACCCTAGAGATGGTTGGGGGTCAAAATCCCTGTATATCAGCAGTTTCTAAAATATTCACACCAGCCCATCTGGTGCCAACAACCATGCCACGTTTAAAATCATTTAAATCACTTTATCTTCTCCATTCTGATGCTCAGATTAAACTGCAGCAGATCATCTTGACAATGTCTACATGCCTAAATGCATTGAGTTGCTGCCATGTGATTGACTGATTAGAAATTTGAGTGAACTAGCAGTTGGACAGGTGTGTCTAATAAAGTTTCCAGTGAGTGTATATTGAACTTATTCCACCTAATAAGTTACATTAATGTGAGTAATTAACTTTGTTTCTGTTTTTCTATGCATGTCTCTTTAATTTTCTTGTCTGATCTTCACTTACTTATGGTGACTTAGTCCTACCACCTATCCTTTTGTCCATCTCTTTCTTTACCTTTACTTTACTTTAATGGTAGTGTTGTATCTCACACTTATTCATTCATTCATTCATTTTCCAATCCGTTTTATCCCTTTCGGGGTCACGGGGTTGCCGGAGCCTAACCCGGCTACTCATGGGCGAAGGCAGGGTACACCCCTGGACTGGTCGCCAGTCTGTCGC
This sequence comes from Adrianichthys oophorus, assembly GCA_036245035.1. Classification (NCBI taxonomy): domain Eukaryota; kingdom Metazoa; phylum Chordata; class Actinopteri; order Beloniformes; family Adrianichthyidae; genus Adrianichthys; species Adrianichthys oophorus. The sequence continues at coordinate 16,908,083 of BSAI01000072.1, read as the reverse complement.
AGGGGCCACAATCACACACCCACACACACTCACATCCACACCTAGGGACAATTTAGAGTAACCAATTAACCTGTGAAGCATGTTTTTGGACGGTGGGAGGAAGCCGGAGTACCTGGAGAAAACCCACGCATGCACGGGGAGAACATACAAACTCCACACAGAAAGGTCCCCCAGCCAGGACTTGAACCGGGAACCTTCTTGCTGTGAGGCAGGAGCGCTAACCACTGCGCCACCGTGCAGCCCTCTCACACTTATTCAAAATACACAATTGTATATTTCTTTCCTTACAACATTTTTTTCTTTCCCCTTTTTCAGTTTCCTCCGTCTGTCCTTCTGCTCAATTGTGAAATGAACTGATGTGTCAGCTGAGTTGATCATCCCTCCAGCTGCTGTCTGCCAACTGCATCTCTCCTTTCTTCATATGTCGCTGTCTTTCTTTCTCTTCCCTCTGTCTCTGCTTGTCACTATTACCACCCCTCTATTCATCCTTCACTCTATCATGTCTGATTCTCTCTGTTTCTTGCTCATTGCATCCATCCCATGTCTGCTCCCGCTGTCTCTTTTATTTCCCCCAAAGACAAACCTGTCAAGACGATTCAGCCACTTGTCCACACTCAGTCTGACTCCCTTCTGTATGCATGTGTATGCACACATTCTGCATGCTAGATTGAATTCACCTTTGTACATATAAATGTGTTTATGTGTGTGTTGGAAATAGTAAAGAAAGGTGGAGAATGTGTTTGCCATCATGACCATGGGAATGCCTTAATTTTGTATGTAAGAGCTGTCGGAAAGGTTTAAAGCAAGTAAGTGAAAAAATCAGAGATGTCTCTACCAAGTTAAACCTGTTAAATAAACCTAAATAGCTCTGAACAAATTGGAGGAAGAAAAAAGGAGAATAAAGAGAGAAATGTAAAAACAGAAGGAAAGCAGTAGCAGTTAAATTATTTAAATCTTTCTGGAAATGCAGAAGTAAATGTAAATGTAAAAATGTAAATTATTTGCAAGGTGTTGAGTTAAAAAAAATCAATCAGAGTACTTCTGGATTTTATCCATCCACTGGTTCATTTTTTGGACATGCTTATTTCCATTCAGGGTCACAAGGTTGCTGGAACCTTGGTTGCTATTAGGTGAAGGTAGGGTACGCCCTGGACAGTTCACCAGTTCATTGCAGGGCCACAAAGACACAGACAACCATATGATTTCACAAGGGACAGTTTAGAACCACCAACAAGCATTGTTTTTTAGTTTGGAAGAAAGCTGGAGTTGAGAAAGCCCACGCCTGCATGACAAAAAAATTCACTACTAAAGAGTTTATCTAAAAGTTCATTCATTCATTTTCTAAACCGTTTTATCCCTTTCGGGTTCATGGAGTGTATGATAAATTTATCTGATTTCAAATTTTAAACCTTTTAAATTAGTTTGTTTCACGTCTTCTTCTCGGTTTCTGAAATTGTAAATTTTCTTTAAAGGAGATTATTTGTTTTTGTTGGATGTGAGTCAAAGCCTTATTTTCTATGAACCTCGTGTTTATATGTCTGCATGCAGTTCAGGGCCATAAAATAGCTTCTCTCTTTTGCATGCTAAAAGTGCATTTGATACAGAGAACACAAAAACATTGGATTAAAGTCTACTGGAAAGTCTGTCTGAAAATTGATTTACTTTAAGAGTTAGCCTCAAGTGGTTTCCTTATTTTTCAAATAGTAAGGTTGATGCAAGCTCTTACTCATAAATCACCACTGCCCCAGCTTCAGACAGTAAGCCTGTTCATAGCTGAAACAAAAATAAGTTGAGAAAAATGTGTAAAATCTGAAGAGAAAAGAGTCATTGCAGAACATAAGACAGTCTTTCATTAAAAAAAAAACATACAAATGAAAGAAGAAAAATATACAGGGAACATGTTAGCCTGATTTAGCAAAACAACTCATTTTCTCTTTTGAACAAAGCTCTATAGGAAACAATAACTGCAATTAACAGTATTTAGTTTTACACAAAATAAAAGAGTTCATAATGAAATAGCTGTAATAGTTTTAAAGACCCATTCCATTGAAAATGGCATTTTTGCTTTTTTTGACATGTTCTTGTTGATTTTCTCATGATGGAGGACATAAATCAATGAATTTTAACCCACAGGGTCAGTTTTGGCTCTCGTTTTCATGTTTTCATTTTACATTTTTTTTTAGATGCTGTTAATTGCTGCCTCCCAAAATGAACAAACAAAAACCAAATTTGTCTATTGAACTTTAAAAACCCTAAAAAAATGTTGTTGGGTTCTCTAGGGTTAAGATTAAAACTAAATACTGAGTATTTCTTTATTCAAATCAGGATGAACCAGGAGCAGATGAAAAAATGCTGTTTTAAAAAGCTCTCTTTTTGTGATGTAGCAACTGAAATGGGCAGGCCAAAGCTTCTCTGCTCCGCTCCATTCTGAATCATCCACTTATAGACTAAAAGATCCATTAATGTGTTTGTTTCCCTCATGAGCTGGCATCTGGCTCAAAATTGGACGGCTGGACATCTCTGATATTGCTCGTGTAAACAAAGGGATGATAGGATATCTTCTTTAACAACAATAGCCCCAAATAACAAAAGTTGGCCATTTCAATAGGAGTATTTCCACGATTTGCCACAATGACAGCTTGACAGCAATAGTTTACAATCTAAAGATATGCATTCCACTATTCCACAAGTGTCACATGTTGTTCTGCCAGATCACTCGGGGGTGGGGTACAATCATTTAGTCTCTGCTTCAGCTGATCCCAGACATGATGGGGTTCATGTCAGGGGACATTGCAGGCCAAACCATATGAGGCACTCCAACTTCCTGAATTCCAGCTGTGACAATTCTGGCACAATGTGGTAGAGTTTTAGCATTAGGAGTGTGCTGGTGTAATTGGGGGATGATGATGTGTTTTATGATGTCTTTGAGGAAAAGAAGTTGCATTAACCGGGACATCTACAATAACTAAATTGGATTTGCTCTGACTGGTGATTCCTGCCCAGGCTGTGGCACCTCCTCCACCAAAGCAAACCCTGGGGACCACGTGGACCTTGACAAATCATTCACATTGCCTTCTCCAGTAAACACTGATGACCATTATTTCTTAACAGTTATCAGTGATCCATCCTGTTCACTGATGAGTGTTGCATCAATTTCTAAAAAAAGTGATCTGACACTCATCGGTGAACAGGACGATAGACCAGTGCTGCATTGTCCAAGTCACATGATCTTATTCCCACTGCTGTGGCTGTGTCCTGGTGTCAGTGGAGTCACCTGCAGTGGTTATCTGGCATTCAAGACAGTTGTGATTGGTTTATTTGGAAGCCCGTTGTACCCCTCACATCTACTAAACAGGCCTGCAGCTGTGTGGCATTTGCAAAACTATGTCTGAGTGCACAGGTCATTGTTGCAGTCTGTCTCTTGCTGAGTTTCACTCCTGGGTTTGTGACAAACTCTGCCAGTAGTTCTGTCTCTTGATGCAAGTCTGCCAATGACACTGAGACACATCAAGTGCTGGATGTAGCACATGAACTGCCTAGCAGCAGCCTGAAGGCGAGCTACAACCAGGTGGTCGTCTGTTGAATGACATTGTGTCTTCATGGCTATTTGAAAGATGAACTAGGAATGACTTACAGGCAAAATCAGCTTTTTATACCCCCAAAATGTCAGAATTGATGTCATGTTGAAAATAGTTTTCTTCTTGATTTTTTCGGTATTGACGCCAATAAATAAAGCACACTGTACACAAAGAGACTATGTGGAAAACACAAAATGAAATGTACCTATCTATCACCCAAAGCACAATTGCCTCCCTATCCTGAACATTTGTGAAGTGAAACAAACACTGTGTATACAACATCCATTGACTTTTTCACAATTTCCCTAACTGATTGTGAGTAGTGTATTTGAACTTGTTGTAACAACACTAAATATGGTTTAAATTGTACGGCAGAATCATAGGATGTTCATCCAAATGCACAGTTGATAATGCTTTGTGGCTTTAGAATTAAAAGGGGATTCATTTTCTAAACATAATTTTTATGTTGGATCATTTATCAGTCAGGCAGCATTTTCTGTAAAGCTTAAAAACAAATGAAAACAATATTTGTGATTTTGACTAATGTTCTAACACAGACAGATAATCCATTGCTCCAGGCTGCTCTCTTGACATACCGTAGGTGTGTTGCATTTCAACATGGATATTATATGTTTGTAATTGTGCTCCAAGAAAACTGGATTTCTATTAAAAAAAAAAAAATTAGTAAAATAAATAGAAACCAAGTATAATTTTCATGAAATATGATTGTGCCTCATTGTGTACATACACCTACACAGAAATATGACAAGCAAATATTTTCTTCTGAGTGAGCTTCTAGTTTTTATAAAAATCACCAGTCAGTAATCATCAGAATTATTAATCAACTTACATGCATGTTTTGTAGGATGGAGGCGAAACTCAACCCATGTAAGCATTTTTCCCCAAAAAATACCAATTTATCTATTTAAGAATGGACAAATTGTTAAATATTTGACCATACAAATGTAAAGCATCTTTTGAGGTTTTAGTTAAGTTACACCAGAGCTGTCCTACTCTAGACAAATTTGATTGCATTGTTGCTGTTAAAAAGGACATCCATTAGGTTTTCATCAAGAACATAACAAGCTAGCGCCTGTACGTGCTGCTGCTCAAATGTCAGTCATCATTGGTCTTATTCAGACAATGGCTAATCACCAAGCTGTGAAGTGACCAATCATGCAGTCACATTGGTGTTAAATGTCAATCATTTTCAGTGGATTGGCCAAGGGACTGGACTCTGTCGCCAGCTGGCAAATTAGTCATCTGATTTGTAAAAAGCAGGCCCACATATGTGAATACACATAAAATGTTATCACACCCGAGACACAGGCACACACTCACTCATTTACACACGTGCATGCACACACCCACAAACACACAGAGTAGGGGGAAACAAGTATTTGGCAATCACTGGTTCACCAAGTTTTCCTAATTACAAAGGTGAGAGATGTCAGTAACATATGTTAAACATATACACTACAACTGAGAGAATGTAAAAAAAATAATCCAGGAAATCACATTGTATGATTAAAAAATAAGTACAGAGAACACAAAAATTATAACTTTGGTCCTCACGGATCTTTTATTTCTTCTTTAAGAAGATTGTCTATCCTCCACTTGTTACCTGTATTTATGTCACCTGTTTGAACTAGTAATGTGTTTAAAAGACATCTGTTCACACCATTAAGCAGTCAGAATGCAATGTCTCCACCACAACCAAGTCCAAAGAGCATTCCAAGGACACCAGGGACAAGATGCTGCACATAAATAAGACTAGGATGAGTCATTCTACAATAAGTAAGCGGTTTGTTGAGAAGAAAGCAACTGTTGGAACAGTTATTAGAAAAAGGAATAAGTACAAGATCACTGACAATTTTCCTTGGCTTGAGGTTTTAAGAAAGGTCTCACCTCATGAGGTGCAAATAATCTTGATGAAACAGCTCAGAACTACACAGAGGAACTCAATGACCTATAAAGGGCTGGGACCACAGTAATAAAAGGTGACCAGTAGTAACACACTACATCATCAGAAGTGCTCCAAAGGTCCCCCAGCATAAGCCAGAAAATGTCCAGGTCCATATAAAGTTTCCCAAATATCACCGGGATGATCCAGAGTAGGATTGAGAAAATGTTATGCGGACAGATGAGATCAAAACTGAACTCTTTGGAGTAAACGTCACTCCGCATGTTCAGAGGGACAAGAATGCTGATTTGCATAAGGCTATGGGTGCTGTTTTTCTGCAAAGGGTACCTGATGACTGATCTGTATGAAGGTAAGGATAAATGAGGCAAGGTGTGGACAGATTTTGGGCAAAAATAATTTTCCATCAGTGAACGCATTTAGGATGAAACATGACTAAATCTTCCAGCCTGAGTTCTTGGACGGCCTAGCCAGTCTCTGGACCTCAATTCAATAGAATCTGTGGAGGGAGTTTTTAGCCTGTGTTGCCCAGCCACAGTTTCAAAACACAGCTATTGAGATCTGCATAGAAGAATGGGCCAAAACAGCAGCTACAGTGTGTGCAAACCTAGACAACCAAGGTTATATTACTTTGATTAACTTTTGTCACTAACCAAGCACTTATTTAAGTGCCAAAATACATATAAATTGTTTAAAAAGTGTACAATGAATAAACCGATTTCCTGTTTTTTTTTTTTAAATGGACCTATCACAAACATTACAGACCTTGTCTTTTAAGTGGGACAACTTGCAGAATTGGTGACAGTCAAATCCTTCTTTGCCTAGTTGTGTACACAGACAGAGACAGGTGGTGAGGAATAATGATGAATTTATAAATCAGCAACAGCACTTCGTCCGTGGCTGTGACAGATATGACACAACACTCGAAGTGATGTGTCAGTAGTTGATGGGTCAGTATACTCAAACAACTGCTCAGGAAAATACTTAAAGAGACTTGGGAAACACACTATCAAAACACAGCATCTGCTCACATGTAATCCTCATACATATCCATATCAAACTCTTGACAGCAGACACCGCATGTTGAAAGTCAGTAAAATGCAATTGTTGTCTTGCATTTAACGCAACATTTTAGCCTTTTAAGCATGCGGCACAGTTAAAGGCAATACTTAGATACTATACACTGCCAAAAATATAAATGCAACACTTTTGTTTTTGCTTGTATCTTTTAGGAAATAAAAATTTCCTACACACACAAAAGAAAAGATTTGTCTCAAATTTTGTTCACAAATATGTCTAAATCTGTGATAGTGAGTACTTCTCCTTTGCTGAGCTAGTAATCCATCCCACCTCACAGGTGTGCCATATTAAGATGCTGATTAGACAGCACGATTAATGCACAGGTGTACTTAAGACTTGTCACAGTAAAAGTCCACTCTGAAATGCTCAGTTCATGCCATGAATCTTGCTTGTTTTGAGGGAGTGTGGAATTGGCATGCTGACAGCAGGACTGTCCACCAGAGCTGTTGCCATACGCCGTCTCCATAGGCATTTCACAAAATTTGGCAGTACATCCAACCAGCCTCATGGACTGCATACCACGTGTAACGACACCAGTCCAGGACCTCTGCATTCAGCATGTTCAATGTTCTCCAAGATTGTCTGAGTCTAGCCACTTGCACAGCTGTTGAAACAATTGGTTTGCGTAACCAAAGAATTTTAGCACAAACTGTCAGAAACTGTTTCAGGGAAGCTGATCTGTATGTTCGTCTCAACCTAACTTTACTTCAAAACCAATGCTCATATTTTTTGGCACCTGGCATGTTGGAGAGGTGTTCTCCTCATGGTTGAATCCCAATGTGGGCTGTTCAAGGCAGATGATGTGTGTGGCGTCGCGTGGGTAAGCAGTTTTCCGATTTCAGTGTTGTAGGATGAGTGGTTGATGGTGGTGGTAGGGTTATGGTATGGACGAAGAACACAGGTGCATTTTATTGATGGCATTTTGAATGCACAGAGATACTGTGACGAGATCCTGAAGTCCGTCGTTGAGCCATACATCCAAGAACATCACCCCATGTTGCAGCATGATAATGTATGGCCCCATGTTCTAAGATCTATACACAATTCTTGAAAGCTGAAAACTTTCCGGTTCTTGCATGGCCAGCATGCTCACTGGACATGTCACTTATTGAGGATGTTTGGGATGCTCTGGATTAGCATTTATGACAGCATGTTACAGTTCCTGCCAAAATCCAGCAACTTTGTACAGCCATTGAAGAAGAGTGGACTAACATCCACAGCCCACAACCATCAAATATATGAGGAGGAGATATGTTGCACTGCATGAGGCAAATGGTGGTTTTCCTCACAATCTGTTTATGTTTTATCCAACCATTTATTTGTGGAGGTTTTTTTTTTTTGTTTTTTTGTTTTTTTTATTGAATGTATGTATTCACTGTGAGTTGATCATATGTGTTTGTGTGCATTGTTAGTGAAAATCTGATCACGTGATAAACCGCTCAACCGCTTCAAGCACAGTCATCACAAATTTAGCTCAAATTGAATGTGAACAACATATTACTCTAATATTATCATTGACAAACGCAACAATTGACCTGAATGCTTTAAAAAGGCACAGCATATGTTTTTTATTCTATTAGAAATTACCAAAAGGGAGCAGAAAAACTTCAAAGGAAAGGAAAGTGCAATATCTTTCTCAAACGGAACAAAAAATCAGAAAATCATATACCGGTATGCAAGGATGGGCAATTGTTTTATTTACCTGATTGGTAAACTGGCTCGATATGTGGTTGCATTAATAAAGGTTCATATCACTTGGTCAAATTGATTGAGCAAAATTTAACAGCTCCATGCAGAGTCTTCAAGCTTCAAACATTCTGAATCATTTTCATGCATCGATCAAAACTCCATGGTTTGGATTAGTAAAAGTATAAAAAAATTGTCAATCACAACTATGTAACTCAAGTTGTTCTTAAACTTAACTCACTGACTTTAGTTTCTTTTGAAAACACTGTTTTTTTCAATGTGCTTTTTCACATGGTGAAATAGGTCATTTTACCAAAGCTTTACTTTTTGTGACATGGTTGATGTGCATGGAACTTAGTGCCTTTTCAAATCAAATTTTGATTCCAAGTCCCATACAAAAAACAGTTGAATCTTTTTGCTCAAACACGGTTTTTCATTTCTTGTGTGTTTCTTTTGATAAATTGCTGAAGCTTAAATAGTTTAAATATAGTCAAATGGTTTAAACTTGTACCACTTCTGACAAAGAGATACAAATATTGTGAAGCATAAAAATGCATAAAATAAGATGTCATGAATGTTGATAAACTTAATTTAAATAATTTGAAGAGTAGGTATTTAACATTTAATTTTCTATGATTCCTTGTAAATTTGTGACTGCTTTTTTTCTATTTCGACCCAAAAGGCTTTTTTTTGTTTTGTTTTATTGAACTTCTATATAAAACCGTCATAAAAACATTATGGCATCAGTCATGAATCTTTATTAAAATCCTAGTGTGTGACACCTACAAAAAACAAATAGACAGGTTTTCCTTGTGAGTGCTAAAAATTTAACAGCTTTGAAAGTTGACTCTAGAATTGAAGAAAGTTAAGACCCCTGAAGGTGAAGTTTATTGGTATTTTTGATGCTTTGGACACAACTGGAGAATTCTATTTAAAAGAATGTGGCTGTTCAATATTTTTTGTGGACTTGTAAAAAGAAGTACCTCCTTGATTGACCTGTCAAGTCAGTTGTCAATAAGTTAGTTTATTTTAGTCAAAATGATTTTTTAAGTTATTATTTTTGTTTTTTAGTCTGGGAAATAGAGCATCCAAGCCATGGACTAATGACCTGTCCGGAGTGTGCCTTGTCTTCTTTCTAAAGTAGCTGAGATAGACTACAGCAACCCAGTGACCTTAGGACTGAGTGCAAACAGATGATGAATGAATCCATGGAAATAGAACATCATTTTTTTGTGTCATGTATCACAGTAACTGAGACGAATGAAGGCAAGACGTTTAATTTAACAGTTCTTAGACTAGAGGCTGCAGTTAGTAGTGGACTTGACCGACAAACACATTTAGTACACTTCCAGCAATTGCCTTTCCCACTGCTACACTTTCAGGGAGAAGTTAATAATTACCAAGCAAATGGCAAACAGCTCAACACTGCACAAGCTTCTAGAAGAACCATTAAAAATCTTACAGTTCACATTTTAGGTGATGTATGTCTACCATCAAGAAAAAAATTAGCCCAACGGCAGAATTGTAATAATGTTCTTTGAAAAGCTGCTTTGTGTCTTGATGCGCAAAGGCCTACGGTCTGGAAAAAGGCAACTGTAGAAATCAACTATTTCATTTGTTGTGTTGCAGAGCCAAAGCAGAATGAAAAGCAAACAAAAAAGGGAGATGAGGCTGCAGATAAGGTGGAGCAAATACAAAATGAGGTGAAGTATTATAATTTGGGAGATAGAATTTGGGATAGAGTGAACTTATATGAATGTTATACTAATGATTATGATGCAAAGGAGGAACCAGTGTTGCTCTTCTTCTCTTTTTGTGAGTTTCACCTGTGTGTGTGAGTGTAGAGCTTGCTGGGCTGCTTTGGTCTTACAGCTCAGATGCTTCCTAAAGGCTGTATCAGCTCTCATCCGGCAAATGTTTTCTGACAGACTAAAAAAACAGACTAAAGTGAAGTAAATAACAATAACTATTAATGTCTCATTTTGCTTTAAAGATGTAAAAAAAAAAACAGAACAGATTTTTTTTGTTATCCCTTTTTAAATTGGTTTGGGCAAATATTGTTGTGATGAAGACATGTCTTTGCTTGCAAGAGATGAACACACGTTTGAAAATATTGAGCGGCACCTTTTGTTTATCATTAAAGACCACCTCCAATGAAAATTGTGTTTTTTATTTTTAACATGCAATCCTAGACAACCAAGGTTACATTTTTGTCATGATGGAAGACAAATATGAAATAATTTCATATTAAAGCTGCATTTTTGAGTATTTCATTATTCAATTCATAATGGATCAGGAGCAAATAAAAGCTCGCTGTTTGAAAAAGATCAGGTTTGTGGTGCAGCAACTGCAATGGGTGAGACGAAGTCTCCCTGCTGCATCCACTTGCAGACAAAAAGATAAATTAACATTTTAATTTTCCTCTTCTGAACTGGCACTTAACTGTGCAACTGGACAGCACTGATATTGCTCACATTTTTTTTTTTGCTGCACTAATGTTAGCTTGGACTTGGGAGGTGCTATGAGCTAGCAGGAGAGAGTGTAAATAAAGGGTTAATAGGAAATTAGTCAAGCCTAACTTCTGCGCACAGTTCCGCCCACAACTCAGAAGCAAATTTTTTAATGAACTTCTGCTGCGCCTCAGAAATTATGTCTTAAAAATGATGCAGGCTTTTTTGATTTCAGCTAAAAACTGGATTTTTATAAGTACAAGACCACTGGGAACAAATTTACAAGAGAAAAAAAGTATAGTTGGAGTGGGACTTTACTGGCTGGAATCAGTGGCAAGGGTTGTGGACTCCATGACAAGAGTTTTCTGCTGTGCTGTTTTCAATCAGACGCCTTCCTCTCATTTAACTTAAAAGACACATCATTTTTGTTTGTTTATTTGGGAAGTTGATAGATAGAAATACTTTATTCATCCCAAGCTGGGAAATTTAGCTTTTTCAGCATAACACACATTTACTCAGCATGCTAAACACAAACTTCTAATGGTGAAAAGGAACAGAATATCCATTATTTACAAAAGATAGAAACATAAGAACGAGTACAAAAGCAAAGTCTGCAATTTGTAATAGTTGTGTAGAGAATAAGTACAAAGCAATGTACAATTTAAAAGACAAACCTTGTGCAAAAAGAAATAAATAAAACTGTTAGTCACAACAACCAGTTGGTGTTATCAGTGACATAGTGATGAGGTTTTGTACACTCTTATGGCACATCAGGAAAGATTTCCTGAAGCGGTCCCTAAAAAAAAGTGGTCAGTGTTTAATTGACATCCCAGAAATCTCAAAGAACTGGAAGACTTTTGTAAAGAAGAATATATGAAGATACCTCAAACAAGAACTGAGAGAGTCTTGCTGGCTAGAAAAAGTGTTAACAAGCTGTGATACTTACCAAGGGGGGCAGTACAAGATATTAACTCTGTAGGATGCCCACATTTTTGCACATGCTATTATTTTGTTTTCTTTCATTTTGTGATAGAAATAAAGCCTTCTTTGACATATGAAAAGAATGTCTCATCTGTAAACTGATGCCTTTAGAAGATTTTTCAATCTTTCTTTAGGTTCTTTATGCACAATAATATGACATTTTACCTGGGGTGCCCAAACTTTTGATTCCCACTGTAGCTAAACCTGTTGAAGTAGGTGTTAAGCTTGTTGGCTCTCTTCCTATTGCCATCAGTCTGCCTCCCTTTCCCTCCACATCCTTCATTCCAGACCACATCTCTTTCATATTGTTTTACTGGAGTTTGGATTACAGCTCACATGAAGCACAAGTCCTGTTCCTATCTTCTTACTGCTGCCATTTGTATTTCTGTCCGCCCGCACTGTCACAAAGCCGGGCACTGCTAGTTGTCAAAGATGTGTGAGCGCCGTCAGCTCGTCAGTCTTGTTCGCTAGAGATCATACGCTCCTCATGATGATCGCCAACACAACAGGCTTGTGTCTCCTCTTCCTTGCCTTCACCTTAACTCCAGCCCTGCCTCCTCGGCATCTCCTCCTTAACTTCACTGGAAGGTCATGCTTGGCCCCAGCAGCAGTCAATGCTTATTCAGCGATAGCAGCAGGTAGCGTGAGTAAACAATGGGCCTGCCGCTGTGAATGTTGCTCTCAGTTACAGAAAGTAACAAAAGTACGAGTAAAAGTTAAAGAACACAATTGGTTCTCACAAAAAGCATTGCTGCTCTTTTGATGTCATTGTTAAATCCTCTTTTAAAGAAGAAAGAGCAAAAAAAAATAATTAAATTAGCCAAAATCATGTGTACGACGGGAGCTGCTGTAACAGGCGGATGGATCAAATATGTACAATACATTCATTCATTCATTTTCCAATCCGCTTTATCCCTTTTGGGGTCACGGGGTTGCCGGAGCCTAACCCAGCTACTCATGGGCGAAGGCAGGGTACACCCCTGGACTGGTCGCCAGTCTGTCGCAGGGGCAAAATGTCGACTCTGTGATTTGAACTTTTGCCATGAGGGCACGACTGTACAATACATACAGTGCATATTCTCCTCATTTTACTTCTGTAAAAAATAAAATAAAATCCTGGTACAGTCTTTAAAATGGACATTCTAAAAATAAAGTGAGTGACGTGCGGTGAGTCTGGTGGCTAGTGAGTCTTTCAGACTCAGAATTACAAACATAAGAACCCAATTACCATTGCTAACTAATGATAGTGTGTAATCTCTCACATCAGCATTATTTTATAAACAAAGCAGGCACATAATGGGCCACTACATTTGGACAATAACAAGAGAAAGAGAACCAGGAGGATGCGCGCTCTTTCTCAGGAGCACACACACGCACAAAATGTACACACTGATTTTATGGTTTAACCTTTACTTGTAAATTAAGTCCATAAGGCTCTCCTTCTGGACAAATATCACTGTGACTTTTGCCCATAAGTCCTCCTTGTCTTATTTTAGTCTCTGAAGTCTCTCAGTCTAAATGAAGAAGTGTTGGTCCGGTATTGACAATCCATTACTTGTTACTTCAAGTATTTTTTGAAGTTTCAACTATGAGACATTATATTACATCCATCCTTTTGTATTCAGTTTGAGCAAGACAAAAAACTGCTGTTGAACTTTTTTAGTAACCACAGAAGAAAGCGACTGTGAGCTTCTTCACAGAGGCAGAACTAAAGGTATGTGCTCAATCAGTTTGCACAGGATTGCACAATCAGCCGTGAGGCAGAGCTCAGTACTGCCTCACTTCTCAGCCTGATTAACAGGAAATATGCAAACTATTTTATGATTTTGATTAAAAAATGACAACAATTATTAGAATCTAACATGCTATTATAGCAAAGATTAGTGAACAGATTAATTTTATTATGAGTATATCTAGCAATGGCAGGAGAGGATGATGACAGGTGAGGCACTGATTCACCTGCTGCCCCAGACTGCATGTTCCTGGTTTATTTACAAGCTTATATTAGGCAAACTGCTACCATACGAATCTCTTTTTTGTCTCCAGCTAGAAGTAAGTACAAATCTCACTCTTCACATTGGCTCCAATTTAAACTCCCCCGAGTCTAAATCTTTTAAGGTAAGTAAAACAGCCTTTTTTCTTTGATGGTCATGGATCAACCAGAAAACTTCACGACAACTTCTATTTTTTAATTTAAACAAATATTCTGAAAGTAGGTTTTAAACTGATCTTACAAGGTCTCTGAATGCATGGTTTTGATTTCCCATGCATTCTTCAGAAAAATAAAAGCATGCTTAATTCTAAAGCATATAAACAAAAAAGGATGGTATATTCTAAAATCAAATGTCTAGACTAAAAGAGAAAATATACATGATCATGCATGAAATACATAATAATTATATAATGTAGTATTTAAATACAAGTAGTAGACATTTAGCCTAGAATTTTAGTGAGAAATAACATGCTGTCACCACAAAAACCATTGCTAAAGTACATTTACATTTTTTTTCTTGTTTTAAATCTCCAGGTCCAGAAGAGACCATATGAAATAAATATATATGTCATTAAATCGTTAAAAAAGAGACATTAATTATTTAAAATTGACATTGAATAAAAATATATTTATTACATTTTTTTTCTCTTCTGGACCTCCATAAAAACTGGTTATCTTCCTATTAAAAAAGTGAAGCTTTGCTGAGTAAGTTTTGGAAACAGATTATGATTGGGTCATTCTTCTACTAGGGTTTTGTAAAGTGTTGTGTTAATCAGAATTTCATAAAGTTTTCTCTTTAGCTTTGTGGCTAGTGAGAGGGGTAAGCATTTAAAGTCATTAGGGGCCTACAATACTGTACTTATCGTATCTTCACAAAATCTTGTCTCTCTGGATCTCATAAAATGTGGCATACCTGAAAAATGAGGTGGGATGTTTCCAATAGTGAAGCTGGTCTGTTTCGGAATCAGAAAGGTTTCAAATTCATGCAGATAACAAGACCCCTCTGTTGCAAAGTGTACGAGGTGAACAAATTCATGAAAATACAGCAGAAACAGCTGATTGGGTTCCCATTCTTCTCTTCAATCAACAAATGTAAGTAGTAAATCCACTTTAATATATAATGAAAAAAACATTTTATTTTTGTTGTTTTATTTTGTTATCCCTGCTGGCTGGGTTAGGCTCCAGCAGCCCTGTGAACCTGAAAGGGACAAAAACACATTTAGAAAATGGATGGATGTTTTATTGTTGCTATATTTAGAAGTGGGTTAAAAACAAGTTAGATTTACTTCATTATATTTACTACGCAGTAATGTCTGTGCTGCACTCTTAAAACACAACATATGCCGTGGTGTGTTGTAGGTCCTACTGTAAACCACAGGTAAATCTTTACACCATGGTAAAAAGATACCAGAGGGGAAATGCACTGATGTAAACACTGTGTGTACTACACTTAGGGATACTATCTCTATAGACTGAAGAGAAATGTGCCTGAATTTCCTGAGAAACATCTGGAACGGCAAGTCAATTTCCCTTGAAATGATTGTTAAGCTATATCATGTCTGTTTGGTATTTAACAACACTAAGATGTGTTTTCTCCAGGCTTGCATGTTTCACCAAATGCTCTCCCAGCCATCCTTGTATACAAACAGAAGGTCTTTAAGACATTGCTTGAAGTGTTTGAGTTGTTCAGTATTATAATGGGCCATAATATTTTCTCAACCAAACTGTATGCAGTTTACACAAATACTGCAGCACACTCCTGATTCTCCAACATAAAATGGGGTACTGTGCCCAGTGCGGTCGTACTACCCCCTACACCTTCATTTTTCCACTTTTCCCTGTGTATATGGTAGTGTGGCTGTTTTTTGCTTTTGTAAGCTGGTCGGGACGTGTGGGGTTATGGACCTAGGACATTTGTTTGTTTTTTGTTGGGTTCCACTTGCTGTTTTATTTTGTTGCTGGTTGTCACTTCCTGTGTTCTCTCCCTCCTTATTGGCACACCTGTTTCCA
>BSAI01000072.1:16733204-16891984 GCA_036245035.1 Adrianichthys oophorus | reverse complement strand
GGGGGGGTTTTTTGTTGGAAAGAAAGACGGGTCTCTCCGACCATGTATTGATTATCGGGGGCTAAATGAGATTACTGTCAGAAACAGTTACCCCCTGCCTTTAATGAACTCAGCATTTGAGGCATTGCAGGAGGCCAGGATTTACACCAAACTGGACCTTCGCAACGCTTACCATCTTGTGCGCATCAGAGCCGGTGGCGAATGGAAGACCGCCTTCACCACTCCTCTAGGACATTTCGAGTACCTAGTTATGCCGTTTGGCCTCTGTAATGCTCCTGCTGTTTTCCAGGCTCTGATCAATGATGTATTGCGTGACTTTCTACATCATTTTGTTTTTGTTTACCTGGATGACATTTTGATTTTTTCCAGGGACGCCAGCGAACATCGGCGGCATGTTCGTCTGGTGCTCCAGCGGTTACTGGAGAATAAGTTATTTGTGAAGGCGGAGAAGTGTGAGTTCCACTCTCCGTCTGTTTCATTTTTGAGGTTTGTGGTAGCAGAGGGTGAGGTGAGACCCGATCCAGCTAAGGTGAAAGCGGTGGTGGAGTGGTCTACACCTGCTAACCGGAAACAATTACAACAGTTTCTGGGCTTTGCCAACTTCCTCCGTCGCTTCATCCGTGGCTACAGTTCGGTGGCCGCGCCCCTCGCGGCTCTCACCTCTACCTCTTCACCGTTTGTCTGGACGGAGGCCGCTTTCAACAGGCTGAAGCAGCTTTTCACCTCTGCACCTATCCTGGCCCAACCTGACCCTTCCAGGCAGTTTATTGTAGAGGTGGATGCCTCTGATACGGGGGTGGGTGCGGTATTGTCTCAGCGAGGGGGATCTGACGGTAAACTGCGCCCTTGCGCTTTCTTCTCCCGCCGGCTTACTCCGGCGGAGCGGAATTATGATGTGGGTGATAAAGAACTGCTAGCCATTAAGCTAGCTCTTGAGGAGTGGAGGCACTGGTTGGAGGGGTCAGCTACACCGTTCCTTGTCTGGACAGATCATAAGAACCTGTCATATCTACGGACTGCCAAACGGTTGAACTCCAGGCAGGCACGGTGGTCTCTATTTTTCAACCGATTTAACTTTGTGGTGTCCTATCGTCCAGGTTCTAAGAATATTGAACCGGATGCCCTCTCCCGACAACAGGAATCGGCTGTGCAAGACGGCCAACCAGCCTCTATTCTTCCTCCCTCCTGTGTGCTGGGCGCTCTCTCCTGGCAGCTGGAGAGGGACATTAAGGCTGCCCAGGTTCAGGAGCCGGACCCGGGAGGAGGTCCTCCTAATAAACTGTTCGTCCCCAGCTCACTCAGGTCCCAGGTTCTCCAGTGGGCTCATGCTACGCGACTCACCTGCCACCCAGGAATCCGCAGGACTGGCTCTTTTCTGCGTCGCCGTTTCTGGTGGCCCAGTATGACCAAGGACGTCCGGGACTATGTTTCAGGTTGTCTGGTTTGTGCCCAGAACAAGGTCAGCACACACCCGCCTGCTGGACTCTTACACCCATTGTCCATCCCGGGTCGGCCTTGGTCACACATTGCTTTGGACTTTGTTACCGGCCTACCTCCTTCTGCCGGGAGAACCGTTATTCTGACTACTGTGGACCGTTTCTCTAAGGCAGCTCATTTTGTGGCTCTGACCAAACTCCCCTCTGCTGCAGAGATGGCTAGATTGATGATTAAACATGTCTTCAGGCTGCATGGCATCCCCACGGACATGGTGTTGGATCGTGGTCCTCAGTTCATCTCACAAGTCTGGAAGGCGTTCTGTGGAGCTCTCGGGACTACTGCCAGCCTGTCTTCTGGTTTTCACCCACAGACTAATGGTCAGGCGGAACGGACTAATCAAGACTTGGAGGCTGCTCTTCGGTGTATCTGTTCCCAACGCCAGACCTCCTGCAGCTCCTTGTTGCCATGGGTGGAATATGCGCACAACTCCCTCACCTCGTCTGCTTCTGGTATGTCCCCATGTGAGTGCTCTCTGGGGTACCAACCCCCCCCCTGTTTCCCGAGCAGGAGACGGAGGTGGCCGTTCCGTCGGTTCAGCACCTATACCGCCGCTGTCGGCGTGTTTGGCGGGAGGCTCGGGCGGCCCTGTTGCGTTCGGGGGCTACCAACAAGAGGCACTCCGGCACCTACTTACCTACCTGGCCAATCCGTCATGCTATCCACCTCACACATCAAGCTTCGGACAGAATCCAAGAAGCTGTCCCCCAGGTACATCGGTCCTTTTGAGATCCTGAAGGTCATCAATCCTGTGGCGGTCAGGCTGCGTTTGCCCAGGTCCTTGCGCATCCACCCGGTCTTTCATGTATCTCAGCTGAAGCCGCTTGTTACGAGTCCCCTGCAGCGGCCTTCCTCTCCGCCACCCCCTCCCCGCATCATTGATGGCCAGCCGGCCTACACAGTCCGTCGCCTGCTGGACCTTCGGCGACGGGGACGTGGTTTCCAGTATCTGGTGGACTGGGAGGGTTACGGGCCTGAGGAGAGGTCCTGGGAGCCTGCTTCGCGGATTCTGGATCCTGAGCTCATTAGGGACTTTAATCAGCGGCACCGGGACAGGCTTTCCCCTGCGCCAGGCGGCACACCTTGAGGGAGGGGTACTGTGGGGTTATGGACCTAGGACATTTGTTTGTTTTTTGTTGGGTTCCACTTCCTGTTTTATTTTGTTGCTGGTTGTCACTTCCTGTGTTCTCTCCCTCCTTATTGGCACACCTGTTTCCACTTACCTCATCCCCTCCTCCTGTTATAAGTCTTCGTCTCCCCTGCACTGGTTGTCGGATGGTTTTTTGTACCTTCATGGGTTTGTGTTCAGTTTTTGTGAACCTTTCTCGATTAAACGAGAGACTTTGTATTTACGAGTGTCATCTGCATCTGTGTTCACACGTCAACCCTGACAGGACCATCTTCAGCCCAGACCAGTTGTTGTTCTTCCAAGAGGACTAGAGGTGCAGACGCATTTTAATCTCTGCACGTCATTTTTCAAGCTATTGAGTTTTCTCCTTTCCTTGGAATGCTTTTAACCGCAAATTTTCAACAATAACTAATTGCAAAAGAAAAAGGATCCTTGTCTCTTTTCTGCACATATATATCATGCTATTCTTAATCCTTTCATAGTAAACTATATCCATAAATATAACATATTACCGTTTGGAACATTAAAGAACAATTTTTTAAAAACTTGAAATATGAGTTATTTTGCGAGCTCTTTCCCTATCAGGAAGTAAGAAGCCTCAATCTCTGAGGCTCCGCCTTTCGCTCCTTGTGGGTGCCGTCCATTTTATGATGTCAGCCTAGAGCCAACCTCAGCAGCGTGTCTGTGTTTCACCCATAAAAAATGAACAACATCCAAACTTTTGCAAAGATTGGATCTGCATACTGTGCATATAAGATGAAAGCATTTTGCTGATCACCGCTAGCTCCACTCCAGTCATTCTCGGGGATCGGGAGGGGCTGGTGCTCAGAGAGCAGGGTTGGAGAGGAATGCTCAGAGATGTGTGAATGGAGCAAAATGCCACTTTGAGGGTGTTTTTAGTGAGGAATTATCATTATAATATAATATAATAAATATAATATAATATAATAAATGTGATTTTGCTTGATACAAGCCCTTCGTGATGAGTATAAAAACACAGTGTCAAACACTTCAGTTTTACAAGTAGACAACATTTCGAGCTAGAACAATTCTGCAATATCATTTTTATCTTGTAAAAATATAAAGTTGATTAAATCAAGCTTTACATAAGAAGGCAGTCCCCTGCTTGAATAGCAGATTTTATTTAATGAAGCATAATGTTTGTAACACCCTGCTTTGGGCCTTTTGCTTATTTTATGCAGGATTATTTTTGTTCTGCTTGTACTTTATTATGCTGTCTTTAATATGGAATTGTGTATCTTGTGAATGGAAGCCTGTTCTCAAATAAAGTATGCGTTCGGCATGAACTAGAAAAGTAAACATGGTGCTGTATTAGCTGGAAAATTATGCATTCAGGATATTCCTGCTAAAGTTAACAAACACTTTGTTCTAAAATAAGAGCATTGTTAGTAAAACTTAATCTAGTGGATTTGAAAAAATAAACAAAAAAATACTTTTCATAAGAACAACCAAATATTTAATATCAGAATAACTGTGGAACCTATCTGAATTAAGAATTTCTTTATTTATCCCTGAATAAAATAACTGAGTATTCGCTGAACTAAACATTGTAAATGCAAAAAAGTAAAACAAGAAATACTAAGTCAAGTTGGAATTTAGAAAAAAGGGACATTTAAATGGAACACAACAGTAAATCAACTTTTTTGACTGTTTACCTGTAGAAACAGGGCTTTAAAAGTGCTGACTGCTGGTCCGTGCCAAATTTTTAACAGATTACAATAAAATTGTTTAACTCGGTCTGTGTGCTCCCCCCTAGAGGTTGAAACGAGATATTAAAGTTGAATTTTGTGATTGGTTAACAGTGTAAGTCCCATGTCATTTCAGAAGTTTCACGCCATCATGCTCCGCAGTATAAAAGCCCCACCCATTTTTGAAAACCGGCACTCTGGAGTGTGGGAATGCGGAGAAGAGAAAGAATTAGTGGTTCATGTTTTGTGTCACTGCAAAGTGAATGGGGAGGAAAGACAGCACCTGGAGGATACAGTAGGGTTATCCGACAGTGGAGGGTTGAGTTTGAGGAGGCTTTTGGGAGGGGAAGGGAGTTTCTTAAATATCATTTTTCTGATTTTTCATTTTTAATACATTTACAACAATTTTAAAAGAGCTTTTTCAACACTGTCACTATGGGGTTTTTCAATAATTTTTCAGGAAGAAAACTGATTTAATCTATTTTGAAATAAGACTTTGACATAATAAAATGTGGAAGAAGTGAGGCACTGTGAATACTTTCTAGACGCAATGTAAAGATTTTTTTTTTAGCTATTGTGGTGCATTTGTGTCTGCCAAAAATATGTTTAATATATACCATTCAGAAACAAACGGCATTTGAACAAAACATTTTGGTTCTACTTTAGCGTACAAATATATTTCTTAATACAGCAGACATGTTTCCTTCTGGGTAAAATATTTGTTGGAGCTGTAAATTGTATTTTTACACATGTTCAAATAACTTAAAGCCACAAATCCTTTTGACACAAAGACACATTGACACTGGAAAAGCACAGTTATTCTGCACTGGCATTTTTTTTTTCTACAAATGAGGTAATGTTGTTTGCAGATGCAAAACAGATTTAAATATGATGACATAATTTACAGCTGTAAAACGTCTATGAAAACCTTTACATTTTTTGGAAATATGCAATAAATGGGTTTTGTTTACCAGTGCAATAGGAATTTTTGTATTTTTGCATTTTTTTGGTGCAACTTCGAACCAACATGACATTATACAGCATTTTTATGATCAAAATTAGACTTGTAAAAGTAAATTGTACATTTAATAGTTTTGACCAATATTTTTTTTTATTGTATGAACAGTATAAAACCTTTAACATTTCGCATGTAGTCTGTGTAACGTAGTTCTGGCTCAGGGAAAAACAGCAACAAACAAAAGATTTGGGGGAAATAACGAGTGGATGAGCACACTGATTAATCTCACAGTGATGTAAAGCACAAACTGGTTATGATTAAACAAGCTGCTAGCCCTGGATGATGAAAGGAAAAAGATGAAAGTGACACAACAATAGCCTACATGTGAGTGAGTCTCTGGGAGCAAAAAAAAAAAAAAATTTTAATAATGACAGAGAAGAGGTTATCTATCACAATACCAACAAAAATCATGGAAACCAGAGATCTTTTAATGAAGCAGCCTTATGCAAACTATAAACTTGAGAGCTTCAGAACATGTAGGCTGGCACATATGTGATCTGCTGTTCCTGGAAAGAAATACACGGAAACTGTAATGTGACTGCACTTCTGCGAGAAATTGGCTTTTTTTTCACTGCAGATAAACAAGGATACACGAGGGGGGTGTGGGCTCAAGAAGATGATTTATGTTCAGAAAATGTAAGAACTGAATTATCCAAAAGAGACCACAGTTTAGAGAAAACAGATGGCACTGACTAGGACAGATTAGTCAAAGAGAAAAAAACAAGAGTGACAAAAGAGTTTTACAAAGAGAAAGAGAGCAGCAGGTAACTGAGCAGCAAGTCACAGAAGGGTCTCTGTTCTTAAGCCAAATGCTCTTGCTTTTGAATGCCAGCCAAACATGACTGCATTCCTGGCCAGAGTACATAAAAAATTTAATGTATCCTCTCATGTAAATACTTCTTGGTCTGCACCTACAAAAAAGGAGACACAAAAAGAAAACCAGTAAAAATGCCTCACCTTTCTAGACATTTTGTGAGATATTGTTTTTTTTTTTATTTACAATTATTTTTTTAATTAAATGTAAATACGTGTAAAATAAATGTATTATTATTTGCTTAATCTTCCGGCAATCAAGGGAAATGTTTATGAGGTAGATTTATCAAGTTTTTATACTAAAGTAGGACTATTGCCTTTACTATTATTCAGTTTGTTTTTAACCCATTAACGTCTGGATAATGGATAATTAACTAGGAAAAAAAATACACTTGTGTTTTCGCTTTCAAATTGATGCTTAAAAAGGTAACTTATTTTCCGCATTATAAGGTGCACCATGTTATTAAGCGCACTGTAAATGAAAGGTCAATTTTCAGATTTATGTCATAAATAAGGCACTCCAAGCTATAATGCGCATTAATGGAGACAGAAGAGTCAGAGGTAAGTCCGTCAGTCAGTCAGACTTTATTACCTCCATTCCCAGTAACTCCAGATCTTGTTTGTGACACTCTACACATTAGCCACATTAAAACCGTTAGCTGCTTTAGTTTATTCACAATAGCTGTAACTCCCACCCTTATTTGCAACACATAAAAAAAACAGACTACCAATAAAACAATTGTTACCGTGACTAGGCTAACTCCCAACCTTGTTAGTAACTTGTAAAAATTATTAAATATATTTCAGTTTGACACCTCTATACGCTACCTGCGTGTGCGTAATAACTGTGACTCCAAACCTTGTCAGAGTTACGTAAAAAAAAACAACTAATACTAGCGTATTCACAATAACAACCAATCTTTTTCGTAACGGCACAACCAGAATGTATCCATATACAAGGCGCTCCAGAATTTAAGCCACACTGTAGTTTTTTGAAAAAAATTAAGGCTTTTTAGTCCACTTTATAGTATTGAAAATACGGTAACATTGAAACAGAAATGGTTTGTTGCATATTTGCATCATCAGGCATCAATGGATTAAAGCGAATTCCAATTTAATCAGGTCAAAGACTGACACTTTTTCCAAAATGCGACTTAAAACAGCATTAGTACTGCCAGCATCTTTAAATGGCCAATCATTGATTGTTTTGTCCTATGGAATGATGAGTCAGTCTACCCAGTGAAATGGACAAAATAAAGGACTCTTGGAAAAAGGACAAATGTTGTCACACTGAAACTAAATAAGAAGGGCATGAAAATGCTGTGTTTCACAATTTTATTATGTCTGATCGAGCCTGAAAGAGAGAGGAAAAATAATACATTTGACAGAAATCAAAATGGCATCTGAATGAACTGGCTGAAATGGACCAACTTTATTTGTGAGTTTTATTCATGACCTGTCAAATCGCCAGAGAAAACACTGTTAAATTTTAATGGGTTGTTCTGGGCTGCACAGCTTTAAGCTGATTTTTTCCTCTCACCTCTTCAAAGAACTACAGGCTTCCTTTTTTTTTTCAGGGGACATTGCTCTTTCAACTACACAGATGAAGCCTTGTATAACAGCAATTCAATGACATGAGAAGCTCAGCTTAAGGAGAAAGGCAGATGTGTATGTAATAAATACCTTTATCGCATTAGCAATCCCACAATTTAAACTCCAAACAGAAACAGTTGGCAGAAGTCTAAAGAATTCTCATAAATTTAAAAGGGAAGAACATTAGAAAAGGCAAAACCAGTGAAAAAAGACAAAATACTTAAATATGAAAACTGTTTCCCAGCGAGCAAGTCATACAATCTTGTTCTTTTTATAAACCTTTTTAACTGCATTAATAGATAATCCATAAAGAACATTTTCAGAAACTTTCCCTTGTGCACTTGGTTACACTCACTCAGGCATGCAAGCTCTCTCCAGAACCAGACCAATATTTGGGTTTCTCAGGAATTCATTCTTGACAGCATCTTCTTACACATCATCTTCACCTAAGATCTCATCTCTGTCACAGTAGCTAAGGGGCCTTATTTCCCTTTCATGAACAGATGCAGAATATCTTACGCCTGTCGAGTGGTGATCGTCAGTCGACATGCCAAGGATACATTCATTTGGTGCTCATCATCCTGGCATGGTGTTTTGTCGCTGACTTCAGATTGTCTTGCCAAAACGGAAGTAAATTATTTAATTTGTGCTCTGTGACACTTTAAGTGATGGTTTGTCTCCTGGGGGTGTGTTTTGACATAGAGATTTTTTTTTTCCATCCTCCAGGCTGACAGTTGGGTAATAACAGAACACTGAGAGGATGAATTTCCTCTGGCTCCTTAAAGAAAAGAAGCCATCTGTTAAAAATAGTTTTTTTTTTTTTTTTTTTATCTCCAGAAAGGAATGCATACAGACAAAAATGTGGAAGCAAGAATCCTATGCTGGCAGTGAACATCGCAAAGATGTAAATCTTGCATTTCAACTTGCCTTGGGGTGAAAAAAAATCCACCTTTATTCCACAACATCAACACAGCCAGATTGGTGAACATTATATACTGTTCTTCATCTGCTTTTGGCAATTTTGCAGTTTTTTGGGACTGGATTTCTAATGTCATCAAAGTTCCAGAGCATAGAATAGTAATTAATTGATTGCGCCTGTGGAAAGTTTCTATTCTCTCCTCTAATGCAAAAGCAATATGTTTTTTATACTACTGTACTGACAAACTGTCTTAAAAGCTATTTGACATTTTTCACTATTTTTTATTATTTATTCTTTGGTTTTTGAGTCTGTTTAACAATTTAACTCCTCTTTCATAAAGGGGATTGAGGTGGCCTTCAGGGTTAGGCTACTTGGCAGTGACACCTTACCCTAGTATGAGCTGAACCCACTTATTTGTACATTAGACACACATGGTACATTGGCTACTTTGGCTGGGTGGCCCTTGTCCATTTAATGAGGGTGACCCTTGAGATTTATGAATCGGGCATCCTGTCACTTCGGATTTGAGGGTGTTTGTAGCCTTGGAGGCTGGTTTTGGGCCATTGTCTCCATTGCCGCATTGGAAACAGAGGCCCTTCTTCTGGAGTGAGGGGGGATTTTAGGCATGCAGGGTCTTTCCCTGGGCGAATGGGGCCCTGTTCTTTGCCATGGTTGGAGCAGTACTCTTTGTGTTCCTCTGCCCTCTTTGTCTCTGCAGTGGCGTCTCTGGTCCTGTCTTTGGGTGGCTGGAATGAAGATGTCCAGGGCGTTGGGGCCTTGACGTCCCAACCGTGCAGCCACCGCCGAAAAACTTATTTCGTTGACCACATCATGGAAAACATGGATGATGTTGAGCGAGTAGCTTGTGTTTATATGTTCTGGAGAGCTTTGGTGTCTGGGTTCACCAGAGTATCTCCCAGTGCAGTGTGCTTCAAACATTTTCAGGACAAAAATCCTTGCATTGAGCTGCCATTTTAATTATTTTTTTCTACTCTTTGATCTAGTCCCTAAAAACGTCAAATGCCCAAATCTAAGTCCCTGATTGCCTTGCCACACCCGATTGCCCAAATCCCCCCACAAGACCTCAGATCGCATCTTTACATTGACCTAACATTGAAATTTGACACCCCACCGCGCCGGCCACATCCAGTGTCAATGTACCTTCAATGTGCATTTTCATGACTCCTATTTTAGTTATTTTATTTTAGTTATTACAAGACTAGTGTATTGTTTCTAAGATAAATTCATTATTTCCTAAATATGAGGTGTAAAAAAATATCCAAAACTATCCATTGGAGATATGCTGTCTACTTACTGCATTTTAAAATGTTTAGGAATCACTGACTGTAAGAGGTCGATCCATTTGTGATTGAAATTTGAAACACTCGGTTCTAGCAAACTCTGTCTTTATCTTGTTCATCCCAACCAAACTTTGAGCACAACTTTGGAGCCTTGCTTAAAAAAAAAAAAAGGTCTACTTAAAAAAGCTGTTATGACCACCTATAGTTGTTTCACTTAAGCCATAACCGAAGAGCTAAGCTCTGATATAAAAACAACACCCGTTTTACCATAAAAGAAAAAAACTGTTTAATCCAGTAACAGTAGCTGTGTGGCTTAGATTTGTTTGTATATTTATTAAAACAAAGAAAAAAATGAATGTGTCCAGTCTGCATTTTCCCCTCATTTCCCCAGACTGATGACGCTACTTGGAGTAGTGCCAAAATATTTCAAAGAGAGAAGACAATATTCTGATGCCATGACTCAACTTCAAGACATCCCCTGGATGAATGAAAGTCTTCATCTGCATCTTTCTAAGCAATACAAATAAAAGTTAAAAAAGAAAAGCAATCAGCACTCGACAGCTCTTGTGATACTGCAGACTTAAAGAACCAGTGAGGAGGAGGCAGAAAAAGAGATGAGTATTACCTTCCAGCCCATGGTTAGTGGCCGCTGGCCTGACCAGGGTTAGGCTGGCTTGTTGTTGCGAACAAACACAACAGGACACAGCTGTGCCACCAGAGCTAGACAGGTTTATTTTTTTCTTAGGCACACAATACAGAACACACTCTCAGCTCACAATCACAGAGCAAATCAACAGCCATTTGAGCCAAAACCAGGTAGAATGTTCTTTCCATGTTGTTTCAAAAGCAGCCACAAACAGGTGTAAACAAAAACATAAAAGTAGTCAGCCATTAACTGGAGGGAACAAGAGACTGTCTAAGTAGCTAATGCCATAGTCACAACTGCCTTTAAAGACCCACTACAATGAAAATTATGCTTTGCCATTTTTTGGCTGTTGTTTCTAAGACATTGTTTTACAGAGCAGCAACAGTTCATAAGAAATTAGCCTGAGATAGCTGCGACTGAAGGTGGGGAGTAAGCCTGTGCTAGGTTCCCATTATCCCTTTGTTTGCACTCTCTCCCACTATCCCCTCACAACTCCAAGCTAACATGACCAGTGCAACAAAAATGGCAAGCAACATCAGAGCTATCCAGCCGTACAGTTTTGAGCCAGATGGCAGCTCAGATTGGCCCACCAATTGTACTTTGTACGTAACGACTCAAATGGCATTTTTTCTTGAGTCACCAAGATTTGAATAAAGACATATTCAGAAATGCAGTTTTAATCTTAAATTATTTTACACATGTCCTTCATCATGAAAAATACGCTACAAGACCTTGTTAAAAACACCAAAAATACAATTTTCATTGGACTGGGTCGTTGAGGTGGCTGTACAAGCCCACAAGAGGCACTACGAGACCCACCTGCTCTCCCTTTAGGATGCCACAGCACCGCGTGGCTAAAAATGTGTTCCCTAAGCTTGCCGTCTCTGCCCCGAGTGGAAGGAGCTAGCAGACATGTTTTTTGCCTGATAGCAACATGGAGTGGTGTCTGTTTATCTCATTTACAATGCATGGGAGACAAAGATGATGTGTAGAGATCAGGTTTATTTATTTCGAAGAGCTCTACCAAAACTTCATACAAACATTTAGAGTCTCCTGGTAGCTACAGCGATTTTCTCTCCTGCTACTGTATCTGATTGATGGCCGCTTCTGTGGTCTGTCCGTGTCTCTCTGACCGAGATCAAATGCTTACTTTCACGCATTAACATGAAAAGGCAAAAAGAAAATAATTAAATAAAATGAAGGGACCTTTTTTTATTATTGTCTCAATGAAACTAAGAAAAACATCATAAAGTTCAGGAGGCCTGAGCAGACTGCTTTCCCATTCAGCAGTGGCCTTCTGTCTGGCCTCAAGCTCCTCTCCCGGAAGCCGGCATAGTGAGCGTGTCCACCACAGCTCCATAGGTCCTGCGACAGCTTCTCTAGAGTGTACCCGCCTTCACCCAACATTAACCGGGACAGTGTTTAAGCAACTTGAGGCCTAAGATCAACAGTCACAGGAGCCTTTTCATGAGCTTCCTGGTGAAAAACAGACCCTGAGAGGGGCCAGCGGTAAGGAAGTGGGGGGTTAATGCCTTAACAGGAGGGGGAGGACAGTCACATCTTATCATGGACTCCAGTTCCAAATTTTTCATAGGACATGGAACAGGTTACACGTTTTCCCAAAGAAGTCAATGAAAAACTGTGTGAAATCATAACAAAAAATCTGAATAATAAGGTAAAGTGAGACATCACTGTATGTTAGAATGACAGTTACAGTCGGATGGCAATGAGCCTTTTTGCACTAATTAATTTGTAGACTTTAAAATTAGCGAAATAAAAAGTTAAAGTCAGTTAATAGCTAGCATAGAATTATTTGGCAGCTGTTCTAAAGAAGACAGCTAAAAGGCTTTGGAACTGCAGGTCCACTGAGAGGACATCTCAATTCCAGACATTTTCTGTTTTTTACCCTTTTTCTTTTTGTTTCCAGTTTTCTATTAGTTTTTTTTTTACTGCTGCATTTCCTTTCCAATCTGTTCTCTGTCTTAGACTTTATGCCAGCAGGCCAAACCCCCCGAGAGTAACATGTTGAGGCGTCTGACTCAAATCAAGACACTTCCACATATCACTACCTGTCTCTCACATTTTGCCAGTCATTCCTCCCTCCTTTGTCCTTGCAAGACCACTGCCAATATTTTTTCTCTCTGTGGGCAAACCCATGATGTGGAGAAGGGTCGACTCCATTTACAGCGAAGCAGAAAAAAAAGGTGGTGGCAGATGACAAACAACTGATGTCAAGGAGGAAAAAAAACAAGTTCAAAGAAAAAAGCTAACTATTACACAGTCCCATTAATATTAAATCAGAAGAGGAAAACAATGCAGTTTTAATGACAAAGAAGCATGACACTGTGAACCACACAGTCAGGTATTGGGTGTTTAATCAGTGAGAAATATTAGAAGTTATTCAGAGGTAAAGCTGGTTTGTTTTCATAAGATTAAGGCAGAGCTGACCAACCCTGGTCTTCAAGGGCCACAATCCAGACTGGTTTTCAGCGCTCACTGACTATCTCTCTTTGCTGATTGGCTGACTCAAATGATTCCACATCCTGATTGGCTGAACACACCGGGTTTAGGTAATTAGCATCAAGCAGGCCAGGGAGAGCTGGAAAGCAGGCAGGGTTGAGGCTCACGAGGACCAGGGTCGGCCAGCCCTTGATTAGAGCAACATTTTATTCATAGCCTAGGAACTTGTAACATTTAAATGAACACAAATTTAGTCAAAGTGTGGTATGGAAGTACTGGAAGTGCAGCACGTTTGATCTGTTCTAAAATCATTCCCAGTGCCCTTTTATTTATAATTATGCCGTTTTTAGGCGAAAAAAAATACAATAATTAAAAAGCTGTGTTGTTTTCTGTAGAAACAAAGTTTCTGCCTCTAAATTGTGGGCGGAGACAATTGGCATGGAAGTAAGCCTCCGCTGATGTCCTATCATCTCTCTCTTGCAAGCTTACAGCCCCTCACAACCCCAAGCTAACATCAGCGGCTGTACAGTTTTGAGCCAAATGGTAGCTCAGACGAGGAAAATGAAGACCCAAAAACTTGCAGCATCAATGCAAGTCAACCCCCATATGCCTGTAGCCTAATGAAAAACGCATAAACAATAGAAACAAAAGACGTGTATGTTGAGTTACCAAGACTCAAGTGTGTTATTTTTCCTGAGATAAATTTGGGTTGTTTTACTGCAGAGGGAATGGTAGCTTTTTCGCTTTTGTAATATCCAACCTATTTAAAGAACCTCGCTTAAAGTTACATTCATTTTCTTATCTCCTCTAAAAAGGAAGTCAAAATGTTGCCACATGTCTTGGAAAGCTGACAGCAAAGTCTCCACTGTTTAATAATGTTGAAATAACAGCGTTCTTACTTAAGCAAAGGGTCATCCTTGTCACATTTTGTGTTTTGGTATTCTTCCCACAGGGCTGATGTGTTAAGGATAGAACTGCACGCAGGCCAATGCAGCCTGTAGTGAATAACAGGATCAAACACCCACAATTTTCTCTTTCAGCATTTTGCTTTTGCATAATCTCTCTGACAATAAGACAAACACCAACTCAAACAACACCTGCGTCTCTGCTCTTTACAGGTATGTAGGAGCCGGTCAGATATATTTTGATGAATCTAGTTTGAATTGAACATCACCTTGGATATGTTTATTTAAAAACTGTGTTCTTAGAAGTTTTGGATGTATCACTTTTGCTTATCGATAATCAGTGGGTGCCCTTGCCATTTGCGCGGTCTGATTGTATGCAAAGACTCAACAGTCTTTTGACTATCATGTAAATGTACATCATGGGCAAACATAATAAATGACTAAAACAACCAAAGAAGTGGATTCTTTTAATCAGGACGCATTCATGCCTGCAAGGTTTAATGCAAGTCCAAACAGCTTAAAAATATTTAAGCGTTAAAATTGAATGAGACCAACAGCTGATGTAAGAATATAGTTCAATTTAGCAAATTCTAACTTTTCTTGTGACCAAAAATCTTTAATGCAAAGTTGGATTTGATTTTCTTTTTTTTTTAATTTGTTTTTAGATTTAGAAAACTTTATTTAACCAGAGGCAGTAAATTTGTTCACAACAAGAAATATCACACTGATTATTAATTATCAAATCCTTTTCTTTTTCTCGTCATTTTAGAAGGATGTGTTTCTGCTCTGAAGTGTAAACTCTTGTGTATAATCCAGAGCCTTCAGCCATCAAGCTTCTCTCTTGTGAAATCAGCTTTGTGTTTTAGTTTAAGACTTCTAAAACAAACTCAAAACTTTTATCAATTATACAGCAACATTTTGAAACAGATCTGGGAAATACTGGGAATTAATGCAAAGACCCACTAATCAGAGATTCATTTATTTAGATTGAATTTATAAAATTCACACAACAGGTCCAAATATGACCCCTTAATTTAATAATGCATTTTTTATTTGATATGACTGCAATTAATGCTAATGTATTTTATTTCTAAAAATAAATGTTTTTTGTTTTTTTAAATAATGTAGTTAAATACATGTATTTTAGAAACGTACATCACATGCACAAGACTGTTTGGTTCAGACTAAAGCTCATTTTGCTTTGTTGTCTGCCTTATAGACAAGTGTGAAAGCTCACATGAACAAAAGGGTTTTAGTTTGCTTGCAAGTAAAACTTAGTTTGGTTTCAACAATGCAAGCAGATGGAACCAGAACTTACAGAGTAAGTCTGAGCTCACTGTACGCAGCAGTAAACTGATTAAATGGAAAAGCCTCAACTGCAGAGCAGGTGATTATATGCAAGAGAATGATTAATGATGATCAGCCCTGGAAACAGCCTGCATGCCTCACAAACGCTCAGCAACACAATACAAAGACAAATTGAAAAAAGTAGATGAAATAAAAAAATTATAACTGATTTTGTTTGTCTACTATCACGTCTGTGTTTAAAAATATAAAAGTTATAATAACAAAGGTAATCACATTTGCATGTTTTCTAGCACGCTGGTAAAAGGTGAATCAGTGTGCCTGTAATGACACATAAAAAAAAAAAAGAGTTTAAATATTTTGCTGTCAGGATTACAATTTGAGATCTATTTACTAAAGTAAAACAACATTTAAACAAAGTTTCCATTAAACCCTTGGCACTGTGATGGCAGACAGTTCAAAGATCCTGAGGAGAAGGAGGTTAATTCACTTATTAGAATTCAGCTAAGGACTAAAGTTTTGTAGAATGACTTTGGCAAAAGTAATGCTCACATGTGTGTTCAGTGTCTCAAGCAGCTTTGTCAAGCTGTTGTGGAAGAGTCACATTAGGACCAACTTTCTCTCACTGTTTTTTTTTTTTTTTTGTTTTGTTTTAATGGGAAACTAAATGAAAAAAAAAGAAAATACCTTAATGACTTCAGTTGAAACACTGAGTTTATTTGTTTTCTTTAGATAATTATGGTCTTGTCTTGTTGGGATATATACATTGTTAGACACGGAGATTCTTTTAAATGCAACTTTATTTTCAAAAAAGTAAAATTGTTTTAGTTTCAATGCTGTGTTTTGTGTTTTCAAGTCATTCTAAAAGCAAAAATTATGTAAACAAGCACAGATGGCATTTTGTGCCATTTGGCATCGTATTGTCTGTCTTTACAAATTCACAAGATGAAACACTGTGTAATGGTAATTATGACCAATAACTTCTGTTTTTTTGTCCAAATGAGGAATATTTTACTAATATTTCTAAGCATACAATAACTGAAATAAATACTCTATTGTGATTTTGGCACAAATAGAATTACAAAGATATTAGATTACAGAAGTATATTTTCACTCAGTTATTCTCAAAGAATTATCACCCAGCTCAGAATCTAAAATCCTTTAAACCCCACTATATCAAATAATTGACAGAACATTCAAAATGTGGGGAATCAAGATGTTTTTAAACCATTTGATTCAATCCCAAAAATAATTTTGCAAAAGTATTGTGTGCCATATAGACAGTATCAGCAGAGATAAGTTGGGTATTTTTTTTTCTTTTCTTACCACACTGTAGGTTTAAAATATTGGCACGACGTTTAAGAAAAAAGCACTTTGTTTACTCACTGTCTCAAATTTGATTAATACCTGTTTAACACAGTAACTATATTAAACATAAAATATACATTTTACATTATTTGAATACAACAAATACTCGTTTAAAAAAAATAATAACAATAGCTGAACAATGGTCATTAGCACCATAAAGTTTAGAAAATTAACAAAACTTTTCCCGCCAAAAGTGTTTTTGAGATTTAAAGGAAGCAGCCATTTTAAAAAGACCAGTATAGCCCTTTTACTGCCCCTAGTGGAATGATAATGAACTGCAGGGCAGAAATCGTGGAACAAATTCTACGCAATGAGTTTTTAAGGCAAGTTTTGATCACGCTCATGAGACAGTACGTATCAATGCATGCATCAGTGAATGGCTAAGGTATCATTTTGGCAAAAGTCTCCCACAGTAAAGATCCACACCATCCCAGCAAAAATGTGATATTAATGGAATAAATTTCAGAGACAATCATCTAAAAAGCTCTTGCGAGCATTCAGGCACTTCTAAGATTTTGATCAAATCTATATTTTAAATCATTGATACATTTGAGTAACACTTTGCTTTGCTTGATTATTTAATTTTCTAAGTGCAAGGTACCCAATGAATCAAGTTACAATACTCCAATGAATTATTCCAACCCCAGGAGCAAGAGTAATAGAAAATTATTCATTTTTCATACTCCATGGGTATGAAATATTTCGGGCAGCACTGTATGTTAACCAAAATGGTTGATTTTACTATATTTTTTAAGTCTTCTTTGATCCAGCACGCTGGAACTTTCGCTGTAAAATCCTCCTTGAAATTGGTGGAAAAACTGTGCTAAGTATGCTTAGCCATATTTATGGATGGAATTCAAAATGCAAACATGTTCCTCTAAGTTTAATATGGTAATTTTCTAAAATATTTGTGTTTATGACCACACAGCTGCCCTGCTACAGGAAGTATGCTGACAGCTGTGGCCAGGTTAGAATTAATGGTTATCCTAAAACAACTTTTTGGAGCTGCAGATTGGACTTCAGTGTGTGGAGAAAAGCACTGCCCACTGGTGATGTGAGTTGAATAGTGACCATCACATTTTAGACTAATGACTTAAATTATTCTGTTGCTAAAACAGCTCCTTATTGTTTGATTTTATTATTTTTTTTTAAAGTAAAGGTACTTCCACAGAAAACTTACAGACCATATACATTTCTGGCTTTATTGCCTGACAAAGTCAAGCTTTTGAAGTTATTCCTGCAAATGCGTTATGGAAGGTTAGATTACATTTTTGCTTTTTCTGTTATTGTGCTGTCCTTTAGCAGCCAGACAGAAAATTGTGCAATGTTCACTTTATTCTGACTTATACCTCAATGATCTTATTCATATGCATGCATCTTATGTTCATCCATCTTCAAATAATTGAATTCTGTCTGTTATGCTTCATTGCACTTTGTAACAAATGCAAGCTCACACTCTTCATTGAACATGATATGACTTTTTTAGATGGTCATCTTCAAACCACAGGCCAGAAATTGGTGCAGGTTTTTTTTACAAAAACCTTATTGGGTAAGATATCTACTTAATTTCCCAGTCTTGCTTTATATCACACTAAAAATTATGGATTAAACTAATTTTCATTCCTTGCTTTCCGAAAGTCATATAATTTAAAACTTTCTTTATCGGTTGACTTTTAATTGTATTTATAACTTTGACAAAGCAAGATAAGCCTAGATTGTAAGTTTAAAGAACAATACTATAGTGATCACGTTAAACTGTTGAAGAAGAATTGTTCTTCGGATGAAATATATAAAGATAATTTGCAGGAGCTAAAAAAGTTCATTTATAGAATCATGAAACTATTTCTGAATAAAACTCCTTTAACATCTTCATTGTTGTCTATTTTGTGTCTATGATTTTAACTTGGAACTACACTTGTAAGCACCTTGTGTTAAAGATGCTCAGTGAAGACAGGTGTAGACAGACACTCTGCAGTCTTCTCCACTGGCTATAAGACTTTAATTCTGCAGCACAGCAGCTGCTGTACCAAGTGAAATGCTTAAGCTTCAAATATGACAGGACTAATTGTTAAAAAAATCTTAAAGCTCAAGCACAACTGAGGAGAGATTCAGGTTTTATCTTTAAAAGAAAACCATGGTGGGCCCATTACACCATCAGTGGACGAAAAAATCCCTACAGAAGTTGAAGTTAAACTTCTTACTTACAAGCCCTTTTTTACCCCTCTATTGTCAGAAAAGACTGAGCATAACTTCAAACCTATAAGGGCGACATGTATATTCTTAGTCAAATTGTAAGAAGAGAAAAACCCTTCAAAAGCTGCCCAGAGGTCCCCGAAGCGTTCCCAGACATAGTCTCTCCAGCGTGTGTCCTGGGTCGTCCCTGGGGCCTCGGCCCAGTGGGACATGCCTGGAACACCTCCCCAGAATCAAGGAGACATCCGTACCAGTTGCCTGAGCCACCTCATCCACCTCTCAATGTGTAGAAGCATTGGCTCTACTCCGACCGAGCTTCTCACCTTGTCTCTAAGGGAGCAACTCTATGAAGGAAGCCCATTTCGGCTGCTTAACCTTTACACATCCACACTAAATGTACACTAATTGTATGTTTTGCTAATTACAATGGTGGTGGTGGTGGGGGAATAGTGAATACAAATTCTTATATCATGTGAAATATGGATTAATGCAGTTTTATTGGATTTCTTTACATACAGTAGTGGCTGGATGACTCAGTTGGCTGCGTGTAGGACTGGTGCACAGGAAACCAGACTTCGTTTCCTTGGGTGCGCGTTAAGCTGAATCCAGTGTGTGTCCTTAGGCAAGGCCCTTCACACTACTGCTTACCTATGTAGCCACATGGGGGTCCGGGTCTGGATCTACCTCCGCCAGTCCCCAGCAGGGTTGTCATCCAATGTAAAAATCTGCCAAAACAAATGTGCATATCAGTGAAAGCTGGTTCGCTGTAGCGACCCCTGAGAAGATTTGTTGAATGGTGAACAACATTGGGTTTATTTAGATTTCAAAATTATTGATTGTGCTTTTGATACTATTGTGTGTGGCAGGCAATGCTTTCTGTAGAAGTGTTTCTTTTTTTCTGTCATTGAGAAATGCTGGTTAATAGAACTGGACGAAGAACCTCTATGACAGTGTTCTAAAGTAACTAGGTCAAAATACCCCATCAGCGGGGGCTCTTGTGAAGAAGATCCTTTAATGAGAGCACGAGATGACATGAGAATGAATGTCTTGATTAACTGACTCACTCTTGGTTCTCTCAAGGCGGAGGAGCTTTGGAAGGATGCTCTGTCATGGTAATGCCAAAACTGTTCCTTTTTGGGTGTAATTGCAGGAAACTGGAAACTTGATGACAGAAACATGAATAATTAAATAAGTAAACTGAGTCATTATAATGATCTCAAGCTGGCTTCTGTTAACATTATTGCTTTTCTCTGAGCTTTGTTTCTTCCCTTGTAAAGTGTACCACCTCTAGCGAGTTCCCCAGCTTCTCTCTTGTCGACTTTCATGCCACTTCATTCAATGACTTGCCTGCCCTTTTATTGGCTCAAACCTGTTGTACTGCTCCCTTGCAACAGCAAATTGACCAAAGGTGTGGGCCGCACATTGATTCTTCTGCTGGTGGGAGCAAAATATTATGGATTTTTACTTACATTCATTGATGTTTTTACAGCAGTGTGTTTTCATTAGACACGAACACCCAACAGCAAGATGTGGCAATATTTGACCTCACTGTGCTGCAGCAGAGGGCCTGCAGCAGTGGGATCAGACAAACCCAGCAGTTAGGCAATAAAATACACCTGTTGTATTAAACTCTTAAGTAGATGGTGGTGTTTTGCTCTGCACCATGTAGAGATATAAACAGCAAAATGCAGCTCTGTAACATAGCAAAAGCCACCAAAGCAAATTATTATTGAATCCAGGAATTAAGGCAAAAGAAAGTGATGACCACCTGACTGCCACCATCTATACATTCATGACCGCGCCAACAATTTCTCAAAAAATTGGGTAGCAGCTTGAAATCTTGAAGATTGACGCCTCCCCATCTCGCGGGGGCAGTTGTATTTATGACCCTAGCATAAGTTGCATGGTTGAGAGTTTTACCAAAAGTCACAATGGAGCTGCAAGTTAAAGCAGTTTAAAAGTCGCACATTATTGTTCCAAGGATCTTCATAATTCTGTATCTGCCTGAGTATGTTGATGCCATCACAAAAATATGTGTGTGTACCTGTGTGTTAGTGTAGTCATGTGTGTAGGATTTGAAGCAGCTGTGTGATAAACATCTTAATCCTTCATAATTACACAGGATCACTGAATCATCCACACATGCACACACTGCTCCTCTCAGGTGGAATTCTCACACACTTCCTTGTAATTACCTCGTATATCACACAATTTGGCTTTAAACGAATTGAGAGAAGGGCAAAAAGTAGAGCTTTGGAAACTTGGAATATGGGGGGGGGGTGGCAAACAGGTCAGGGAGGACAAAGAGTGTCATCTCTTGTCTTAGCTTTACAACTCTTCCAAACTCTGCCCCTGCTCTTTCTCTTCTACCTGCTAATTTCATGATTTCTTTTCTTTTTAGTGCACCTGCGATTGTCAAACAAAGTGCTACACTTTGTCTTTCTGTCAGTACACCTCACCCTAAGTACTATCATTACACCTAACCCAAGTGTCTATCCATTTCAGAGAAATACTTGCCTATGAACCACCCCCTCATGTCCTCTGATACCTCACAACTTTCCAGCTAGGATATAAGCATCCTCAAATTTTCTGTTAATTTTGCTTATTTGATTCATGTTGCTTCATAATATTTTCTTCCAGATTTCAGTTTCATCAAAGTAGCCACTTTTTACAGAGATTCAAGTGCAACAATCTTTCTAATGTGAAATTAAAATATTCTTCAGAAAATTCTTCTGCAAAAGTTCACCTTAATGTTTAGCCCTTGCAGGTTGCTTTGCAATAGATCAGAAGATGACGTCAGACATTAAAACAACAACAAAAATTCTTCAGGCAGTTCACAAGGTGGTTTACGACCACTGGACGTTTTCCGCTTGAACTGAAAATACACTTCTTAAAAAGAAAGGGACCACCTTAAAATCTCAATCTTACTCCGAGTCAGTCACACTTCTGTGTAACCAAACTGTCCAGTTAGGAAGCAACACTGACTGACAATTAATTTCACATTTTTTTGTGCAAGTGCAATAAACAACAGGTGGAAATAATAATAGGCAACCAGCATGACACCTCCAATAAAGGAGTGGTTCTTAAAGTGGTGATCACAGACAACTTCCCCGTCTTTGTGCCTCGTCCATGTTTTCTGGCTGATGTTTTAGTGACTCTTGAATGCCGATAATGTCGTCACTCCAGTTGTGCCATGAGACGGCATCTACAACCCGTTATATAACTGCTATATTAATTGAATTTACAGAACATATTGATGGACGTATTTTTTTTTCATTATTAGTTCCTCACGATGGCGAGGATAGTTCACTCATGTGGCACTGTCTCACCTGCCTCCCCTGACCGCTTGTCTCTGCTGGGACGTGTTTCATAATGGAACCACTGAACTCAAAGCAATTTTTGCCTGCAAATTTAGAAGCAAAATCATCCAATAGGGCAGGAAATCGCCCAATCTGGCAGCGCTTATGTTTGACAAGGCAGCTGACACCCTGCATAATGGAATCTGTAGTTAATATGTTACCAGTGCGACAAATCACCACACCATTAATACCAACAAAATAAAAGGATCTCGCAGGCCGGACATAATTTCATGGGGCGGCTGGATGTGGCTCACAGGTCTTGGCTTTGACACGTGTTTTAGACGAAGGTGGTAGGAAAGACGGAACCCAGGAGCAGGAAGGACTCTTACCCAAAATGAATCCAAAATAAAAAACACAAACAGCATTCCTTAAATATCTGAACCTTACTAGAAAAGTGAAAAGCAGCTGTGACAACCAAGTGAGAGCACAGGAGGACAGGGCAACACAGCTGACCTGACTGCACATAACAGAAGGTATTGATGTAATGGACTGGCCTGCACGTTACCCAGATCTGAATCCAGTTGAGCACATCTGGGACATCATGTTTCAGTCCATCCACCAACGCCAGGTTACACCACAGACTGTCCAGAAGTTGGCAGAGGCTTTGGTCGAGGTGTGGGAGCAGATCCCCCAGGAGATCCACTGCTTCAACAGAAGTATATCCAAGCATTGCAGGGAAGTCATGTGGGCACATGGAGGCTACGCACACTACTGAGCCTCCTTTTGACTTGTTTCAAAGACATTACATGGAAGTTGGTAGCCTCTGGTGTGTTTTCCACTTTAATTTTGAGTATAACTCCTCATCCAGACCTCCATAGGCTAACAAATGTAATTTTCATAAATAATGTTTGTGTGCTTGTGTTGTCAGCACATGCAACAATGTAAACAGTAAAGCATTTAAAAAGAATTTTCATTCGTTCAGATATAGTATGTGTTTTCGCAGTGTTCCTTTTATTTTTTTGAGCAGTGTACTTAACTTGGATAGTTGGGGTATTCTAAAACTTTTAACCAATGCATGTAGACTATTCAGAGGTAAAATGTTATAAAGATGTTTTTGAAACAGTAATTTTTGAAAACATACTAATAACTTCGACTCATCATTAGGTCTGCCTGGAACAGAAATTTGAAACAGTTAGTGCTAACTGTTTGTTTTCTAAATATCAGCATCACAGATTTAACTCTTAAATCATGCATTTTCTTTTGATTTACTCATATTTCAAAATCATTATAGTTTTTGGTCAATATTAAAGGCAGAATTTAAAAAAAAAAAATCCTGCCCTGGGGCTGACAGAAATTGAATTTAAGTATGTGGTAAAAAAAAATAAATAAATAAATAAAAAAAGCAGAATGCAAGACATGAAAAGATCATTTTATTGCATCTAATATAGCTGAAGTACTCAGTCATATAAAATTGTCCCTTCTGGCAATGAATATGTGAGCAGAAACTGTGGCAGCAAATGATCTATGAGTCCTCTGAAGCCTCAGATCTGAGTTGTCAGCATGACTCTTTTTGTATCACATTGTCTGTGGGTTTGGTTCAACATAACCTCCTACCCCATAAAATCTTTTATCTGTATATTTTTTAAAACAAAAACGACATAAATGTAGTAGAAAGTGAACTCTTTCAACACAGATTGGAACTATTCATTTTACACTCGCGTGTAATTTATTCTAATATGCCAGGTCTAATTCAAAATATAGTAAATCTACAGAACATTTAATGTCCGGTAAGTTTAACATGTAGCACATCCTACCACAAAAAAATATTTTCAAAATGTTTTTAGAAAATATTCTGACTACCTGGCTTATTCTTAAGTTAAAAAAAATGCTGGTGTTGGATGTGTCATATGTGTTTTTTTATGTGAATTGCTTTAATTGAAAAGGAAATACAACAATTGACTTCAGAAATAAGAAATTCTCAAGATCAAATCTTCAAAAATAAAAATGCCATTTTTAAATATTAGACATATTTGGTGAACATTGAAAATATTGGGATTTGAGTAAAAAATTGTATTGTACAATCTTTCGTCAGTCTCTGAAGTTAATATTTGAAAATATTTGGGAAGGTAAGCACTG
The DNA here is from genome assembly GCA_036245035.1 of Adrianichthys oophorus. Taxonomy (NCBI): domain Eukaryota; kingdom Metazoa; phylum Chordata; class Actinopteri; order Beloniformes; family Adrianichthyidae; genus Adrianichthys; species Adrianichthys oophorus. Next base: position 16,867,696 of record BSAI01000072.1, on the reverse strand, counting down.
CTTAGAACTATTTTGCCAATTTTTCAGAACTGTTGAAATCAATTAAAGATAGATCAAAACATCTTTTATTTTTTGTTATGTTATAATGCTTTCTTTCTTTAGTATAAATGCAAGGAAAGCCAGCATAGCAGCAGGTTTGTGTCATAGCTGTGCTATGTTTGAAGCACACAGTTGCAAGATAATCATTTTAAGTTTTATTTAATCTGATTAAATTATCTGCACCTTCTGGCCACTTGAGATTTTAGTTGGTTACCTCTGTTTGATTGACTTCAAATTTCAAATACTGTGTGGCAAATATTTGAAATATAAGTGTTTTAATATGTACCTTAATTAAATTTGAACCATTTACTTATCTTACACCTTAAATTAATTTAAGGTATGACAGTCCTGATGCCTCTAATGCTGCACCGGCTGTGTCAACTCGCATTTAAGCGGCCACTTTCAATGAAAAGTCTATGCAAACGCGCGTAGACCAGAATTTCAGGCTTCCATGTCCAGAATGCTCGGAATCACGCGTCACTTCGTAAGATTTGAAGTCCAGTCGTGAGCTCTACATACAAATCAGGTGTTCATTAATCGCACACTGGAACTTCAAGCAGTTGAACTTTTTGGGACTTAATCACAGCAGCGCAGCACTGTGACCAATCAGGGACTTGGGTGGCCTTTTCATAACAAGTGCCAACTGGTGTAAACATGATCATGAAGGGGAAATTAATATTTCTGCCCGGTCGGAATTCTACAAACAAGCAAGAATTCTGTTTTTTTACAGATCTGTTAACTCAGTAGAACCTATTTCTATCATCTACTCTTTACCTGTTTAAAAAGCATCTGTTTGAACTAATTCTCTGCACGAGAGACACCTGTCCACACCCAAAGAAGACAGCACGGCTAGCTCACATTATGCAAAGATTGAATGGGACCATGTATGAGGAGAGTTCCTTTCATCATTGACAGCACTGAGAATGAAACATCATGGCTGGATCTACCAGCAAAACAATGCACACTGCCTGGGCAACGTAGACATGGCTACATAAAAAGCATTTCACGATCTTGAGTGGCTAAGCCAATCTCCAAATCTCAATCCATCACAGATTCTGGGGAGGGAGTTGAAAGTCTATGTTGCTCAGCGACAACCACAAAACATCACAGCTTTTGAGAAGATTTGCTAAGAAGAATGGGCCAAACAGCAGATAAAGTGTGTGCAAACCTGGTGAAGGCCTACAGGAAACGTGTGAGCTTGGTCATTGACAACCATTGTTGTTATTCACCAAATGCTTGTTATTAAGAAACCAATAAATGTATTCTTAAACAAAAATCCTCTAATTGGATTTTTTCCCCCTACATTCTTTCTCTTTAAGTTAAAGTATACCAACAAAGCACATTGCAGAAATCTTTCATCTTTTTAAGTGGGACAAAATTACAATTAGTGACAAGTATACTTATTTCTTTATTTTTTTAAATTGACCGAATATTAGTTTGACTTTAAGTCTATAATTTTGAAATCTGGCAGAGAGAGACAAAAGATTATTACATCATTTATTTTTACGTTTAGCTTGTCTGTTTTGATTATGATTTGTTTTTGGTCACAGGCATAAACATTGAGTCCCATAACATCAGTTCAACTGAGCGAGCATGCGTATTGCAGCTATTAAACTACGATAGAATTAAACTTTTTAGAAGGTTAGTGATCTCCTGGCAGGGAAATTATCTTTACAGCATAGCTCTACTGGGAAAAAAAAAATAATAGCAGCCATGTCCTGCCACTTTTTTTTTTTTCCAGGCATCAACAGCAGGGTAGAACTACAGCGTAGAAAACAATGCAACAGACCCGGGAATGGTGGGGAAAAAAGAACATCAGAGATCCCTCATATTAGGTGTAAAAAAGTCCATGTGCATCAAAAAAAAAAGAGAGAGAGAGATGTTAATAAGAGAATGATGGAAAAAAATATAACTGCCTGATCAGGCAGCGGAGGGATCCCTTTCTCTCTGCCGTTCTGCTGTCTGCCCGCCTGGCCAGGAGAAACCATGAAGCGGTGGGATCCCCAGTCAGCTTATTGAGTTTATTCAGTTTATTCCCAGGACAGGCGGGACGGGCGCTTTCACTCCAGCCCTTGGACCTATCTACATGTACCCTTGTCTGCAACAGTAGCCAGGACAGGCACCCGGCAGCACTGTGACCCTGAAAGGGATATAGGGATAAAATAACAAAAACAGCTAACTCAGAGCTAAACAAGGGCTAACGAAAAACCAGAAAAAGAAAGAAAGTTGGGTATTTTTATCCTACTGACTTTTTTTCTTCTTTGTATTGTATTTTTACTGCCACAATATTCACAACAGTTAGCAGACTTAAGCATTGAGTTTGCATGGCTGTTTTTGTTTCGTTATACTCTTATTATCAACAAATTTTGACAGACATGTTTTTTTTTACACCTAATTAGTCTATGTCTGATATGTCTGTTACTCCAGAGTAACAGACATATTTCCACCACATTTGGGTCTAAAACAATCCACTGGTGCATTGTTTACATGGATCAGCTGCTGTCGCCTGGCAACCAGAAAATGCTGCTGGAGATCACTGTATTACGATCTGTTTTATTCCATTTTCAACAGAGCTATGGCTCTCAAGATAGTTTCTCATTATGGGATCAATATTATTCTAAACATTTTTTTCGTTTTTTTTTTTTTTTAGCTTAATTAAAAAAAAAAAAAAAAAAAACTTTAACACGCATGCACAATGTGAACAATCGATGCTCCAGGACTTGATGTACATGCCTGTGACCCCTGTGACGTATTTTTGACAGTTTGTTTACAGGATAAATTCATATTCAGGACAAAGAAATGTAGGAATTAAAAACAAAGACAAACTGTACTCAAAACAGAAATGTTAAACATAAAACTAAATGATGTATTCATATTTTGTCTGCAAAGTTGTGCAAAAAGCATCATTATCTTTATGAAAACTTTTCTTAGTGACAGATTCCTTACTCCATACCCCACTAAGATACACTAATCTCAAATAAAAAGCCAGACTCTGAAAAAGCAAATCACAGTGTGATTAACGCTTTTCAGATTAATTAAAAGAGTCTAAAAATTGTTGCCATGATAGCTTTGATGAGGCTGGTAATTGGGTTTCTATACGGATGAAATGTGATTCTATTCAACTGTACTAAATATAGTGCACACTGTGAAATGAGGCGGTTCCTTGAATTTTGTTCTTGTATTATACTTTCATATGATATTAGGGACTAAATTATTTAGATGATTTTGAAATTTCAATTTTGAGACTAAACGGTTTTTAAATCATATTTACACATGAAAAAATCTTGTAAAATATCTAAAAAAAAAAAACTGATTAAGTTTAAAATGTTTCTTATGCAGGCAAAAACAACTAAGATCCTTGCCTTTCATTATTCCAGCTTGTTAGGAGTAGAAATGAGATGAAGTTTGAGTAGTTTCTGCCGGCAAATCCTGTTTGAAGTATCAACACTCATTAGCACTCTGTGTTTCAAAACTAAAAGAGAGAAGTTGTTTGTTGGAAAAATACTTGTGAAAACTCCAGTGTTCAAATCATTCAAATCTTATTTGCAACGTATTATACAACTTTTAGATGTAAATACGTAGTCTTCCAAAATATAGGTATTTTCATAATATATCAATTCATTTCAATAAATGTAAGTCAATGTTTTCTAAGTTTTATTATTTCCTTTTTAGAAGGTTGTATTTTTCGTTTTAATAGGTAAATTTCATTGACATACTGTGATTTGTTTCCCTGTGTGGCCATGCTATCTCTGCAGAAAAGCTTTGAGGCATAGAGGAAAACACTTTGATCAAGAAGTCTGTTTTGAAGTTGAGCATCTTCACTTACAGGGGCATAGGTAGTTAATTTAATATCACTTCTGCTGGGATGTCAACAAAGAAACTCTTGATCCTGCAGAAAAATCAGCCCGTACTCACAGTTATATTTGACCATTGCAATGAAATTAGAAAAGCTTAATGGTAGATTGAAGAAGAAATTCCAGCCCCAACACAGAGCCCAGAGAGTCTATAAGCTGAAAAGTAAAAGTTGTTTGTTTTTTTCTCCCCAACTGGCAATGTGTTGAAAATGTACTGCTGTTTTGCTAGGTTATTGTCTCTATTGCAAAATGTTTATTGCCACATTGCAAAAGCACAGCAGCCGCTGTCGGAGCATGACTGTGGGAGCTGATGTTAATGGTCAAAAACTCAGCAGGATGTAGCAATTTGGTGTCGTAGAAAATCCTGACCTGGACTGTACACTGTCACCCCTGCTGAAAATCTTTCACTAAGGAGCCTCTAATCAGTCTTCGTTTTGTCTTGTGCAGCTTCCCCTAGCACACACAAACCCTTCTTCATGACTGAGGAAGGACAAATTCTCTTTTCACTCATCATTTTCTATCTGTGCTCCAAAGCTTTGGAACGCTTTGCAGCTAAACATTAGACAAGCGTCTATTTTAAAAACTCTTCTCAAGACTTTCGTTTTTATAGCCAAGCGTTACGTGAAATATTTTCTGCTTTTTACATTCAAGTTTTTACTGTGTTTTGTGTTACTTTTTTTACTTTCAAGTTTTTTATGTTTTTTTTACTTATTTGTTAAATTCGTTTTTGTCAGTTTTCATGATCCTATGCTTTTAATTACGGCGCTTTGTTCAATTTTAAATTGTGTGAAAGCACTTTATAAATAAAGGTGATAATGATGAGGATGAAACAGTGGCACTGAGGAAGCAGAACTGAAGGAAGCAGAGATGAAGATGTTGAAGTTCTCTTTGGGAATGACCAGGATGGATATGATCAGGAATGAGTACATCAGAGGGACAGCACATGTTAGAGGTTTTGGAGATAAAGTCAGAGGCCAGACTGAGATGGTACGGTCAAGCCTGGAGGAGAGACAGTAAATATATTGGTAGAAGGATGTTGAGTCTAGAGCTGCCAGGAAAGAGGTCTACGGGACGATCAAAAAGGAGGTTTATGGATGCAGTGAACACGGACATGAGGATATCTGGTGTTAGGGTAGAGGATGCAGAAGACAGGGTTAGATGGAGGAAGCTGATTTGCTGTGGCGACCCCTGAAAGGAAAAGAGGAAAGTGGTGATGAGGATTAAACCAGCTTTACTAAAGCTTCTGCTACCTGTGTAATCTAAATAGAGTTCATCTCAACTTTTAGCACATGCAAGTCCACCAACTGCAGTTAATCCTTCAGGAATTAGCAGAAAATGATCTCCTTTTTGATAGCACATACAACCCGTAAATGTTCACATTAAACTGATTTAGAGCCTGCTTTCTGTATTGGACTTCAAAACATGCACAGCTGTTCCTTAATAAAGCAGTTGGCCGGTTTGCACGCATGCACAAGTGTATCCACCGGCCTGCACTGGTCGACACACAGTGATGATGTGCCAGCTGGCTGATTACCACTGTGCCTCTCTGTCAAATATTTACCAGATTCCTGACTAACTGACAAAATAAAACATAAGCAGGGAATAAAGTTTGAAGAGGGAGGCACTGATCCCAACTTGAAAGGGAAATGTAATGATTACAGTGATAAATGCTGGGTAAGAAAAAGTAAGGAAGAGAGCAAAGAGAAAGAGGATAACAAGAGAGGAAATGAAAAGAAATACACAGGCCAAGACAAATGTGATGTAAAAGAATTAATGATAGCTTAATTTCCTCTATTAGGAAACAAGAACTGTATATGAGAAGGAAACCGGAAGAATTTACAGCTATACTGGAAATGAGCAAACACAGATCAGGGGTTTTTTTTGCCTGTGCAAAAAAAAGCACATCTTTTGAATTTGACAGAAGCTCATAAGCCAGAAAAATGGTAACTGTTGTGAGGGACATGAAGCTAGCAGACAAAAGCTGATGTGAGTTCACAGATGTTGACATGACACCTGGCAGGCTCATGCTGAAGCGCAGAGGCTGACAAAATCAGACACTTTGACATTTGAACAGAAAACATGACTTGAAGATAGCTTATCATCTGACTTTAGGAAAATCACATGATGTTGAAATAAATATCTAGTCAGATAAAGTACATTGTCAAACAAAATGTCAATCAGGAAAAGCTCTTGGCAACAAAATAGCATGAAAAATGTTTGACTGACAGAAAGTGTTATTAGAAATTAAGAGTGTGTCCGCTGCTTCATTTTTTTTTATCATCAAGGTATTTAAGTCATATTTGAGTTGAATGGATATTATTAGAAATGTTCATTGTAATTTTATCCAGCTGCGGAATGCAAAATATCTTTTGTTTCATGTGCTGTAGTAGTAGAGGATTTGAGAACTCAATGTCTGAGACATCAAAAAAACCAATGAAAATCCAAGAAATCACATTCTATGATTCTATAACGGTGCAGAAAACAAGTACTTTATATGGTCAAAAGTAAAAATTCACTTCATTACTTTGCAATGTAACCCTGGTTGTCAACGACAGAGGCCATATTTTATCCTCAATGCTCTCACTGATGGAAGAAGGCTTTTTCCCAAAATCTCACCACACATGGCCCCATGCTTTTTTTTTTGTTTTTTTTTTGTGATAACAATCAGTCGTCCTGGCACATTGGCAGAAAAGCAAGAAAAGCAGGGATGATCTATGTACTATCATGCGTTAGAGTAAAAATGGTCGTGATCATCTGATCACATGACATTCTCCCAGTCCTCCTCTGGATCATCCAGATGGTCTATAGCAGCTTTAGATTGACCTGGGCATGTGCTTGCTTAAGCAGGGGGATCTTTGGGCACATCAGGATTTGAATGTATGATGTGTCTAACTTATAGTAACTTCAGTTACTGTAGTCTCAGCTGTCTTCCAACCAATGACCAATTCCTACCCTAGTTCTGGGCTATTTCCTCCCCGTTCTAAAGATCAATTGTAGATCTACTGATGAGTTAAGCTCTTGCATAGAGCCTCGGGTTTAGAGTGTTTGTCAGTGATATTGTTTTTTTTTATTATTTATTGCTCCAACAGCTGGTTTCTTGAGCTACATGGTGGTGTAGTTGTTGGCACACTCATCCTACAGTGACAGGGTTCTGGTTCAAATCCTAGCTGGGATAGTTCTGTGTGGAGTTTGCATGCTCTCCATGTACATGAATAGGTTTTCTCCAACTTTCTCCTGCAGTCCAAAAACATGCTTAGCAGGTTATTTGATGACTCAAATTGTCCTTTAGGTCTGGTTGTTTGCCTCTGTTTATGTGTGGGGTAACTTGGAGAATTTTTTATAGCCAAATAATTTTTGTCCAACTGTATATACCATTGACTGTATAAAAAAACTGGAAAGATTGAGATTGATTGCGTTCCACAAGTGCCTGCTGGTTTCAAGAAGCCAAAATCACATAGACTTCTATTGAGAAATAAACTGCTATTATTCAGCCATTATATTTGGCAATCTATTATGATGGTTATTTGGGAATAACCATTCTTGCTCTACTTTTTTAACAAGTTCTTGCTAATCCTATTTTTATAGTAATTTTTCTGCACTAGAAGTTATTAAAGTTATAAATTGGCCATTCAGAAGCCTCGATAAAACTATGTGATCTTGCGTCAAACGGTCAAAATATTTGATTGACAGATTCTCCCAAACCCACTTTAAAGTGGTATGGGTGTGGACCCCCAACAAGCCCTCTGTTGACTGGTGAGAGTGGCTGCCATAAAAATGAATCAAATCAATTTGGACCACTTACTACTGACTGACATCGTTTGACTCCATCATGGCAACTACATTTTGTTGGAGCTGAAAGCCATTTTCTGAGGGTGATGTCACAATCACTTTGTCCAGTTCTCATATACAGTCAATGGTATATACACATTGAAACAATAAAAACTCTTCATAGCAGATCTTAGCTGTCATTAAGACAGCACTCATTTGTACTGAGACAAAAAAAATACTGTTGTATGAACTGTTTCCCTGTACAAGGGAAATAAATGTAAAAAATTGTGACTGATGAAATCAGTGTGTAATTTATTGATTCTTTGGCCCTTCTACCTTTCTCTAGCACCACAGTCTGAGAATCCATTACATTTTTTATTGATCATGTTTCTTAACCTTTTGTGGTAAAGACAGAATTTGTGGTGCCAATTATTGCTCCCAATGGACAGAAATGTATTGGATATCACTCACCTCATGCCTTTCTTTGAGTGCTAGCACCCAACCTGTCCTATACATTTACCAATTTTGTGCTGAGCCTGTTAGTGTCAAGTTCTTAACTGCTGTAAAGATGTTAGGCACTGGCAAAGGCCAAAAAGTGGTCTGATTGCTTTGAAATGTATTACCCCACTAACAAAATCATTGTAATACAATCTCAGTGGCTTCTAGTTTTTGAACCTGCTCACAGTACATGTAATAAAACACAGTCAATTGCAGACAAAGAAAAATGCTACTCTTCAAGGCACTTTGACATGAGTGCATAGTGTTTTTTGTTAAGTGATAACTTTCAGAAAGAAGTCAGTTGATTGTTCAGATGATGGTAAGTGTATTCAACTTTAACAAAAAGTTGTGGGTCGCACAGTGGAAAACCCCATGGAAAAAAAAAATTACACAGGTTTGATAGTTTTTTATGCTGATGCACTGCTGTTGGATTCCTTGACATCTGTTGAGGTAGCCCTCTGCTAACCTTCCTGAGTTGGTTGATGAGGAAGTGGGATACAAAAACTTTGTTTAGAAAAATAATCAATTTATTAAAAAGATAATAAATAGTTGTTATTAAAAGTTGGATCAAAGTTGCATTGTTGAATTGCAGAATGCATTGTTGACCAATCCATGAGCAGTAAAATTAAGCAGATTATATGGCCGCAGGGATGTTCGCTGTCTGCATACACACAAATGGTAAAGGGGGTAAACAACTGGTTCCACGCCCAGCCCTGTGTCAGAAGGGAAGGAGTTTGCTAATCACTGTATGGCTTCATATGGTCATGGGGGTGTGTCTCATTTTCTCATTTGTTGTGATATATGTGTCCATCTGGAAAATCTTGTCCATGTGGATTAACTTTTAAGAAATACAGCTTTTTCTAACAGACCAATAAAATGAATGATGACACAAGTATGAATCAATGGGTCACTGGTTAAGGAAGTGCTGCCTCTGAATTTGAACTTTGATCAGCCAAAACACAATTTTTATTTTTGAGTTAGCATTACATATTTTTCTATTTACTAATAAAGCTTTAGTCACATGCACTCATACAGAGGGTTTACCCGTACAGGTGCTGAAGGTTTTTGGGTTTTAAAGGCCCATGTGTCAGGATCCAGCTGCCCAGCTCCACCTCCAACCATCAGAGGGAGCTCTCTCCTGAGTACTAACTCACTCCTCGCTCTCCCCCATGTCTCCTCAGCTGTTTCTCATCATCAACTCCAGTCTATATTTACCCCACTTGGACTTTGCTCTGTGCGAAGTATTGTTTTGCCCTGCACACAATTCTGAGCGGTTACCTTCCTTGTTGTCTACTCCTGGTATTATTGTCTCCAGTCTCGCTCTGTGCCTTCGACCCCTGCCTTTTTCTTGGACTTTGTTTTTGCCTCTGCCCTTGTCTGCTCTGTCTTTTGCCTGAATAAATCTTCCTGCTGCTGCAAATGGGTCCGACCGCCTCTGCATCTTCGTCTCACACCTGACACCATGGAATGTTGTAGAATGGAGTGGCCTCACCTTAAGAGGATCTCAGGTGTGTCTTGCAGTTCCCTTGAGGTTTGTACAGACACATCAAGGGACGTCGGACGCTGTTATATGGTTCCCTTAGGCTACACTCCAGTTGTTAATAAAGTGCACACACTGGCTCCTTACTAACCACACGCAATGATGCATGCACAGGTGTGCAGATGATCATAAGTGTTCATAGTACACCCTTAGGACGAACCCACAAATTATGCTCTCTAATTTCCTAAATTCTAACAGTCAGGCTGAACACAAGGAGCGGAATGTACGGCGTGCCTGCATCTCACGTACTTCACCCTTTCTTCCCTTGGCATTATGTTTTAGACTATGTTATGAAACGTCGCTCACAGCATGGCCATAGAAAAAATTACAAGATCCTTTTACTCCATGGACCCATGGAGTGGTCCACGATATTTCATGCATGTCACCTGTGTGCCCCATAAAGGTTTGTCCAAGTTTTTGCCCACAGACAGCCTTTTTCCCCCACAAGGGCAATTGCGATGAAGGCTTAATTTGTCTCAGCTAAGACTCGGCCTTCACTTCAAGAGCCTTTGTGGTACATAGCAATTGAATTGGATATAAAGACTGTACATTAAGAGTAAAATGTGGTCTGTTCCAAATTCTAATAACTTCACTGATGGTAAGTGAGTCTGTAAGACATGGTTGGTCAACAGACAACCCCATGGACTCAAAAGTTTGAACAATTCATAAATCATATAAATTAGATTTTTTTTTTTTTATCTGTTGTATACCCAGGTCTAATATCAATGGTGGTCTATGTTTAGGAAGATGTAAAGGCTGGTTTGTAATCCAAAAAAAAAAGAGAAAGCTGTCAAGCTTAAAGCTATAATCACAATTATATGTCTCACAGCCCAAGATTCTATTATTATTATTTTTTTTTTAAATATTTTTTTCTGCGGGCAGGAAGGAAAAACAGATCAGCTTAAAAATATGCTCATGAGTAAAAGTTGTGTGACATGGTAAAATGAATTAGTTCCTGTTTCTGAATTGTCACGCTTGGTTTCCTATCTTTTGAGATGTCGCAGACTCACGAGTTGTTTATTATCCTTTACTTCGTTTCCCGCAGAACAGTCACTGTATTTGGATATAAAATGCTTGAGGATAATGGAAAAGGCAAGCTAAAGTACTTTCCAAGCAGATCCATGTCAAAGTGACAGAAACATAGAGTAGTTTAAAAGAAAGAAAATTAGAAAGCAGAAGAAATTACTAGAAGAAAAACACTGACTGAGTATTTTATTCAGAAACCACTTAGAAAATGAATAGAAACATTACAAGTAGAAATCAACCTCGAAAGTTTAAAAGACAAATGTTACCCTCATTTGTCAGATTTTGATCAGCAAAAGTGGCCCCAAAAAGGGATGACTCTGGATTGAAAGAGTAAAGAAAGTAGTATATTTGTTAGTCACAAAGTCCTCCAGCCAGTAGAGGGCGTCCAAGAGCTTTCTGGTGAGAAAACGACACAGTCAGATAATCAAGTAAAACAAAGTAGTGGAGGGAAACTCAAGACGCTAATCCTTGTAATGTACAAAGTTCAGGATTCAAGAGACAGTGCAGCAACAGCCTCAAAAGCAGTGAAATCCAGGACGGGCAGGCAGAGATCAAAAACTGAAGGTGTGGGTCAGTGGCACAGTGGGCCTATGGAGCACTATCTGACAACCAGAGTGGTGAGACTTAAACAGCCATGCGAATAAGTGATGTATCTGTTGATCGCTGCAGGACGAGTCATGCCTGAATCCTGACACCATGTCATAAAACTGGGATCATCTCAGATGGGTTTCCTAAACATGAAAATGAGTTCGCTGTACTTAAATGGCCTCCATAGTCACCAAATCTCAACCTAATAGAGCTCCTTTGGTAAATGGTGGAACGGGATTCCCATCATGGATGTGCAGTCGATAAATCTGCAGCAACTACGTGATGCTATCATGTCAGTATGGACCAAATTGTCTGGGAAATGTTTCCAGTACCTTGATTACTCTATGCCATGAAGGATTAAGGCAGTTCTAAATGCATAATGAGGTCCAACCCAGTACTAGCAAGATGTACCTGTAAAGTGGCCTGTTATTCATGCAAATGTTTATGAATAACAGACACCTAAATCACAAGTCATTTAAAGCCTAATTGTTAACAAAACAAAAAACCCTCAAAAGAACAGTTTGTTGGGAATCTCATGAAATTGTAGTGTTTGTGTGAACTTTGTATCTAATGTGAATAAGTCTGCTAGCCAATCAAATATTGTGACTGTATTAATAAGAAAATATAACTGTTAATGTTGAGTATCTTATTTTAGTTTATTATTTGTAAATTATTTTACATTGAGATTTTAAAGGCAGATTGTAGCACTGTATCTGTTGTACTGCAGATGTTTTTGTTTTCTTGTATCTTGCAATACCCCCTACTTGACCCATATCTAAAATCCATAGCTGTTGAACTCTTGGCTTCCTTTTGTCTCTCAGTCTCTTTCTCATCTGTAGGCAGGAGCTTGTCTCCCGACACTGACAAGGTAATAAAAAGATGGGATGCCTGCTGTCTGCAAAACAAAAGGCTACATATGAAAATACAAAAGCAAGACAAAAAATGTAGACAGTATTCAGTATTTATTGATGAATAAATAAAAAATATGGCAGTGTGCCAATACTTTCTGGGAAGAGCAGTTAAGAGGGGACAGGAGTTCTAAAAAAGAAAAGGAACAGCAACCTTTCAGGGATGATCGGCAAGGAACACCAAGGAGAATTTAAGCATCAAGTCTTTCAGAGAAAATAAGAGTTGTTGACATAGTGAGAGGGCTGATGCTACCAATTGCCTATTTTCAGCTTTGCTGCTTAAGCATCTCAATTTCCATACAAAGTGACAGACAATATTCAGAGCTTGCCAGAAGAAAAACAAAAGCTGATATTTCCTCAAAGCAATCCAGTCTTGCTGTGTTGAAACTGAACAGCTTTCAAATCATAAGATTTGATCGATGTTTCTGTCAAATAGATCTTGCAATGTTTCTCCAAATCATAACCCTCAGGCTTTATTGTAGCCAGCAGGTGTCAGACATTGTAATCTTCCAATTTAGGACTGATTCTTTTTGAACTAAAAAAAGATTACCCGTTTTTATGAGTTTAAGGATGATTGGAGTGACTACAGCTGTTCTTGGACTAACTCACTAAAACTTTAACAAATGACACTGTGGGGTGTATTCTGGAATTAAAGTCGTGTGTTGTTTGAGGCAAATGCAAGGTAGATCAAACCTTTAAAGTGAACATGCCCTGACTTTTCACTGTTAATAGTTGATTTGCTTTTATTCAGGCTGAACACATTTTGTTAGCTTAAAGTGAACCAGAGTTCCATAATCCGGAACAACTTTTTAGTCTGAAAACAAGAAAATGGACTCTGGTCTGGGACCAGAAACCAGTCCTGGACCCATATTTTGAGGTGTTCTGGGTACATTTCCAATTGGACTGAGTACTGGTTTGCTCGGAGTTTTCTCAGTTTGAATAGGCTCCATGCTTGGAGCGGAGCAACTGAACCAAAATACTGGGGCATTTTGGGATGTAAACAGAGTGGCGGAGCAATGATAAGACACAGCAACTTATTGAAATGTGGTTGAATGCAGGCTTTATTAAAACAACTTTAAACGTGATACACATTGCATCTCACACTGTTTTTTTGACAACCCACATGTCATAAACATTTATCAGTGTACCTTATTGCCCGTCACCTCTTCAGTGACCACCTATCTTCGCTGTACCATGGTCCGTCAAATGTACTTTGTACAACACCACGTGTACAAATTGGCCAGGGAAATAAGTGAACTATCCCGACAAGAATTGCAAAGGACTTCCATTATTCTTTTTCTCGTAGTTCTGCCCCGCCCTTGTGATTCCTTGCCAATGACCGAAGAGATCTTTAGTCACATGGTTTAGTTTACAAGCTTTGGTTCGAAACACAAATTTCCATTTGACGACAGTCTGAATACAGACTAAACGAAAGGTTCAAGACACAATCCGAACCAAATTAAGTGGACCAACAGACTTTTCTAGTCTGAATACATCCTGTATGTATGAGTTTTTATATTCACACAGAAATTTAAAGTCCAATAATATTTTCAGCTTCATGCTAGATATCATTTTAATGCAGTGGAAACATGGAAGACATTAAAGTGCTTTGAGTTAATTTAATTAATGTCCAAAATTCATTTTGATTCTTATTTATTTTTTAAAAAAGTACTTTTCTTTTACAGTGTTATGAAAGGGACTGAAATTGAATGGGACATTTAATTTACAACGCAGTTTGTCCTTCAGTAATTCCTTGTCCAAAAAAACAAAAACAAATGGATGTTATAACATTGCCAGCTGTCTCCAAAAAACATCTGCACACATAAACTTTGCTGCCACGTGGTTTATCAATTCATTAGCTAAGTGCTTGTATATTCTAACCATGGGTTCAGGAGTCTTGCTTGTGTTATGCCCTCCTTTACAGAACCTGCACGGCTATACTTCAATGAGTAATGGCTGTTGTGATATCTGATAGTGTCACCACATGCTTGTTCTTTTTTTTTTTCCACTTCAACAAAAGGTTTATCTTATCCTCATCATGATAGCTACCAGAGCTCCATGGAAGACATGCTATCTTTTGACAAGAACAGCCACGGTCCAATAACTTGAATGTGTCAAGCACAGAAGCTATTCCCTCAGGAATGATTGATTCATATAGTGTCTTGCTACGTATCACAATGTATCCGTGTTTTGCAATGTAATTTAATAAATTTCTTTCGTAAGACTCTGAAATGTCAGTGCCTCACATCAATGCTTAATAAGATTTTCATCTAGTTTTTAACAGTATTTTAAATTCAGTTGACTTACCTTACGTAGCTGCATTTCTAAATCTAGGTTATGCGTGTTATGTATACTTTTATTGTCTTTACGGTGTACATTGGCATGCAATAGTCCATAATGGTTTTATGAGATGATCTCACTCCTTTGACTCTAACCATTTAAATAAAAAAGGTGAAAAGAGAAGGACTACTCAGCTTTTAAAATAAAAAGGCCCTCCTGCAAATTGGTAAGAGAATTTTTCCATTAAATCTATTAATAATAATTTAGAAAGTACAATAGCTCTGATGCATTATAGCACTTAGACTTTATGTCTGACATATTTATCCTTACATTTTAACTTAAAAAAATGCTTTATGGGTTCAACATTTAATGGCTTTTTGTGTTTTTTTATCAAATGTATGCATGAAACTACTATTATTAAATGATCATTTAATAATAGTGGTTTCACGCTTCTATGTTTATCAATACACTTCTAAAAATCAACAATGCAGAACGTAAAAGCTGATTCATTCAAAAAGTGGGTCCTCAAGCAATAGCGTGCTGGGTAATCTGGAGATTCGGGATTGGTCCTGGTAGGCTGCTGCACTTTAGGCCGCCAGTGAGTAGAAAGAAAAGGAGCCGTTTTGGTCTGCCACTGCAGCAGGTGGCAAAGTCCTGTCGTTATTGTATGGATAATAAACACTTAATAATTTAATAATGTTTAGTAGAAAGCCAGCGGTTCTAACTTCTATCCATCCTCACAACAGAGGATAGGCCACCCATTACAATGGATAAAAATGACCATTTGGAGCGGAAAAGCCAGATTCAAAAGAAGGAAGGTGCTGGGGGAGGATGCTGCAAAATGCACCAAGCAAACTGACTTGTTTTCAAGACAGCAAACAGAACTAGAAAAGGGAATTGGTAAATGACAAAAAACAAAAAAGCAAAAAAAACATGTCAAAGTTGACAATATTTTATACTTTCCTCATAAACTGAAGCCAAATGTATCATATTTGATACATGAGCCTGTCAGCCCTTCACAAGAGCAATGGAATGGAAATACAAATTTCTTGGGGTTTTTTTTGGTCTTAGAATATTTTAGCTCAGGAAAAAACAGATCTTTGAGATGTGTGACCTAATGTATCAAATATGATACATATAATATGATACAAATTGAAATGTTTGCTTGTAAGAGGGACCTATAAAGACTCCAAATTCAAAGTATTTATGGTAGATGCTCTTAGTGACGTGTGCTTTTTATTGGGGGTTTATGGCCTCAGTGCGGCAAAGGCAGGACATTAATACTGATGAAATCCACATTAGGAAAGGGACAAAGCATTGCTGACAGGAGTAAGAAAAAGGTGAAAAAAAGTATAATTTCCATACCATAACATAAAAATTTGAACATCACTGTTCTGGATAATTTAACAAGAAAAAAAGGGAAATTTGTTCTCTAAAGTTTTTCTTCAAAGTTCTGCAAAGCATTTTGTTCTAAAACATTGCATACTGATGTAAAGACGGTATGAAAAGCTGCTTTTCTCTCTGGCAGAGTCACCTGATTCAAGGTGATTACGTATTCAGTTCACTACAGTGCAGTTCTGCATTTCAGCGCGAGACTGCGTTACCTGAAAGCAATGTAAACACTGGTACTAAAGTTCCAGTGTTAAAGCAAAGTCGTTTTTTCAGAACTTATGTTAGTAAACAAAACTTCTGTCTAATTTTTTCTACTTTAAAAAAAAACACATTTATAGTTTTACTTTGAAAATGAGAAGCTTCACCAACACTTTATTTTGAAGATTTGTTTACTTCCCGTGACAGTAGCACTATACATGTGACCTATTTAGTTTAAAAACTTAAAATCCAACATTATTCTGCATTTTAGAGAAACAACTACATCATGCCTGATTTGTATTTTGACATATTTGTAAAATATGTTTCCAAATTTGTTTAAAAAAAGGCAATTTATCAAAAAAAAATTCATGTATACATAAATATGCAATACCCTATCTGTATGAGGAACTCTATCTGTTTCACCGCTCACCCTGCATACATAAACCATATGTCACTTCCACTAAACCCTTTGACGTTAGTTATGTTACGTGGTAATGGGTATTGCGTCACTTCCGCTAATGTTAACAACAATCATAACCTCTTAAAATGTTTACAACATTGAAAATGTTTATCATAATGAAAATGAGGATACAGCACCACTTACTGATACTTTATTAACTCAGTTAACACAGACACGTTATTAACGGCTAAAGCGGCTGCAGCAGTCCGTAACATATGAAAAAACAAAAAAAACTTCAAACGGAGAGCATGATTTCAAGCAGTCATTCTATCGAGTATTGTTGGGATTTTCTGTTGTCTGGATGAAGACAATATATGAGTATACAGTGTTGCATTAAAGCAATGTACTTTTATGTTTCTGCACTGTAATCAAGTTGGGAGAAGCTCTCTGTTGTTCAGAAAAACATACATTCTTGTGATCACGGAGTTACTGTTGTGAAATGATAATGCCGTAAAGTAGGCAGTGAGGGGTGAAACAAAGAGTTCCGCATACAGATAGAGTAGTGAAGTGTATACAGGTGTTTTTTTTTTTCTTTTCCACATAAAGTATGGGTCAGTCTAGGGAATGAAACTCCTGCGCTGAAAAGTGATCCCAGAATGCCCTTGTCTTTAAGTCAGCTCTGAAGTGCTTTCTTGATTCTTACATTTCAGGAAACAATTCTTAAGGCTTGTACATGGGGGCGTTGTGTGATGTTCGTTGAGGCACTCATGCACGTATTTTCAGATGCGAGTTGCAGTTTGCTGCATGCTACTTTCCTGAATACAATCCCTCCCCTATTTTCCTGCCATGACTGTATGTCAAACCACGTCCATTGTCTTTTTTCATACATACGCTGGCTTTGTCCATGAATGACAAAGTACATCATATCACAAAAATCAATTGTATATATTTTTAACAACTGTTTCTTACTCTGTTTTTGTAAACAACATTTTTGTTCCTAGCTGCCATAAGTCTCCTCTATTTTTCATAGTGAAGCTGGGTATATAAATATTTGTGCATGTTGCAGAACAAGCACCAAATTTGGCATGGACAACACAAAGTGTCCTGGTGACCAGGATAACCTGTACACCACTAAAACCACTTCCTTTGACATGATGTTCTTCAAGCAGCCTGTCTTTTATCTTGGGTCTAAAAGCTTGTTAAAACATTTTTTTGTACCACAAACGTTGATCCTCTTTACATAAAACTGTTTGTTTCACTTCATCCCAGCTTTCAGTCACCTCTATGTGGTCTTGTTAAAAAATGATGCAGCAATGTCAGCTGCAGCTGTCCCTACTTGTTGTTCTTGTTTTATGATGCGAATATTGTTACAGCACTTGCAATAACACAAAACCTGGTAGTATTGCCTGGGGAGACACAATCCCAATAACAGTTTCTGTGGGCTGAAACAGTTTCTTCAATCTTTGTCCAACCAGGTCAGACTCTATGACCACACTGATTTAAATGTGTCGTTTGCATCACTCACACTGACATCGGAGCTGACTGGATTATATTAAGTAGCTTACTCCGGTCATCACCTTCCACTGCTCTGACGGAGACACCCCAGGACCTGGAGAGAAGCAGATTTGGGATTTTTATGTAACATCTTGACAACATGTCTTCACATCCACACATCATGTACATTTTAAATTTATCATACAGGAATAAAACCTTGTCCTCCAAGGCAGAGCTCTGTCTTTGACATTAAAGAGAGCTATTAGTAGAAATTGCATAAAGGGAATCATTTTAGCACACTAACCTGGGTATATGGAGATAAACTGTTTAGCAGTGACTGTCATTAATGAAGACAAGCTCATTTGAACTCAAATTATCAATGCCTCTCAAACCATGAAAGCTGCCTTCTTTGTGTGTGTGTATGTGTCTGTGTTGGATGAAAAAAAGGAAAGATATTTAGAAAATGTCTACTATTTATTTTGGAACCAAGCATTTTACTGTTTTTGAATTAAATAAAAATTAAACTGTCTAAATTCACATTGATAGACATAAAGACAAACTTTTTTTGTTTATCTTTAGAAAAATGTTTACTTATTTTGCCAGAATGACCTCCTGGCTAATTTCTAATGAATACGGCTTATTCATTTTTCTGCTTTAGGTAACGCAATTCATATAGTCAAAGCTTTATTAAGTTGGGTGTAATAAAACACAGAGACCCTGGTTTTGATTTGTCTGCATCACCTTCTAAAACAACATATAATGAAATATGAAATTGCAGACAGAGGTCAACCAACACATACAGAGAGTTATAACCCTGCTGTAAAACATCACTGCAATAGTGCCTCTGCATCATCTGACTCTCTGTGATTGATCAAAGCTGTCACCAGAGCTGCAGATATCTTTTCCGAGCTCGTATTTATCACTTGTCCTCATTTAATTCAAACTCAAAGAAACTTGCTTGAAAAATCATTTTTTACTTTTGATTTGCACTCATTTTTGTGACTATACATCACAAGAAGTACTGTCAGACAAACTCTTGTAGGAATGAGAAATAATAGAATATTTTAAAAACAATTGGTCCTCAATTATTTTCTAAAAAATGTCAAACTTTTCAGAAAATATATCCATCACACTTGAAATGTCTTTTTAATGAATCCAATTATTTGTACCTTTATTTGTGAGATAAATGAATCTAGAGTGTTCTTAACCAAAGTGTGTGCCTGCTGTATCTAATTAGCATCACATTACTATAGAAACACGCATCGCTGGTTCCCATAGAGGCCAATGAGATTACAGTGGAAAGAGAGGTGCACAGAGCTAACCAAAGGGGCACTTTGGTTTGGCAAATCTCAACCTGTTGTTGAGATTTCATCGTCATTGAATTAATTATTATCATGTTTTTTTTCATCCTCACCTTACTGTTTTATCTTTTTTTGGAAGTTGTGTTTCTTTAAAACAAAAGGAAACATTCTTTTAATAAATGCACGTTGTTTAAATTATTTGTGCTCATCAGTGTTGGGTAATAGGGAGATTCGGGACCGCTCCATTTTTGGGCCGCTTATTTTGAGAAAAAAAAGGAGCCGTGTCGGTTTGCCACTGTAGCAAGTGACAAAGTCCTGTTATCATTGTGTGGATATGGATTTATCAAACCACAACTTCATTTAAACTCTCAAAAATAGTTGGGATGATAGAAGTAGAAAATTTGTGTCATCAAATAATGCGTTTGCTTCTCAATGCTGAGGGCTGTTGGAATGTACCATTTCACCATTTTTAATTACATATTTTTAATCTTTTCATTTGTAATGGACTTCCACTCTGCTCAGGACTATTGTTTTCTATCAGTTCTTCTTTTTTCTCACATCTTGCTTATTCTTTTTTCATTTTTTTAGTGCTTATGAATGTGTTGTGTTCATGTAGTCTTAATGACTTTGTTTAAAAAATTTGCTTACTTCTGTATTTTCACCATATAAAGCTATCAATTTTATAAACATTCACTTGTAATTCTTGTGTTTTTTAGACACATTGATGTGCAGTAAATAGCCGTTTTGTTTATGAATTAATGGCAATTATTTTTCACTTCTATTTTAAAACTTTAACTTAAGGAGACGGTGGCAGCCTTTGTTTTTCAAGGTAAAGCAAAAGAAAAAAGAGACATTTTGAAGTCCTTTGCTCAGATATCCTTGACAGAGAACAAAACACCTTGCTGGCGCACGGTTGAATGACAGAACCCCAACAGATTGACTTTTATTTCTGGCACCAACACATGTGCTGTCATTGACCTGGTGATAATCTCTCTGCTTCACCTGTGATCCAGGTCAGAAGTGCATTCTTCTAAACTCTTGGCTTTTCAATCACTATGTCCTTTTGTGCAAGCTTCAAACTTCAGATTGCATTACAACTCTCAGTCTCCATCTATTATGGTAAATTAGTTTACAGCTACACACAAAGCACTTTATTAAATAAGTAGACAATCTTCAGCAAACTCGGTTAAAAATGACTCATATTCTTACAAAAAAAAACACTGACTCAGAACCATTTATAGAAAATTATGTTTTTCACTAAAACAATTACCAGTAAATACGAATACGTTTTTTTCTGAATTTTAAAACTGCAGTTTGCACTTTAATTTGATAATTTAGATGTAGAGATAGGATCAAATCTCAGTTAAACATGTCTTTCTAATGATACTCTAGAGAATGTGTAAGCCCTCATTTTAGTGTGGTAATTAGTAAAAGGGAAACTGTAGCAGCACCGCATTTCAGTTCAATTAAAGATGCCCATGCTTTGGATTTTTTTCCATGTTATTAGTGCATGATTTCTGCATGCTTTTTGAGGCTGTAGGTAGAGGATTCATTTATTTTGACCTTCTATCACTGTCGCAGATTTATTCGGTAGAGCTTTTTTGCGCTACACCCCCAAAACTGCTGACAGATTTAAAGCTTAGCAGTGACAAGGACATCACATCTCTTAATCAGTCCACCAATTGCTCAGTTCCTAAAAATGGCATAGTTTGAAGTTCAGGGACAAGATACCAGCTCAAAAGGGGCATTTTTATGCTGGTTGCTGAAATTCAAGTCAGAATAAAATGCTAACTTTTGTCGTTGGTGTTGTAGAGCTATGGCTGAAAAAAATCCAACTAACAAACATTACAATTATTGTCAGGATCAAACAACAGGTATAAAAGAAACCTGGGGGAAAAGTGTCCTTTTCTGCATTTACTATAACTTTTTGTGTCTTTGAAGTGTGCTGACCCACTCTACCACCCTTAGCCTCAATCCAGAGATTTTAAAAAGTGCCTTTTGCTAAGACAGCTTAAACATGCTGTGCAAATTGCAGCTCTCCCTTTCGAGTGACATTTACATTTATCGCAGAAGCATGCAGAGGAAAAAAACTGGAGTTCCGAAAAGTGACTGATTTTAGAGAAGCATATGAGCTTCATGTTTCTGCACATTACAGTATGTTGTTATGTAGCAGATGCAGAGACAAACCATGTTTCTTAAAATTATACACGTGAATAAATCTGCTCTCCTATTTTCAAAAGCATAACAGCAGATGTTGATTTATTAGAATCTATTCATGCAAAAAGAAAAGAGATAAAAACAAGCAGGAAGGATGAAAGTTTTTTTTTTTTTTCTAAACAGGCTGCTGCTGAAAGCTCCTTTAAAAGATACACTGGAAATGTGCAAAACCAACCACCTAAATGTGTGTTTTTGAATGGCTACAGCGAGCCAGTAGAAAGCCTGTTGAGTAGGGCTGAATCATAGATCACTGCCTCAAAAACTGGCAAGAATATAACAGAACAGCTGGCCTGAACCAGATGGTTACACATGGCTTGATGGCACTTTTTGTCAACTTGTTAAAACAGATATACCAAATCAGGTGCAAACATTTGTGGGGTTTGTGGTCCTTGTCTACAAACCTCCCAACTTACTTTATTTTATTGTACCTAAAAAAAGCTTTATATGTGCTTTGTGATGTTCATGGCGCTGATTTAAAAGTGTAAAGAAAACAACAAAAAAATGAATTCACTCTGAAAAAAGGGAAACTTTCTTCTATCTTTGCTTTAATGTGTCAAGAAATGGCAAGAAGAAATAAAAAAAATGAATGAAATTTTTCAGGATGTGACCTTCTCCCAACAGTGGCAAGGATAACCCCCAGCAACTCCATGGACCTGAAAGGGATAAAGGTTTAGAAGATGGATGGACAAATGGTTCTAATTCAATTTTGAAAAGAGGCACCTTTCTTATGTCATTGTAAAAATGTGTTTGTTTGTTTGCTGCCAAAGCACAAGCAGGAGAAGTAGGCTCCACAATTGTCTGCTGCAGACAGAGAAAATACATTTTGTTCTTCATTAAACTGGGGTTTAGTTACTTCTTTATTATAAATATGTGCAGTTCTGCATCAAGCCTGGTAAGAGTCAAATTATAAAAAATGCCTTCAGAGTCAACAAGTACAAAACGAAATTCAACTTTGAATTATCATGTTTTTGGATAAGAAGTAGAGCCCAGGACTTGTATCACATGACGTGTGTTGCCCTATTAAATGAAGAGTTATGAGATTCAGAAATGTATGGGGACATTTTATTGTGTATGGTACTGTAACTTTGAATAGGACACGTTTGACATTGTGGAGTTTAATCTGCTGCTATGTTATTAACGTTTTGCGTTTTCTTGAATAAGTTAACAAGGGCCTGGATGACTCAGTTGGCTGGGTGTAGGACTAGTGCGCTGGAAACCTGGTTTGGTTTCCCAGGGGCGCAATGAGCCAAAAACCCAGTGTGTGTCCTTAGGCAAGACCCTTTGCACTGCTACTTAACTGGGTTTCCCTGTGCTGGGAAAATACAGGATTGTGCCAGGAATGTAAAAACTCAAAAACTGCCAAACCACCTGTGCAAATTAGTGAAAGTTGATTATCTGTGGCGACCCCTGACAGGATATATGTAAGGTGAACAACAACTTGCTCCTGCGGCAGACTGGCGACCAGTCCAGGGGTGTCCCCTGCCTTCGCCCATGAGTAGCCGGGTTAGGCTCCGGCAACCCTGTGACCCCGAAAGGGATAAAGCGGATTGGAAAATGAATGAATGAATGAATGAACAACATCTTGGATAAGTTAAAGGTTAAACTGATCAAACATTTGTGAGTCAAATCTATTCTTGATGAAGAAAACCCAACAGTTTAAAGTAGGTCCTATTGAACTAATTAAATCCACTCCTCTGAGATCTAATATGGTCACAAGCCATCTTATGGCTTCACTTTAAGTGTCTTGCAAAAACATACATAAAGAAATGGTGCAAAGTTAAATGATCAATAATTAACATGGATTACTGCAAGATCTGCATAACAGAAGCACTAGCCAGCCAGCTTGGCCCTGGAGCATCTTGTTTCATTGCTAATAAATCAAGTGTAATCACAAGCGACTAAACACATTTTCCGTGACAATGAATCATGTAAACATTTAAACCCAGCTCAGTATCTATTAAACTGAACTCATGTTCTAAAAGCTTTACAGCTTAGTACTCGCTTACACTGTAATAAATAGGGTTGGTGATTGTTTATTAATGTAGTAGCTGTATGCAGTCTGCAACACTTTTTCTCTGCGTAGTTTGGATGTTAAAAAAAGATGATGACCCTCTTTTGTGTTTCTGCTTTTGAAACTTAGAGAAACTACGGAAGAGTTTTGCAACAGAGGTTTTAAGATGACCAAACACACTACTTTTTCTTCCCAATTTAAGTTTAACCTTTAACTTATCTAAGTTTACGAGAATTAGGGCCACCATAATAAAAACTAAAATAAAAATAACTTACGATAAAGTCGTAAAATTATAAGAAAAAGTAAACATTAAAAAAACATTAAAAAAGGTGGAACTTTATGTCGCACTTTTACAAAAATAAATGTGTAGAATTATGAATTAAGGAATCAATATTTCATGAAATTAAGTTATAATTTCATAAATTATAAGTTGATAATTTTCAAAATTAAAGCCTTACATTAATGAAGCAATAGTCTGTTTACTAATAAAATATAAACAACAACAAAAAAGAACCAATATCGTGCTCCAGTCTGAGAGACATAGAGCGCATTTTCCTTCATTTAGCATTGGTTTCCCAAATAGGAAAATACTAAACTCTTTGAGGGAGTCAATGTGGACTTAATATAAGCATAGGGACATTGAAAAGAATTTGCAGGAAACTGGATCTCTTCAGTATAAGGGTGTATTTAGACTGGACGAATTTGGTTGGTTTAAAGTGAACCAGAGTTTGTTTTCCCCTCATAATCCGGAACATTGCTGTGACATCATCCTAAAAGATTTTTAACAGAGTTTTCTTAAAAACAATGCCAAAACACCACAACGATGAGACACAGCAACTCATTGAAATGTGGTCCGATGACTGCAAGGTTATTAAAACAACTTTTAATGTGATACACATTACTTCTCACCATTGTCCCAACAATCTATGTGTCATAAACACTTATCAGTGTACCTTCATAGTCGTCGTCTCCCCAGCAACTGCCTTGCAGCATCCCTCCACCGTACCAAAAAGCAGTGTGCATCTGATAATGATGATACACACTGCTTCTCAAACTGTTTTCTCGACATTTTATATGTCAAAAACACTTATCACCGTACTTTTTTTAACCGTCGTCTCCTCAGTGACGACTCCTTGCAGCATGCTTCCACCGTACCAAAGCAGCAGTAAAAAATGTTGTGACTGACGTTGATACAGACGTTCAAGATTGGTCAGAGAAATATAAAGTTTCATTAAATTAAACCAATTGTGGTGGTTCACCAATCAGTGCAGTGGGCGGGACAAGGCTGAAGACAGACGCGCGGCTGCCTCTGAGCTAAAAACAACCAGTTCAATATCGGCCGTAGGAAGCTAGGTGTCAAAATAGCCAATGTCAGTGCCAGTGCTGAAATTGACATTGGTATCGGTTGACCCATAACATACATATGTGAGGGCTGTCAATGCTAATTAAAAAAAAAACAAAACATATTTTAACGCTGATTACTTGCACCCAGCAAAGCAACTGTCTTTCGCCGGTTCAGGCTTCCGCGGCGTGCATCAATTTCTGAAAAAGCACAAACTGGCACAGTCCAGCTTATAACATGGCCACCTACAAAAGAAATAAATATCCAGTTGATTTTTTTGTACTTTATTCTTGTCATTTTTTTAGGTTTAGATCACTTTTTCCCTAAAGGCTGACTAGTTGATACGTGATACAGCCCCTTATCACGGTAACAAAAAGCATCGCTGAACCGGCAGACCTTGACTGCAGCGGCAAAGGAAAGTGATATATGTGCTGATATGTTCAATAAAGCATCAGTTCAGAGAGAAAGCTCGCCTCTTACCACTTGTTTTTGTCCAGATCATGAAGGAAACGTTTGTTTTGAAAAAGCCTGCACATATAGAACATTGTGACCGGAACTTTTTCCGGAAGACCCAGCAGTTACAGGAATCACGTCTTACATCTCATATCTTACAGCACACCAGAATGCAAATCGCCCCATTTTTATTTTTATCTTATTTGTTCACCTTTGTGCTGCCTGCCTCTATTTACTGGATGAACACAGCACTTCCTCCTCTGCTTTTCATGTACCTGCATGTTCACAGATGCACAAGTGTGGGAGAAAGATGTTTTTCACGTTAAAAATAAACGCTGGAGACGATTGCATCGCCTAAAAAGTATAAACACCACCCAGAAGTTCATCGCAGTTATCGTGGAGAGTTGATCTAGAACATGCGATTTTCTCGGTACGATTGATGCGATGACCGATCGCTTTGAGGTATAAACAGTGCTTAACAGTAAAAGGTCTGTCACTCATTCTGTTTTATGTCTGACAGTTCGGATTAAATATCTAAATCTCTAGCATTCAGAATGTAGTTTAGGACAAAAATCTTTTTTCCTGTTTTATTTTTGAGTTTTAGAGTATACCTTCATCTGCTTAAATAAAGATAATCTCTGTTTGTGTGAATTCCTGTTTCCATAGAAATATGAAAGGTTTTTGTGCCGTAAGGAGAACATTCAGCTTTAGTATAAACTAAGCATCAAATCAGCAAAAGCTCTGTGGAAGACTCAGATCACACATGATTAAATATGAAACAATGTTATTTAAAGGTTCACAATTGTTGGAAAAAGAGTCTGCTGTTCCATTCATGTGAACAGTGAGTACTCAGTAAATAGAAGAGAGATATTCACGTTAAAAGCTGTTACATACAGAGCAAGTCAACGTTTGACATAAGTAAAAGAAACAAAACATTTCTGGGATTGCAGAGGTAGCAAGAAACATTCTAAATTCAGAGAAAAGACACGCAGATTATCCTTTTTAAGCCATCGAGTCTACAAGCAATAATGTGTCCTCTGTGCACTTGCCAAATTAGCCCACTCACTACCAAATGGCACACAAATTACCAGTGTTTGTGTGTTTTATGTAACGCAGAATCTATCCCTACAGCTAAAGATCCAATGAAAAGTGGATTAGAACCCGAACAAAAAAAATGTCAGCACTGGAGCCTCTAAGCGCACATACGTGACGAGCCACCGCTGCTCTGTTTAAAGAATTAGCGGAGAAGGCGAATTGCCTTTGTGGCTTCACAATCACAGATGTCAGCTCCATATTATCTGTGTCTCTAGGATTCAATCTTTGTTTTAGTCTCGTTGGAAAACCGGTAAATGTCTCCACACAAGGAGCTTGAATAACTGAGGTGCATTTCCCCCAGGGAGTTAAAGTAATAATCAACAATCAGAAAGGCGTCACAGAGTCTTGTTTTGGGGCTGAGCATCCACAGATTTATGATTTATCTTCTAGTCGAGGTATGTTGCGTGTGCTGTTTATTTATTTGCTTGTTTGTTTATGGGGGGGGGGGCTGCACATGGAACCACCTGCCCTACTTTCATGAAATTTGGTGGAGAAGTGAAGCATGGGAGAAGTAGGAACCAATTAAAATTTAATGCAGATTTGGATCACTTTCCCTAAAAACTGCGAGGACAGGCACTGGCCTTTCCCACTGCTCTTGTAATTAATTATTCATGTATTTGACAAGCTAAAATTGATCTGTGTGGAAAAAAGGGACAAGGACAGATATAGCCTCGCTTACAGATCTATAGAATAAACTCAAAACTAATGAAATAAGGCATGCATCCATTTTTGGGTCAATGAAAAGAAATTAAATAAAAGTAACCTGAGATGAAGCTACTGCTACACAAAATTTTGTGTTGGTGAAATGAATAACAATCATTTAATTCTTAAATGAAAACGTCTTTTTATGTCACAAAAAAGGAAATAAAATAGACGTAATTAGCAAGTCAATTTATATTAAGCTTTATTGCTTCCATTTTAACTCAATTTAATGACAATAGGTTTCATGTAGGCACAATGTAATGTCACAGAAAAATGACTTGCACATATGAAAACTGCTGCCTTAAAAGGTTCACCAAAGGTTTAACTTCCTTCTTGTTGTGCTGCAAGTCAGCTATGTTGTCATTTCACATGTAATTAACTGTTTCTGGATGGTTCATTGCAAAAGTTTTTTTTCTTTGTGTTTTTTTAAACACCAGCTGAAGTTGGTTCTATTTCATGCATTTTAGTAGTAATAATTAAAAAAAAAAAAAAATCATTAAAAAAAAATCTTTGTTCAGCCGCTCAGCATTTTGGTTTGTAAAATATGGGAGTGAAGTGTAACACTATCAAACCAAAAGTCATAGAAGCTCTTGTTCATATGAAAAATCAGTCTCAGAATTGTAGAGAAACTCAGAATTGAATTTTACAGTTATTTCATTTTTACACATTTTTGCAAACTTGTTGTATGCACACATCCAATTCTCTATACAGAAAAATATGAAATGAGATGTTTCATTAATTATTTCTTACAAGTATTCCCTCAGAAATAAATAGGCCATATGGCAATGGCTTTTAGCCACTTAAAAAGGACAGAAATGCAGTTTTATATGAATCTAAATGTTTTACTCTTAAAATGAAATATTGCATATATGTCTGGGTGTGAAATCAGACTGCTCAGGAGTGAGGCAAATGAAATCAAATCAAAAAAGAAAAGAAAAGCTATTGGTAGGACACACAAAAAGTATCAAAATATCAACTTAATATTTATGTCTAAAGACTGAGGAACCTCAGAAGTCACCAGACAAATGATAGTAGGAAAAGAAAAAAACCTTAAAAATGGTCAAACATTCATACGTTAAAAAGGCTGTCTTGTTTCAAACAAAATAATAATTCCTGTCCCCATGACATGCCATTAGAGGAATAGAAAATCATAAGTCCAACTCACAAAAGCAGTGCAGTCAAGTGGTGGAAATAAATCTGTTGTCAAAAAGGCAGCGTGATTAGAATTTAGAACAACATGGGGACTAAACAAACTGTAAGCATAGGAGAAGAATTTCTGATAGAGGTCTGCTTTGTGAAGCCCGCTTAAATGCAAAGCATTGGAAATGTGAGGCTGATCATCTGGACATGCTGCAGGCAGTGAGTGTTGCCAGATTATGACATAGATCAATTACTGGAAAGAAGAAGATGGAGGTTTAGTCGCGCTTCAGTTTAGAACTCTGAATGGGGTAATGTGAGCCTCTGAACCATCGTTCAATGTGAAAGGCAACGTTTCCTAAAGACATGGTTAGTCAATCATTGAACATTACAGGGAAAATGTTAGTAAAAAAAAAAGACAGAAAATAAGATAAAAAGCAGAAAATTATCAAAGACCTTATTTTGCCTTTGTTATTAGTCATGGGGAAGCATCTTCATTAAAACAGTCACCCATGTTTCAATTCCCCAGAATGTAAAAGAACAAAAACATGGAAATCACAGACTTTTCTTAGTTGTTTTTCTTTTGAGTTTTTCTTTTACTTTGCCTTTGTAAGTACTAGCCCAGCATCATATTGTGATATTACATTATTTTAATTTTGCTATGGCCTGAGATATACATAGCAAATACAAAATAACATCAACTGATGTGAGTCCAGTGAAAAAATTGTGTTAGTTTTATGTGACAGTAATTGAAATGTTTGTTACATGTGAAACATGATGTTTTCATTAAACTGACTTTTTAAAATAATGCTTTCATATGCAGTCGTCTTTGTTTTGTTGTTTGGATTGTACTTGAAACATGGAGAGTTGAGTCTTGACTTTATTTCCATCACTGTCAGTAGATCTGTGGCAAACCAGGTGAATTCCATCCATCTCTAGACCCTTTGCTGAGATCAGGGTCACAGCAAGGATGCTGAACCCTATCCTAGTTTTGTCAGGGCAAAAGCACCCTGGACAGTTTGCCAGTCCATTGCAGGACCACACATTGCCGCCTAAGGGACAACTAAGAGTCACTAATCAACTAGTTAATCATCTTTTTTGCACTGTGGGAAAACTCCTAAGTGCAGAAGAAAACTAAGCATGCATTGGGGGAACTTGCAAACTCCGTACAAAAACGACTACGTTGGAATTTGAACCAGAGCCTTCTTGTTGTGAGCTAAGAGTAAAACCATCACACCATTGTGCAGCCTAAAAATCTAGATTCAGTTTTTATTTTTAGGACTAACCATAAAAAAAACAAAAAACTGGCTTTTGAACCACAGCCCTAAGCCTTGGTCACATAGATTTAGTCTGTCTGTGTGTGAAAATGGGCAAACCTGTACAAGGAGAACAGATGACCTGCACGAAATCGCAAGGTTGTAGAGGGCCTGTGGGGTAAAAATGTTCATGCAAATTTTTCTACGGGCATGCTGCAGGCAACGGTTTGTAGCGAACAATTGCACAACACAAAAGGTTAAGTAAGAATGAAGGTAGTGAGATGCAAGTGAGTTGCGCATTTTTTTTTCAATCCCGTCAATCCTGCGGATAGGATCAGGAGCAGA
The DNA here is from genome assembly GCA_036245035.1 of Adrianichthys oophorus. Lineage (NCBI taxonomy): Eukaryota > Metazoa > Chordata > Actinopteri > Beloniformes > Adrianichthyidae > Adrianichthys > Adrianichthys oophorus. The sequence continues at coordinate 16,837,852 of BSAI01000072.1, read as the reverse complement.
TGCAAAAATGCTGTTGGAAAAAGCTTGTAAGTGTGATGTATAAGTTACCACTCCATTCCCCTTGAAGACAACTAGATCCATGTACGTCTTCATTTTCCTTGCCTGGGCTGCAATATGGCTCAAAACTCTACAGCTGGATAGCTCCAGTATTGCTCGCCATTTTTGTTGCACAGCTAATGTTAGCTTGGGGTTGTGAGGGGCTGTAAGCTAGTGGGAGAGTGTGTAAACACATGGATGACAGGAAAGGGGCGGGCTTACCCTGTGCCAACAGTCCCACCCACAACTCTGAGGCAAATTTCTACTGCTCTGCAGAAACTTACTTTTTTGCCTAAAAACAGCATAAGTAAAAGACCACTGAGAACTCTTTAAAAATAGATCAAAAGATGATCATAGTGGGACTTTAAGATGTGGTCGGTCCTCTCTACGCCCATCTATGGGCCCAAACACCCCAAAAACTTGCAGCACCATTTTGGGTTAATCCCCCATATGAGTTCATGTGACCAAGGCTCAAGCTTTTGAAGTTTAGTGAATGCTAGAAAGGATTTTGTGCATGATAGGACATGAAGTTTGCCAGAGTTAACTCAGTGGTCATGACTCAAAGAGAAATTTTCATTACTAAAAAAGAGATTGCCACAACATCATTTAATTTTGCCCATCATTTGATTTATTTTTTGTTACTCTTATTTCCCCAGTCATAATCTGCCACCTTTCTCTCCTTTTAACAAACATTTCTCTTCAACTTTAATTCTTTTTCAACCTCCTTAAACCCTCTTTCTATTTTGCTCCTGCTTAAGCTAATTTAAATGTCACACTTTCTTTTTAAGTTGGATGATTTTCTCTGCCGAAGGCAAGGAAGAAGAAGAAGAGGTGGAGGGGGGATGAAGATGGGCCCAAATGAGAGAGAAAGGCAGAATGTTGCTTCTTTAAAACTCACCTAAATTCCAGAGGAAAGGAGAGGTGAAAAGAGAAAGGGAGTGATGTCAAGCTGTGAGTGAGAGAAGAATTTGGAAACCTATGCAACTTTCCTTATCTCTTCACAGGCAGTGTGAAAAGCAACAAAGAATGCAGAATGTCTGGTGGAGGCAGAAAAGTTTTACACTTAAAAAAAAAATAAAGTGTTTATTATAAGTGCTCAATGCCTGAAGCACAATTACAGCTGCAGCTTCCCCAGGTGATATTCTTTTGAAACACTTTCAAGTATTCACCCATTCTCCTAAATTCAGTTCTGCATTCAGAGATGAAACTTTAATGATACGTTTCGAAATTGGGTCATTGCAGAGGCACCAAAATAGCATATGAAGCTCTGTTTATAGAAGTACTAGAAATACCAGGATTACAGCATGTCCCCATGCCTTTGTACTTTACTACATTGATTTGAATGAAGATTGAGAACAGAATCTTTATATGAAGCATAAAAATGTTCTGACATTTTATATTTTCTCTTTATTTCACTAAAGCCATTTCACAATCGTATTCTTGCTACTGGTTTTGGTGTGCTTGTTTTCATTTAGCTGAAAGACCCACTACGATGAAAATTGTGTTTTTGGTGTTACTAACATGTTCTTGTAGCATTTTTCTCATGATGGAGGACACACAAAATTATTTAAGCTTAAAATTGTGTTTCTGAGTATTTCTTAATTCAAATCAGAATGGATAAGGATCAGGTAAAAACCTGTCGTTTGACAAGTGAATTGGGCAAGCCAAAGTTTTTCTCCACTTCATTCTGATGCAATTTTACTATTAAGCACACATTTTGGTTGGTTTTGTACTTGTACTGTTGTTTCACAAGAAGAGCAACAGCCTTCAGGTTTCAGCATTCTTAAAAACTGTTTGATGTGGTACCTGTGACCCCCATTATTTATGTGTTGCAACAGTAAAGGGAATCGCATAGTAGTTTTAATCAAGCTGTGGAGTAAAAGCCACTTCTGTGTGTATGTGCGTGTGTGTGTGGGTGTGAACTTTAGTATTTGTGTACTTGTTAGGGACCCACCTCTTACAGCCTACTAGCAGTAATTTGTCTGATGCATAAAAAGTCAATTTTTGAGTGTTATGGCTTTATTTTAATTATAAGGTTCTAATTAGATTATTGTTAGGTGGTCATTTGTAATATTTGTGGGTTACATAAAACCATGTCAATTTGAAACCCACATAGTCATAAAAGTCTAGTGTGTCTGCATGTATGTGTGTAAGCTGCTACTCCATAGCAGCACTCTGCCTTGTCTGTCTTTGTAAAGTAGTACACATGCTGTTATTCAATGAAATAATTATGCTTGTGAGGGTGCACCTGGTGTTTTTGCCATCATGCTTTCTATGCCTTAGTACCAGCCTTTTCACTTCAAAGTTTGCTTACCTGTCCTCTTTGTTTGTGTGTCAGCACACCCTTAAGACAACATGCTTGCACAACTCTGTGTTAATCTGCCAAAACCTTCCCAGACGCTTCAGTTTTTTATGTTCCTGTCCCTTTTTTTGACTCTCTTTTTAAGTCAATTTTTTAAATCTCTTTTAGCGTTCACTTTTTATAATATTACTACCTATTGGTCTGGATAGCCTCTTTGTCTTAAAATTCCCACTGCAACTTTATTTTAATCTGTTGTAAAAACGTTCTCAGTCGTCTTTCAATTATGATTATGCTGTTTTAGGCAAAATTAGAAAATCTGTGTCGTTTTCTAGGACTTAGTTTTTGTAGCGCACGGAAATTAGCCTCTGAGTTGTGGGCAAGAATTTTGGCATGGAAGTAAGCCTCCACTGATGTCCCATAATTCCTTTGTTTTCCCTCTCTCCTGCTAGCTTACAACCCCAAAATTTGATTAGCAGTGACACAAAAAGAACAAGTGATATCGAAGCTACACAACCATACAGTTTTGAGTGATATGGCAGCTCAGATGAGGTCAAATGGATCTAGTCATCTACAACTGGATGCATCAGAATATATATATATATATATATATATATATGTGTGCTTACCAATTTGTGTGTATTTTTTTCTACTTTTTTGGTTTTGCTTTTTTTGTTTCGCTCTTTCCTCAAATTAGTTTTAAAATGTATGTATATAGGGACAGAGGTAGGGGCACAAATGCTTTCAACAGCAGTAGATCAGAAATAGAAGGACAGGTTCAATGAACAAAAGAAGCAGAGATTAATTTTCACTTTTTTGTGAGTTTTGAAATTTCCAGTGAAGATGGGCTTTTAGACAGAAAAGGGGACCAATGAGAAAAAAAAGTGATACAGAAAGAGGAAACTAAGTGGATTAGAATAGAAAACATAGGGGAAAAGAGGAGGGGAGAAACATCAAAGATTGGTAGGACAGAGAAAGGGAATAAAAAAACCGAGGGAGAGAGAAGGAAACAGAACACTTCTTTCTTAAAAGTTGACAGAAAGCTTAAATTAGGCTGTTTGACAGCCCTACCAAGAAATTTAGACTTACCATCAATCCCTCAGGTCTATCATAAAACTGGAGTCCAAATACTCTTTGGATCACTGAGGGTGTGCTTAAGTTTCATGTGATTTGAAGAGACCATTTGCGCCGTGCTTTTGATGCACCAAACCTGTCATTTATAGCCTTACCATTCATTGAAAGCTTAGGCAGATCTGATGTTTAATCCACAAAATGAGGTCTTTAAGGACTGTGTGTGGTCTGCCAAAGTGTAAAAGGCATTTCGGCTTTGGTAGGATTAGCTGTTTAAAATCCATCCTCATGACCATGACTGACCAATGTTTCCCAAATTCCGATTTTACTTCATCAGCATTTGTTTTTTTAAGAATCAACAAAAGATCACAGTTTTTAAAATTTCTATTAAGACTTCTATCCATAAAGACATGTTCTTTATTCTGCAAATACCGTACTAAAGAAAGGTTATATTAACAGTGCAGGTAAAAGTGGCTAACAGTGTCTCTTCTTTAGCAGTCCAAGTGTTCACTCAGACTGAAAAAGTCAGTTGGTCCAGACCAATTTCATTTGATTTGGTCCAGATCAAGCCATGAACCTTGCGTTTGGTCCAAGAGGACCTGGTCGCAGACAACAATTATCAGGGGAAACAAACCTTATTTTGGTGGTTTATTTTAAGCAAATTAAATGTGTGCAGTTTGAATACTTCCTATAGTAAAAAAAAAAAAGTGTTTCGATGAGAACACACCATCCATCTCCCTCACTTGGATCGTCCTGTGCGTGGTCACAGAACCCCAGTTGAAGCCTACACCAACTACTGTAGGGGAAAGGCTAGGTAACGCACCTGACAGTCACCAGTCAATTTACGAAGCATGTTTTTGGATTGTGGGAAGGAGCCAGAGTGACCTAAGAAAACTCAGCACAGGGACACCAAGCAAATGTAACACCTCAGATGCTGATTTGACCAGAATAGCTCAATAGATTCAGACGGAGCAGTTTTGAAACTAGGAAACAAATAAACAACAGACCACAAAACGTTTTTTCTCTTTTAAATTGTTTAAACTTAATTATAAAATTGAATTGAAAAAATACACTTGAATCACACACATTGCACTTTCCATTGACATTTGATAAACATATAAAACCACAAAGTTAGTAAATGGGCCCAATAAAATTAATTAAAATAAAACCAAAACCACCTTGCAAGGTCTAAAGTGAAAGTCCTTCAACCTATGTTCATAGGTCCTATTCTTGTTTCTTTTTTTTTCTTTTCTTTTAAATCAATAAATAATTGTCACCCTGAGTCAATATTAGTATTTAATAACTTCAATCATAAAGAGACCCAAGTAAATGGATGTCAACACATAAACAACGGTGGCTTTATTTTCCTTGTTTGGGCTGTATTCTAATACTTTGTGGAACAGGGATCACTGTGAAACATTTGCATTTATGTACAAACCAAATACATATAAATATTTTTTAAAAATGCTGTCTTATAAAGCATGCCCATAATGACCATGGTCGTTTCTTAACATGTGCTCTAGATTATGTAAAAGGAGCTATATACTGACATCTTTCTTGTCCATTTAATAGGTGTGTAACAATTAATCGAGGAATCTATTTCTATTCCTACAATCCAACTATCTGCAACCACAAATATAGAATCAAATCAAATTGTTGTTAAAAGGAATCGTTACACCCCAACTATTTAACCTCTGCAGTTATATTTGATTTTTGATTTTGTACTTGTCAAAAGAAATTGTCCGTCTTTATAAATGCTTTGTGTGTAAGACGTAATCTAAAAGACAGACTGTTTTTTTGACAAGTACAAAATCTTTTTACACACACTGAAATCTCTTACAACTTAAAAACTTTTTTTTACAGACAGACAATACTGCAGCAACAAATCTAACTTTATAAGTAACCGTGTTGCAGCATGCCTCCACCGAACGTAAAGTAGCAGTAAAAAGTGTTGAACCTGTCCTTCAGACGTTCGAAATTTGTCCGCGAAAAAACAAGTTTGAATGCGTGAACAATCCTAGCAAGGATGTACAAAGTGCAGCATTTGCATCTTAGTCTTTTTGTTTTGACCCGCCTGCTTGCCAATTGACAGAAGAGATTTTTAGTTTGTTTACAAGCTCTGGTCCAGAACAGAAATCTCCACTGAATAAAGACCAAAGGCAAGGTTTAGGACTTAATTCTGAACAAATAAAGCAGACTCGGTCCGGAACAAATCATTTTTCCAGTGTGAATACACCCGAAGACATAGGGGTGCAGCTTTTAAGCCACTTTCTTCATTTACTTGGCCGTTGAAGAAGCCCACTACAGGAGAAAGTCTGGTCATTGTTTCAAATCTGTATAGTTAAAATAAAAATAAAAAAATATATCCATTCTCCTATGAACTAGAGAACGTATATATTACAGAGTAGATTAAACTACACAAAATATAAATTTAATGTAGATTTTCAGCACAAATGGAAAGTGCAACCTAACAGAATGGGGTGCCTCCAAAAATTGAAATAGTTTCCCGACTTCTACTGTACATGTGCAAGTACAAATTTAACTGTCCTCTTTGGTTTCAGTATCCAGTCTTTAACAATTAATGGTCAGAGTAAAAACAGAGTAAAGGGGGAAATGTGCTGCTTCAAAGACTGTCCATAACAGTCTACTTCCCGCTCTGGTGAGCAGTCTTTATGTGGAGCTATAAAACAGGTATCTGTGAAGGTCACACCTCCATAAATACAGTTCTTCATTTCTGCATCGCTTAATGCACAAGAACTAATTTGAGTCTTGCTGTGTAGCTCTGGCATTTTGCCTATCCAGACAGCCACTGATCCAGTTTTAAAACTTCAAGGTACTCTCTCTGACATCTCTTCCTCCAGAAAGATTCATTTGTGGTATTGCTGTGTGCCGGATCCTCCAAAATGCCAGCTGCTCTTATCATTATGGGGAGGCCCCAAATATTAGTGATTAAAGGATCATAATTATTTTTTTAATGGCAAACGCAAAAGGGAACAGCAGGGTTACCCTAACCTAATGTGCTTGTTAAATCTGACTTTCTGTGTTAAGGATGTTGATTTCAGTAAACCAAGAACTGACTATTGGTTGCCAAAGACACAAGTCTGAGGATGCACCTTACAGCCAGCAATGACTGATTATGCAATTTCAATATCCTATTATTGATTTTAAAAAAATACCAACATTTCAAGGAATTTTATGAATGAATTACCTTGGCGGGCTGCACGGTGGCGCAGTGGTTAGCGCTCCTGCCTCACAGCACGAATGTTCCCGGTTCAAGTCCTGGCTGGGGGACCTTTCTGTGTGGAGTTTGCATGTTCTCCCCGTGCATGCGTGGGTTTTCTCCGGGTACTCCGGCTTCCTCCCACCGTCCAAAAACATGCTTCATAGGTTAATTGCTTACTCTAAATTGTCCCTAGGTGTGAATGTGAGTGTGCATGGGTGTGTGGTTGTGGCCCCTGCGACAGACTGGCGACCAGTCCAGGGGTGTACCCTGCCTTCGCCCATGAGTAGCCGGGTTAGGCTCCGGCAACCCCGTGACCCCGAAAGGGATAAAGCGGATTGGAAAATGAATGAATGAATTACCTAGGCTGAAGGCAAAGGAGCTGTTTTACCACAAACAAAACACACACATTTCTTTAATAAAATCTGAGTTCATATGTTTCTATCAGCTCAGAACTGACACAATGAAACCATTATTTAAGTGCATTCCCCTCAAAACAAAATGCAAACTTTTCTAAGTTATTTTGTCAAGTAAGAGAAGGTCAATGTTACTATCGTTTAATAAAATGTTATAGTTGCAGAACTGGTTGCCAGGGTTCATTGCATAATCCTTAATGATGTTCATACATGCAACAAACTAATAGTACTACAAATGTTTACTATTTCAAACATGACTGCAAATATCAAACGGGTTTTGGAGAGGAAAATATAAAAGAAAGGGCAGTAAAAAAAATTAACTACCACAGTGAGTTTTCTGTCTTATATTTCAAATTTTAATTGCAAAGAGTTGACAGAGGAAACCCGTTTTTTTAAACAGAAGAAAATGTTCGGCAAGTTCTGGTTAGAAAAGCAGAAACATGTTGGATGAGAGAAGGGAAAAAAAGGAGGACTCTTTTTTTTTTTCCTGCAGCCTCTCAAGAGGAAGTGACTTGTATGCCTGCAAGGATTTACTGGATTCTTGACAAACAAAAACACACAGTGACACATGGAACAAAATTAAGTCAGTTTTTGTCACCTGAGACACCTAACTTCAGTCATCTTAAACATTGGAAACTCTTTTGCTCAGTAAACAAGTGCACACATTGCACATATTTTCAATGACAGTCATGAATTTTCTCATCTATAGTTTCATATTTGCATATTTTAATGTCATTATAAATGCTTTTTGATGTTTTGTTTATTTCAGTTTGTTTCTGTTTTCTTGAAATAAGACAGAACAGAAAATAACCATAAAATATCCACTTATCAGATTTCCCTGGAACAGTCACTTGACGCTTAATCTTTTCCATAATCTGCGTGTTGGGACAGAGCCACACAGAACTGTGTAAAAGCCAATCTATGACACAACAAGGCTAATTGAAAAGATTTCCATGTTCCCAAAAATAAATAAAAACAGTGACCTCTTTTAAACTTGATAAGCTAGATTTGGATATAAACAGTATGCGTTCAAATTTGTCTTTGTTTGGCTGTCTTTCTTTTGTTTCTCTTTACTAGAGAAACCAGTGTGACGTGATCAGAACACAGGCTGCTTGGGTTACGACCTTTAAAGATTTAAAGACACAAATTAAATGCAAAACAACAGTCTGATAAAGTAAAACAGCAAGGGCTTTCAAATTTTAAGCAATTTTGGAAAATCAGAGGTTTGTTTTAAATAAAAAAGACAGATGGAATGTTGCAAATCCCTACTGGAAATACATTTTACAAGTTCTCTGATTTTGCATTTCAGAGATTTAAATTTGTTTTATTCTAAATCTATCCATCAATCTGTTTTCTTAACCTGCCATATCGGGGTCACAGGATTGTGAAGGCCTGTCCTGGCTACTGTTGGATGAGGGTGACACTGGACAGGTCACCAGACTGACACGGGGCACGCAATCACTTCCACACACACACCTACATTTTAGAGTAACCAATTAACCAATGAAACAGGTTTATGGAATGTGGGAAAAAAGCTGGAACGCCCAAAGAAAATGCACAGGGAAAACATACAATCTCCCCACAGAAAGGTCCCAGCTGGGATTTCAACCGGCCTTCTCACTCTGAGGCAAGAACACTGACTACTGCTCCACCGTGCAGCCAGGGCCCGCGTGGAACCCCCTATCCTAAAATACTATCTTGAAGTCAAAATTAAACAGACTATTCAAGCTGTCATACCTGATAGTACTCTAACGTATTTTCTAGAAAAGGATGTTGTCTGGATTTTTTAAATATGCCTGGACCCTTGACATGACATCTATCGGTATGGTTATAAATAATAAATTCTGAACATGTGACCAAACAGAAATTTTAACAATGTATTTGAGGGTATAATTTACTTTTTGTTAAATAAGCATTAAAATGTGACTTCTGTGGTCCATTGAACAAAACTATTCTAAATTTCAGTCAAAAATGTCAAACATTGTAGGAACTGAGGTAGGATTACCACAGCATGCATTCATTTTGCTTTTACTGTCCTTTAGAGCATCTGAAAAACATGTAGCCAAGTTTCTGCATGCAGTGTGAATACAAATGTATCTGAGGACAGATTGAAAGATGACCTACTGACCTGAAGTGACTTCTCTTAAGAAGCAGATCTTCCCTTGGGATTCTTTTGCACTCGTTTGGTTTTGGGAAAATACACACTAAGATGATGCATCAGCACTACTTAGATGCAACATCAGCTGAATACTTTCCACTCATGTTTGCTAATTCTTGCAACAACACTAAAGAAGAACAGTGAAGCCGTAAATCTTTTCCCCTTTTGAACTGGCTTTGCCCGGCACGTTAAAAGGGTGGATGTTAAAAGGGGGGAGTGTGTGTGGAGAAGATGGGATCAGTTGGAAGAAGAGCCAACTATGCTGGTGGTGTGACAGCTCTTACTCATCCAAACAAGTACATTTTGGGAGGTGTGAGAACTTTGAAATGGAGACTGATGACAGGTGGGGAGGAAACACTGGTCTGAGTGGGAGCGTTAGAATCAATCTAAGGGTGTTTACAGACAGGGGAAAATCGTTTGGTCCGGACTGTGTCCACTTAATTTGGTTTGGATTGAATCCTGAACCTTGCGTTTGTCTGTATTCAGACTGCTGTCAAGCAGACTTCCCTGTTTTTAACTAAAGCTTGTAAAAAAAAAACACATAACAAAAGATCTCTTCACTCATTGGCCAGGAATTACGAGGGTGGGGCAAAGCAACTAGAGGCGGAAATTGTGAAAGTCTTTTGCTTTGGAATCTTTGTCAAGAAAGTTCACTTTTATTTCACTGATCAATTTCGAACGTTTGAATCAAAGTGAGGTACAACACATTTTACGGCTACTTTGGTACAGCTGAGGCATGCTGAAAGGTGGTTACTGCCAAGACAATGGCTATGAAGGCAAGATGATAAGTGTGAAAAGCAATCCGCCTCACATTAAAAGTTGCTTTGGTGAGCCTGCATTCATTCATCGTTGTGGTGTTATGGCATTGTTTTAAAGAGAATTCTGTTAAGGAACAACAAGGGGGATTTTGGGATGACGTCACAGCAGCACGTGCCGCATAATGAGACACAGAAAAGCATGTAAGACGCATTTTCAGCTGTTTTAAAACGAATGTTCTAACAAGTAGGGAGTTGTACCATTTTTACCTGTTTAATAAAACGACAATTGCTACTGTACATTTGCCCGCGGCTCATCTGTTGAGTTATTCTGACTCTGTTTACATCATGTGACCACCGGCTACAGTGGCTGTTTTGGTCCAGTTATTCCGCTCTGGGAACAGATTGTATTCAGACTGAGAAATGTCAGACCAAACTGAAGCTCAGTCCGATTGGAAACGAACCGAGACCACCTCAAAAGATGAGTCTGAGTGCAGTTTCTGGTCCCGGACCTGGGTTTGCTTGGGCTTATTCAGACTGAAAATTTGTTCTGGATTATTAGTGGAAACGAACTCTGCTTTAAGCTAAACAAATCTGTCTAGTCTGGATACACCCTAAATCCTGTTCCAACAAACACAGCAGAGGTCATATTTTCTTTAATGAGTATTTTAATTAATTTTTTTTTTTTTTTTTTGATGTGGATTCCTGGAATGGGTTGAATGAGAGTTTAAAACAAAGCAAAAGTTCTTGAAAAAAACACACAAGATGTCACTGATGAATCTTTACAAGGCTAGGAATGATTAATATGTCTCTTCTGCATAAGTGTTGCACAGAAGGAAATTTAAATTTGTTTTGAGAATAACAAAAAATGAAAATAGAAATATGGACAACAAAAGGTGTTGTAAAAAGGGGTGGGACCAAACAAGATTTTTCTTCTACCCACTCCTTTTCAAACAAATTGTTTTGCTTTATTTGTCTATTTTCAAGGCTTGTGTTTATTTTCAGTTTTTGTTTGAAAAAGAATTACAGTAATATGCTTCCAGGACACCAAGAATGGAATCCATAATCCAAATACCCAAGCTGAAGGGTAGAAATAGGTCAGAGCTCGAACAGCCAAACTTAGAAACAGACAGCTAATCGGTCTAAGTGAAGCAAAGCTTGACTTGAATGGTTGTATATAACGCGCATCTCCCAGGTGCGACCGATGATGGTGATTACCAAAACCAGCTGGAAGGAAGGAGTTAGACCACCACTAGGCATGACTTTCAGATGACAGGGTATCTGATGGAGGCAGTACTTTATGCCTTAGTTACAGCTGCCCATACAGGTGAATACAGGCTTTCTGTAGGTGAAAAATGTGCAAATCTGTACACACAAAATGTTAAGATCATAAACAACCTGGTAAACCTGTAGGGCAAAGATGTTCATGCACAATTTTTCTTATAGACATGAAGTAAACACTTAAGCCAGTCCCAGTCTTTGCTTAGCGGTTAGGTATTTCTGTAATATTAGTTTCCCTCTAAATCATCCATGTGCCATTGCAGGTTGAGAAAAAGCTGAGTTAGCTAAATAATTAATTGACGTTAGCTGTTGTTCATTCTCTTTTCTTAGAAGCGTGGGGGATGTTTGTACAGAAGAACATGAAGTCAATATTAAAATATAAACAATGCTGAACTAAATTAACAAATTAAGCTAAGAAAAAAAAGTAAGAAACCCTTCAGGATGTCCACTGAAGAGGGGATCCTCTCCCTGGACAGACAGGCGAGGTGCTAGAACTCTTAAAGAAGTATTACCCCAAGCTCGAGTCAGTACTTCTCTGAGTCCCTGGTATTTCTCCAGTTTCTGAAAAACATCTCAGTGGTTTGGCTGTAACATCAGCAGTTGCATTTTATATGACTTTGTAGCAGTATAGCCAGAAAAAGTACAAATCTGGGATATTTTAGTCTCTGGCCAAAATCCAGAAACTTTGCATCTATAGCCTAATGTAAATACTTATTTATTGTAAGATGCTTTCTGTCTAAGAACCAATTGACCTATTTCATTGTTGCCATTTAGAGCTGATTTTCAAAAAATATATAGAAATTCCTTTATGTAGGAAAAATGTGAGTTGTTTTTTTTACAAATTTTGTTTTGGGGGGACTTGAGCTTCACCTAGGGCTCTTCATAACCTTCGACCGGCACTGACTTAAGGTCCACATAAGGGTAAGTAAAGGAGTAGGTAGGGGAGAAGCAGGCACATCATACTGATTTTCTTCTTGTCAACCCCTACCAAACTTTGTGCACGGCACATAGGAGCCAGTCAGTGCTGTTTAAGTAAAGGTGCACGCTCCTTAGGCATCCCTTGTGCGTAGCCTGAATGTTAGGAATTAGAAAATTAGATTGTTAGAGATTCTAAGTGCAGGCGTGCAACGGGCACTTACAAATAACCTGCACAGTCCGTGCATGCGTCATTTGCAGTACGCAGTACGCGCACCTCACTCACACCTACAGCAGGGGAGTCATACCCCAGGCCTCCAAGGCCAGCTTCCTGCTAGTTTTCTAGAAATCCTGCCTTATCTGCTGTTGATTACTTGGATCAGGTGTGTTTAGCCAACAAGGAGCTTCAATGGCATGTTAGTTAGAAAACATGTAGGACATCAGTCCTCAAGTGCCCTCACGGACTGGAGTTTGATATGCCTGAACTAGAGTGTGCACAAGGTCGCCGTACACCAGAATTACTCATAAGCATACTCATAACATTATCCTTACAAATATTTCTCAATACACTTACCACACGTGCAGCAATCATACACTCATTTTTCATGACGTCCATTGGGATGGCCATACAAGCCTCAAGAGGACTGACTGCAAGACACACTTGAGTCCTCTTGAGATGCAGCCGCTCCTCCTTTTACTTTGCCCCCCCCCCTAAGTCCTGTAAAACCTCAAGTCCCGCAGAACCCATAGGGGTCATCCCCGCACTGATGCATGTGGCTAATGCTTTATCATCAGCTTATTTTAAAGTTGCTCATAGAAATACAAAACCATTTAAGCAGTGATAGCTTTTAAACAAAACTAAGCTTTTAAATGGAAAGTGATCATCATTTAACTACAGCAACAACAAAAATCTAACCTTAACCTCCATGTGACTTTATTTCATTTAATAAAAACTTATATAGTCATAGGCGGAATTACCAACATTTATAGCAGGTTTGGAAAATTAAATTTTTTCATTTGGAGAAACTTGGAGAAACAACATTTTCCAGGTTGGTAGATACTACTAAAAAACAATTTGCACTATCTTGTTTGTTTTACATGTAGGATGGATGACAGATCTACAGCTACATTTTCTCTCAAGGTTTATGTGGACATGTATGTTGACGGCAGGTATAACCAGCTGCCACATCTTCAAGAAAAGAAACAGACACTTATGCCTCTTTAATTTACGACATTTTTACTGATGGCAGCTGGCCGTGCCTGCTTGAGAAGGTCTCTTCTGTAAACCCAAATATTATGTCAGTAATGTCAAAAAAGGCCTTTCTAGTTGGAGAAAAGAGTAATGTTTTTTTTAAGTCAAGGATTAACGATCAAAGTTGCTTGAGCCTTTGGTCACAATAAAGATCCTAACAAATGTCAAAGGCTCAGGCAGCACCAAAACCCTCTAATCTTTACATCTTAACACCAAATCATGCACTGAAAATAAATTCTGCAGCCTCTGAATATTTTGACATGTGGATTCTTCACCCAGGGAAGATAGGTGTTCATGTTTTTATTTTGAGGATAGGAGTCTGTGAGTTTTAATAAAAGATGGTTTGAGCTTCACTGAGGTCTGGTGGGAGTTCTGAGTTTTTAGCATGCATGGCCTCTCCTGTTAGCCTGAAAACCCCACTGCTGGGATTTATGCATTTTTACCTTCAACTCTAAATGTATCAACAATAAAACAGCAATATATACCTACAAATGTATGAGATCAGAAGTAAATATGGTTCTGATCTAAATTCCAGTTGAGTATCAAGTATTAGACACAGCTCAAAGAATGTGGGAAGCTAAGAAAACCTAAAGGTGTCCTTCTCTAGGCCTTTAAAATGGGATGTAAATGTCTTGTGCCAATTGATTTCAGCTCCTCTGTGCCAGTGGATGTAAGTCAACAAGTCAGGTTATCTGACAAAGATTTAAGGGGGATAGGAAGGAGGAGAAGCAATTTATGTCAGTATAGTCACTGTAATAAGTCTGCAGTGTGGGTCTGTGTTTGTGGATGTGTGTATTGTGTAGGCATGCTCTCTACAGTAATAAGCTTGTTGGTGTCTCTACTTCATTAATCTGGCTCCATTGAGAGTGACCTTGAGCTACACCGACTGGACTCAGACATTCTCTGCCCTCTGTTCATACACACTCCCCCCTCTGTCATACCCAAGCACATTACTGCACAAATGGTATTGTCTAAAGCCTGTATTTGATCACACTACTGCAAATAAGTAGATGGTTCATTTAAAATAAAGGAAAATAATGGGAAAATAAAAGAAACAACAATCCATTATGGTTTCACTGGATACCCATTGTCCCAGCTGGCCACGGAAGGAGAAATCAGGGGATTGATAAGTTTTAAAGACTGTGTACCAAGGACGTGAAGTCAGGGGAGGCGGGCTCTCACCGGTCACCATCTTCACCTGGCATCATGAAATGCATACTAACAATAAAATAAATATTGTCCACTAACCTGTGCTATAAATCCAATGTAAATGTATGGTCGTCATTATTTATTTTTAACATTTTACAGTAAAAATGGCTCAATTTTTTTAGTGCTGTCATATGCTTGATTGTTTGTGCTATTAATTAATTGTGACCTGTAATTAATTATTCTAGTTAATCGTTTTTTTAATCGAACCTAATAATTGTTGTGAAAAGCCTCATTTTGGTGTATTTCCATTTAAATCTGTGACATTGTGGCGCAGTAAAAGATCAAAATACAACTAAAAAAGTGCTTCTATAAAGTTGTATTATAACAGGGGCTGTCAACATCAACGCATTAACACCCGTGTTAATTTTAAAAAGTTAACGCAAATCAACCATCTTCCCACGGTTCAGTCTTTTGTGGCGTGCCTCAAATTCTGAAAGCACAGTTCGTCGGGCACAATCCCACTTATTTGGTCACTCACAAAAGAAATGAATTCAATTTTCAATCAATTTTCACTACTTTATTCTTGTGATATTTTAGGTTTAGATCACTTTTTCACAACAGGCCGACTATTTGATACATAATGCGGCTTATTGTCACAGGAACACGATTTGTCGCTGAGCAGACCTTGACTGCAGCACCAAAGGAAAGGAATAAATATATATGTGCTGATCGTCATGATAGGTTCAATAAAGCATCAGTTCAGAGAGAAGGTTCACCTCTTACCGCTTGTTTTTGTCCACTTCATGAGGAAAAGTTTCTTTTGAAGAAGCCTGCTCATATGGAACATTGGGACCGGAACTTCTTCCTGAACACCCAGCAGCCAATCAGAATAGAGTATTCACTATTTAAAGTGTAGAAACACAATATTTGTTCCTTATGGTTGTATATCACCATCCTTATTTTCTTGGAGTAATACCGCACATGTAAAAGTCTTCACAGTTCTGCTTATCTTGCTGCTGATGTGTTTTGTGCACACAAATTACATTTCTGAATTAACACTTTATAAATGTAAAAATTTCAGACAATAAAAATGACGGGAAAATGATCTCTCTGGCCTTTTTTTTTTTTTTTTTTTGAAGGGGGGCCATATTGAACTGCTATACATTTTATACATACATGTATATTTTATACATATATATTTTATACATTTTGCATTCTTCCTTGGCCCGATGTTTATTAAAAAAAAAAAAAAAAAAGGCTGACATGAAATATTAAACACAATCAATATTTAGCAAAAAATATTGTGGTTGGTATGTTTGTAAATCTGACTCAGAGTCAGGGCCTCACCAGCCACAAACCTTATGGCACATCCCGGCACAGCTTTACAGTGAACATTTTGTCAGTGGTAAGACGAGCAGGCCGTCAACTAATTCTATGTTCATAATTAGATTTCCTAATTTTTTTTTTTTTTTTTGTCTTCAAAGTTGTTCATAGACCCTCCACCCCTCCCTCCCTTCTTGTTTTACATATTAGGACCAACTGATCGCTTTTATTATGACTGCATTGAAACTGTCATCACATGAGATGGCTGTTTAATTTGGAACCGAAAAACACTTCATATAATTCTTGAAAGTGACAATAGTGACATAATCTTGTATGAAATGTTTACACTCCGTTGATGATAGAATTATAATAAAATGAACAATACATTTACATTTATGTTGTCAACATAAAAACCTAAAGGTTTTGTTAAATAAACTCTCTGCTAATAACTTCTGCTATTTATTTCACAATGGGTTCCATGTGAGGGTGTACACAAACGTGAGAGGACCTGACAGACCAAGTTTCTGCACCACCGTGGTCATGTGCTGACAGTAGTCAATAGATGTAACCCTATTAAAAAAATGAATATAAAAACAGGACCGTGTCCCAGTGTTGAATCCATTGCCTTTAAGTTTGTTATGCACTTTAATGTTTGGTGCTGCTTCTTTCTACAAAGCCGAACTACCCACTTTATTGTGTTATTGCAGGCTGAGCTGTGAAAGGCTGTTTGTGAAACAGACTTTGCAGAAATATGAGAGTCATTAGTTTGATAACTGTGCATTATGGGGGTGTTATTTGCTGTGCAAATGTATTGTAACTGCATATACAATCAAGGGAAAATACTAGCTTGATATTGGTACACTTGTTTACCATAAACATAAGACTTATGTTGGCACTAATGCATAAAAATGGAGGCAGAGGAAATGGCCATCTATCTGATCGAGTCGCTTCATTTTTTTCTTTCATTGTTTGTAAAGGGTGTCAGAGAATGATTCAGAAACACTGTATTGAGCTAAAGTAACCTGCATGCAAGCATAAACACAATTGCTTCAGTTACCTGTCACAATATTGATTTCAAGACCAAAGTATTCAATTCAGTATGAGAATGTGTAGAGTGTAATTGTTTATTTACTTATTTTATAGGGGTGTTGAAACAAATTGATTCAGTAAAATATTGCAATATTTCATTTGGTGATCGATTTAAATGGCTGCCAAGATGATATTTAATGAATCATTTATTTATGTGCAAGCATATTTTTTAGCATCTTACTTTTGTTTTCCACTTTTTTTCCATTTTTTCCTCCCCGACCGCTAGTTGGCCTTTTTCAGCAGCTATACACCGCACCAAAACATCAACAGAGATCTTGTGAGAACATTCTTGTGTTATATGTTTACTTTATGGCTTTGTGGATTTTGTCGTTTCAGAGCTCAATGAGACATTTAAAACTTTGTTTTGACTTGGGATGGGTACCAAACAAAAACTCTATACCAAATTGCTGCCAGTACCATAAAAAAAACAGATTATTGCATGATGCATAGAGATGCAGTCAAAATCCTGAAAACAAAATGGGCCAGAGTTCTGTTGCTGTTCATAGCAAAAGATTTTAATTCAGCAGCCCGATGGATAAGAGTGATATTTACAACACTCTGAAAAAAGACTGTCGTTGTTGCGATGCAGTGGAGACTGTCAAGCATCTAAGCCGCATTCAAGCGCTCTCCTTCACTCTGTCACACTGCTTCATCGCACTTCAATGTTTCTGGAAAGAATTGGCAAGTTTTTAATTTTTATTTCTTTATTTTTGGATGTTTTTTTTTTTTAAGCACCTGTTCACTTACCATTTAGGTACCTGAATAATTTTTAAAGTACAGGTTCAGATACATTTGGCAGTGTTTAAAATAAACAACACTTTACTTTCTGAGCTTTACTTATAGAACCTTATTGGTTATGGCAGATGTATTTATTCAATTGTTTATATTGAAAAATATTGTGTTGTGAGAATTGGACAAAGTTGAGTGTTAAAAAAAAAAAGCTTAATTTACCAAGAGAAAAGAAAAGCACCATGAATTTGCTTGGGTAAAAGCAACTAAATAAGAAATAGCTGCAGTGCTTAGTCCTCTGTTCATTAAATAAAATGTATTTTACCATTTTATTCATATGAAAGGTGTGTTAATATTCAGTAAGAGCTTTTTCTTTCATACTCAATAAAAAATATTTCATTATTGTCTCTTTTGTAATGCCTTGGTATATTTTGAGATATGTATTGTAACGAGACATGTGCATACAATACACACCCCTATTATTTTATCAGAGTGTGTATTGGCATATTTACAGGGGAAAATTTGTTTGGATTCACTTCTGTGTTTTTTTGTTTTTTTTTTTTAAAAAAGGGAAATAAATTACAAATCCAACTCTGTGATATGTTAAAGTTTTTTCTTCACCATATTTCTGAGACTTGTACAAACTGCTTATAAAGATAGAGACCGTCTGCAGATGATAGATATACAACTTCTTATGAATTTCAAATCACTGAATTGGTATTCATGCTATCATTGTATTTCTCTATACCCTCCACCTTGCCTTCTGTCAATTTTCGAGGTTAAAAGACCTCAGCAGCTAACCAACCTGAATGCATGATTGATACTTCTAGACTTTAGCGCCTGAGCTTTAGTGCTTTTCCATCTACAAAGCATCCAACATTTACACATCTGCCATACCTGCAGATAATATTGAACCACTTAAATGGCACATGGATTTAGTTTCACAAAAGCTTTTTTCTTCAAGGTTTTTAAGGCACTTTTATTTTAATTTAGCAGCTTTTGGGCCTTTAGCAAAGCTTTTGGCTCTTAGCAAAGCATTTTCCGTGTAAAAGTGCCGTGACCCCTTTTTGAAAAATATGGTCAAACCTCAAAGTATAGAGGTTGAAGCTGAGGTGGAGAAAAAGATGGGGATGAGAGGCAACTTTAGCCCCCAACTGAGTATAACACTAACTGAATAAAACATTTCAGTTGCACCAAGAACCAAGCATAGACAGCTATAACTTATTACTTTCTATCTGCATTGGCTTAAAAAAAGGTTATACACAGAGGCTTTCCAGCTCTTAAAAAGACAATGTTTATATTAACAGTGGAAATCTCTAGAATCTCTATTTTTTTTTAATACACTACTAATTATTTGGAAACACATCATAAGATACATATAAAATGATGATGTCTTTATTAACATTAGTTAATGCATAATTAAGCATTATTTAACTGGTAAACAATATATTTTTGTAGTGCCAAAAAATGTCTACAAATGTTACTTGCAACTTTATTTAGAATAAAATATTGTGCACTAGTTTTGAATTCTTTATTTATGAATAAATCCACAGAGCAGATTTAAATAGACATGTTTATGTGTATTATGTCAGGTAAAAAATAACATGTCGGTTCAGAAAGACAATAATATTTTGAATAGCTGCTTTTTTTTTTTTTTGAAATCATTGTGCAAGTAACTTGAGGTACTGCAGACTACAGCAAAGAAGGCCTCCTTTTTGATTTGACTTTTGCAAAATACAAAGACCTTATCTTGCTGCTCATCAGGGACAAAGGAGGCTTTGCAACACTGCCTGAAAGACAGAATCAAAGACTCAACAATGACATTTAAAGTTCAGCATCCATCAGCGTATTGATATTTTGAATGATATAAAGAAGCTGAGTCGTTTGATACAACTATTACTTGCTATTGTTAGTGTTTTGTTGGTTTATGTCGAAGGTAGAAGTGGTAGAAATTTTGCTAATCTTGCTCGAGGCTTTTTCTTTCACAGTTCAGTTTCGATACATGAAAGACTTGGCGTCATTCAATTCCCGAACCACTGAAATAAAAGGGAGACCGTCTGTAAGTCACAACCAAATTCCTGATTGCTCAACGTTTGACCTGGTTTAACTTTTAATGCGTGTTTAATAGCCGAGCCCATCGTAGAAACTTGCGTAGCTATGCGTGAATGCGAGAATTTTGAACACAGAAGCCCAAAATGTGCAAATACACACCTTTACAAAGACTTTTCATTGAAAGTTGTCGCTTGAACGTACATTGCTGAGGGTGGTGTGAGCGTAGTTTCACATTTCACTCAGAAACTGTAGCTATTTCAAAAAAGAGACCGCTCTTCTTTTTTTACTTGTCCTGTCCAACAGCTGAGGAAAGACATATAAGCTGAGAGCCTCTTGTGCTAGACAGATTCTACTGTTACAATAGTGGGTTATAAATCTTCAGAAACACAAGGTATATATCCGTATAAACCCCTTTTGTAATTTAAAGTAAACCCTATTGATATTTATTATGTTTGGATCATTTTTTTGTTGGACCAGACAGCAAAGAAAAGGGGAAATAATATTGTGTACTTGTGTGCAACTTAAAAACAGAATTAAGAAAGGATAGTTATAGCCAAACTATGTGCAAAAAAAAACTTCCATCCACTTTGTCCCTGTTGGGGCTGCTGGAGCCTGACCCAGCCACTCGTGGGCGAAGGCAGAGTGCACCCTGGACAGGTCGCCAGTCTACCATAGGGCAACAATCACACACCCACACTCGCATTCACACTTTGGGACAATTTAGAATAACCAGTTAACCTATGAAGCATGTGGGAGGAAGTCAGAGAAAACCCATGCATGCACGGGGAGAACATGCAAACTCCAAACACAGAGCTCGCCCATTGGTGACAGTGTTTCAAGTCCCCTAGCTGGGACTTGAACTGGGTGCCTTCTTGCTGTGAGAGAAGACTGCTAACCAATTCGTCACCGTGCAGTCTGCAAAAGAAAAATCAAATATGGCAATTACGTATGGCATTTTTTCCAGGCTTGTTACATTTGTTTTTTTTCTAGAATCTATTGAACAAAAATGTCAAAAAGGAATGTAAGTTTTTTTATTGGTACATCTTTATCTTCTGAAACTGTTTTACATTCTTTCAGTGACCATTGTAGGCTACCAACAGATTTGTCTGTGACAGTTTTATAGTTATTTTTCATTAGTTTGACATTACTTATTCCCTTTTTGTTTTGTTCCCAACTTTTTTTTACTCCTTGCTCAGCTCATTACTCTATATTCTGTATTTAGCTGGATTTGTGTACAGTTTATGTATTAAAAGTTACCCTAAGAGGGATTGTCATGCAAACAGGGCAGTATACTTTATTTGACGTTCAAATAGCACTGCACCCCTGAAGACAATAGCCTACAATTTTCCCCTTTTGCTAGTATGCCTTAAACCTTACAAGCAGTGCAATTCTATACATATAACTGTTATTATTTTTGTTCATCCAAAGTAACAAATCTTATTTCATGGTACAAAATGTGAGAGTCTTTTTGGGAATACTGCTGAATACATTTTGAAGTTGGGTAAGGAGCCTATTGCCGTGAGTTTTTATCAACTTCTCCAAACTTAATAAGCAACAACATGGATTATAAACTCCAAAATGTGTCCTCACATGCACTTTTGTCTTCTTTGTCCTTGTGTTTTTCTTTTCTTTTCTCTGGTTTAGTCTGTTTTCCCTCATTTGAGCCTGTATTTTAGTCACTGATTATTAGAAGGGGAACAATAAAGGGTTTATATTCAAAGGGGGATCATTTAGAAGCCAAGAAAAATAGAAATAGCCTGTCTTAATCACCGTATGTATACTCACAATCTCTTGACGGTTTCCAAAGCACCCACACAGAAATGCATACTCTTTACTTCACTATCACACAGTTTCAGGCTACAGCTAATCCTGTAGCAGTTGACATTTAGCAGCTGGATGTCTCTAAAGATGTATTTTCTAGAAGCCCTGATTAACATGTTTTTAAGAACCCAAGATTAACACCAGCAAGGAAGAAATACATGCTTTGGGAAGGTGCAACAACTCAAAAAACAATAGAAAACTACAATGTTCTAAGAAATTGCTTGTACTAAATGTATTATAATTTCAGAAGCTTAACAAAAACTGCGAAAATTAGGGTGGAGGAACAACAAAAAATATCACTGAATCAAACAAATCAAATGCTAAATTCATCTTCACAATATTTCATTCCTTTTTTCAGGCTATTGCTGTTTGTAACTCTGAACATACGTACAGGTCTAAAAAAAAATTAAATTTGTGCAAAAAGAAATAGGTTACTGTTCAGGACAGCTGGGCTCTAAAGTCATAACGGACAATCATGAGGATCTTGGTGAAAAACCATTAATTATAATATACTTGCCAATATTGAAAGAACAATATTGGAACATAGTAGGCGAACTATTAAAAACAGAAAAGATATTTCCCAGTTGGATTCAGAATCCAGTTTTTGCCCATCTGTTTTGCAACAGAGTTGAGATGTTTAAACACAAGACCTAAAAGTTACTTAAAGGTTTTAAAGTCATGAAAATGTAATATGTATGACAGTTTGACATAGTCCCCAAAATCCAAATCAATCCACATTGTTCTACTTTCTTCCACAACAAAACATACATTTGAGTCTCATTTGTACTAATTATTAAAGATACAACAGAAGTTGTAAATAAGTAATTGAAACCTTTTGGATAGCTTCATTAATCAGTACTATTGTCTCACTGTCACAATGTTCAAAGTCAAACCACCTGCTGCAATTCAGAGCAGTTCAGCTATAGGCTCCATTTTTACTTTTGTATTGGATTTGTTATGTTTTTAAAACATTGCAAAAGCTTCATCTATAATTAGAATACATTATTTTCTCTAATTTTATTTTTTTTTTAAGTACAGACTACAGCTTGTCTGCTATTTAACTTACCCTCAAGCTTCAGCCACTAATTCATAACGTTTATTTCACTTAGATCTTTTTTTTTTTTTTTGTCATTTGACTGATGGTTTGCATCCTAGCTTTTTTTACTTTCTTAATTTTGTTTGCTTCAGAAAATTCAGGAACATTACACAGGAAACATTCTGACTTTATGCAGGAACATTGAGACTGGTGTGGATCAAAACATGGAAGGCAGTTAGCAAGGCGGAGGAATCTAAAGGGCAAGCCAAAATCCAAGGAGCTATGAGGACGGGTGAAGCCGAATATAAATGGTACACCTGACCATCTCTCACAGTACAGTAGGTACACAGTACTGGTTGAAGAACACTGTTATAGGCATATCAAGAATTTGCTGAAGGGTGGTGAAGTGGTTAGTAATGTTGCCTTACAGTAAGGTCTTGATTAAAATTCTGCCTGGAGTTTGCCTGTTCTGCTCATACAATATGTTGGCTTTCTTCAGCCACTTATGCTGTGATCTTTCTTCTCTAAAACAAAAACATGTTTTCATAGGTTAAGAAAAGCTATAAAATATTTAAAATCACAAATTGGCCTTAATGAGTAAGTTAGAGTGTACATGATTTTCCGTCCAATCTGTATAGTCCTGCAATAGACCAGGGCATAATCTATCTTTGGTCTAATCTGAATTCTTTCCCTATCCCAGCTTCTCACGGCTTCTCCCAGCCCTTACATTTAGCCCTCCAAATGGAGAGTTATGGAAAAATAGTGTTTTCAAATTCGGACATCACTCCCACTCGATGATGTCATCAATAGTCGCCAGTTATCTACGTTAGCGCGTAGCTGCCAGCATAAAGAAATACATAACATCAGTTTGATAACTTTAAACAGTCATGCTAAAACAAAAAGTCATTACTTACATTTAAATGTAAACATCTGTGCATCAGTGCACACCCACAGAAGAAATGTGTTTCTCCTCCGCGACACAGTGCGTTTTCCCTCTGCGGAGGGATACAGAGCCCTCCGCCACTATGGACAGCCCTACCCCTTCAAATGCTCCCACAGTTTGAGGGGAAGGAAGAAGCCGAAGGGGTAGGGAAAGAATTATAATTCAGCCTTTTGTCCTATGATAGTGGCAACAGTGGAACAAATGAGAGAGCTTTTCTTTCATTTCAAATTCTATATTCAAATTAAAAAATAAATTAAGGTAGGACTATTTTTAAGATGTTAGACAAACAAACAGTTCCCTATTTTCACCATAGATATGTTTCAATTTACGTCTGAAGAAACCAAAGTTGTGTAGTCATGTGACCCTCTTGGTCAGGGCTGGGCTACGCTGGTCTTCAAGAGCGTCAGGCAGGATTGAGGGTCTTGAGGACCAGGGTTGCCCATACCTGCTCTAGATAGTTGAATGTCTATATTTAGATTATAAAAAGAATTAATTTTCTCCCTTTAGTGGCAACATGAACATAATCAATGGTAGAGAAGATTTGGCAAATTCTGAATGGATGCAACCTACATTTTCCGTTTATCATCTCATAAATGCATGTTCCTTACAAACGTGACACAATTTAAAAGGGTTATAAACAGGGCTTCCACAGATATGCGTTAATGCCAGAAAGCATTGTTGCGAAAAATAAATAATCCAAGAAGTAATGTCTCACTGTTTGTACTTTGTTTTTTTAAAGGCAGTTGGTTTTGTCTTTTGCTTTCCTCTATTCATACACCCACCCACCCCCTTTAAGTATGGGTTTAGTTCCGGTTACTGCCACTACATGGTTTTCCTTCTTTTGATTTGTTCCACGCGTTCTGTCAGAATAGAACCACGTTACTCAACAGCACACACATATAGCCTACTGTCATACAAAATGCTTCTGGTGACACCCCAACATATACCCATACTAAAGTACAGTTAATCTGCTATTATCTCTAATTTGTATTCATATAAAAATTCTTATAAATTGTATTCTCCAAAATGTGCCTGTTTTTTGTTTTTGTTTTTTCCTCTTCCTCCTCCACCAATTTTTTTCAAGACAAGTCTATTTGTGTAGAAGCTGAAAACGGCCTACCCTACTTTTTTTATTTTTGCCTGTTTTCTTGTGATAATGACATGATCTCATTATTATGACAAAGCAAGTTTTTTTTTTCTTTTGCTAAAGGACCGAGTCCTGAGTAACATGCAGTGATTCTAGCCTGCACATCTCATGAATTATTCTGTAACCGTGTAGATGTCCTTTTCCCTTCATCTGGTCACAGATGAAATTGATAACAAGATTACTGACCTGCAGACGCCTGCACAGCTGTAGCCGGGCCAACCTTCTCTTCAAATGACAATGACTGATTTGAACTTTGTTTATGACTGACAACAACACAACAATCTCTACCTGAGTTAGATTACAATTCAAGTAATCAATAACAAATTGATCAGTACTTCTGGTGTTCAACATTTTCTCTGACAAACTTCTTTGTTTTGCTGCGGATAGTAGAAAAATAAAAAATAATAAAACTATTGTCGCAAACTGAGCTGGACTGGGTGGCTGTTTGGGCTCCACGAATGTCCGTACCATTCACAGACATTTGTTGGTCTGGTTCTGTCATTAAACCAGTTTTCAGGGTTTTTTTGATTTTCAGACTTGATTATTGGCTGAATAAGGTAAATAAAGGGAGGGGGACTGGTGCATGAGACAGAATTAGGAGCCTATTTAGACTGAGGAGACAGCGCGAACCAGAGCTCAGGCCAGTTGGAAACTAACCAAGACCAGGAGAGAGTGTAAAAAAAAGGGTTGATGGGATATTAGCTGAGGCTTACTTTCACTGCAACAGTTCCGCCTACAACTCAGAGGCGAATTTCTGATCAACTCCTGCAACTCTGCAGAAACTATGTCCTAAAAAATGCATAATCATAATTAAAAAACAGCTGGGAACAATTTACAATAGATCACATTTTCATTGAATGACATTGCAGTTTATAAACATTTCTTTTTTATGCAATGCATGTTTTGAGCATGTATTTGGAAACTATGAAAAGGAATGAGCTTCGCAAAGAGGAAAGTACTTCAGCACTCACAAAGAGCACCCATCTGTAGTTGCAAGATGTCAGAAAGGAGAGGATTGAGCCAAGTTAACACCAAAACAAAAATACAAAAACTGCTTGAAGACAAAAGTAAGTCAACTTAGAACTGAATCAATGACATAATTATTCACGAATGAAACAGAAAGACAGAAAAAAATGTGTTCATAAATGAAGGTAAGGAAAAACACTCAAAGCGTATTGGAACAACCCCTGCAGTCTAAGCTGCTTTGCTTTAAATGAAAATAGCAAAATATGTTATTTTTTTATGGTAACAGTTTCGAGTGTTCTTGCAGTATCATGGCAACTGGGTTTAGTGGCAATGATGAGCTATTTTATTCTTTACTCTTGTCTTTTTAAGTGCTCTATAGACAGAGTGTATGATCATCCCTCAATAGAAGCCATATTGAATTAGGTCAAATTATAACATATCTGTGTGATATTTAACCCATCTATATCAGTCTATACCTTATTTTCCCTTGTTAGAGTCACAGGGGTTGGAGCCGAGATTTGTCTCTGTTGTTTTTTCAAAGTACAGATGTACAAGTATATGGTTATATTAGCAGATTGTATTATAATTTGACAAGAAAACCAATCTTGTGTTCCTGTGACTGACATATTTTACTTCTTCTCTCAGGAAAATATCATTTTGGGGGAATTTTAAAGAAGAAAAAATGTTTTGGCATTTAAGTGGAGTTGGAAAAGATTAAAAGTAAGCTGTTGCTTGACCTGTTTTGTGACCAAGTTGGTTCCATTCCACTCACATGCTAAACAATAATATTGTTTCTAGCTTTGACATGGCTGTTTCAGACTGTCATTAAATACTTTCTACAGAAACATTTTTGACAGCAAATCTCTTTCTTTTTTTTTTTTTTTCTTAAACTTGTCCTGTCCAACAGCTGGGCAAACAGATGTGAGCTGAGAGCCTCTTGTATTAGACAGATTTTACTCTTACAATCGGGGGTTATAAATCATAGCGAACACAAAATGTATGTTGGTATAAGCTCCTTTTGTAATTTAAACCAAACTTTATTAATATTGATTTTTTTTTGTGTGTGTGTCTTTTTTGTTGGACCGGACGGAAAAGGAAAGGGGGAAAAGGAGAGAGTTGGGGGGGGGGGGATTATAGAAGTTAGAGAAGGACTACTGTGAAGGGAAGGTAGAGTTATTAATCTACAGGCAACAAAATGCTGGAGTTTATACCCATTGCAATAGTGAGTGTTGGTCTAAAATGGGCAGGGCCTGTCCACACACTCAGCTGTTACATACCTGCCGGCTCCAAGAGTGTTCACAAACTTGTCCACATCCAGTTCACACGCACACTTGTGCATACCAACCAACACATGTAAAGCATTACATTCTGTCACGCACACTATTCGAAGGTGTAAAGGTGAGCTGACGCCTGTGCTCAGGTGAATGTTATGTTAAGCTGAAGTGGATGATGGAATGCACAAAAAAGGAGGGAGAACCCCCAGCCATCCCCACACCAAGACACCCGCCGAGGCAGCAGCGCCGACCAGGGCCCGCCCCCGCACCCATACTGTGGGGTCAATGGACGAGATCCACCCGCCAGGCAGCCCGGCCAAGCACCCAGACCAGGGCCCGCAGGACAGCCACACGGGCCCCCAACACCCGAGCGCAGTGAGGTACGGAAGCGCAGAGCGCAAGGCCCAGCCCAGTCAGGAGAGCAGCCCTCCCACCGCGCCAGGTGGCCCAGCGCGGGGCCCCACCCCCGAGAGCCCCACCACCCCAGACAAGCCGCCCACCACCACCCAGGAGTTCTGGGCATCCCCCCACCCCAGCCCCGGGTACGAGCCCGGGCCCCCCCCACGGGAGACCCGCTCCAAAGCTCCAGGCAGCTGCGGAGATCCAGAAGAGAGCACGATGGGGGTCAGCTACCCCCATCTAGAAAAGGGATGACCAAGAGAAATGGGGGTCCCCGAAGGTGTACATTGCCTGACCAGGCTCTCCTAATGTTGTGACCCAGAAGGGGCTCGGCACCCGAGGGTAAGGGCCAGAACCTGCACCACAAGGACACAGACACCCTCCAGGCTCAGATGGAATATGATCCCCCGCTCATGGACTTGCCAGAGGACAAAGGGATCCCTCTCCCTGCGTGTGGGGAGGGGGCCGCCGGGCCCAGGAGGCCGACAAGGCCACCGCTGCTGAAGGCCCTGTTCCCTCCACCAGGGATGGGGTAGGGGACAGAAGATCAGTAGTCCCACCTTCCTTGTGTAATGTATTTGTGTGTGTGTTGAGGTGTGTTTCTTGTGGTTGAAGGGTGTGTGTAATAAAGGGTGCAGTTAAAATTGGCGAGCAGGGCACTGAGGACATCTCCTGATTGCTTACAGGGATGTCCAAATCTCTTTCTAAGAATGCCACAGACAGTCCATTTACCCTTTTCACTGCCTATATTATCAATTTAAAAGACGGCTTAAATTAAATGCATTCCTTGGCAGCGTGTCTGCGTTTTGTCCACGAAAACAAACAACAATTTTGCAAACATGGATGAGCATATAAAAAGAAAGAGTTTTGCTTATGACTACTAGCTCCACAGAGGAAAGTCTTCCTGGAAGGGGTCTGTTCTGACTTGTCTACGTCACAGGACCTGTTCTTTTTCATGGATTGGAAGGGGCTTTAGGGTTTGGGTTTTAGAGGAATGCACAGGGATGCGTGAATAGAGCAAAATACCGCTTTGGGAATGTTTTTCTTAAAGAAAAAGCGTTATAATACAACCTAAGAGCTCAAAAAAGTTGATTTTGCAATATATAGGCCCTTTAAGATGAGAAATAATAAAGAATACACACATAATAAATTAATGTATATAATAAATATAAATAATACAGGTAATGTAAACATTAAAAATAATGTTTTAACAAGCCTTTAAACATCAGAAACTCGTGTTTAATTTGATTTTTTTTTTTGACAAAATGTTCATAGTTCACATTAATCAGACATCAGGGAGAAAATTATTACATTTTACAATTTAGTTATTTTGTTTTACAATTCAAAATTTTCAAAACTTTGGAAAATGATAACTGATTTACTCATTCCACACGACAGTTTACATTTCACCTTAGTTAGAAAATGACTGGGAAAATTCCTATAAAGTACTTATTTTTGACCCACCCAGACCAGAGGTGTACTTTAGCCTTAGAAACTGCAGTTCTCATGCATTGCGTAAAGCTTTTAAGCTTAGCCAACTGGAGCACCTAAATTCTGTGTTCAGAAGAGTGGAAAGTCTAATGTGGTTTTCCAATCGGGCAAGTGGAAACAAATGTGATGCTCTCATTTATTTTGCTGTACTGAAAGCTGTTGTTGTTAACTGCCCATTGATTTTCTGTCCTTCTCCTGAGTCTGTGTTTAAATGATTTTAATGAGTCAAATTAATATGTTTCAATTTTTTTAAAAAGTTATTCAAACGTGTCCTCTACAAAAGGCCGATAGTTTGTTCATTTGTGGTCCCGGATCCTGACTAAGTTAGAACTTATGTCAGGATACAAGTAATATTTTATGACAGGATGATTATTTCTGTGATGGTTTTACTTTGCAGTTTTGACTGAAGCTGAAGTCATTTTTTGATGTCAAGCAATATTCAAAATGCTTCAAGTCTTTGAATGCAAGTCCTATGTTAGTACAACTTATCGCTTAGGTAAAGGAGAAAACAGGGCTAGTATTTTTTACATTCTACTATATATTATTTGCAAATATGCTATCTCTGCTGTACTTAAAGTCCCACTCCATTCATATTTTGATCTGTTGCAAAAGCGTTCCTAGTGGTCTTTTGAGAAGATTATGCTGATTTTAGGTCAAATTAAAAAACCTGTATCGTTTTCTAGGACAAAGTTTGTGCAGAGCTGCAGGAGTTCATTAGAAATTTGCCTCTGAGTTATGGGCGGGACTGTTGGCACGGAAGCAACCCTTCTCTGTTATCCCATCAAACCTTTGTTCACATTCTCTCCCACTAGATCACAGGTCTTCACAAACAAGCTAACATAGCTGGTGTAATAAAAAATGGCGAGCAATATCGGAACTATCAAGCCGTTTAGTTTTGAGCCAGATGCTAGCTCAGACAAGGAAAATGAAGACGTTAATGGATCCATTTGTCTGCCAGTGGATGCATCAGATTGAAAGGAAGGGGCTTGTGGCCCACCCACTTTAGTTTCTACGTCACAGCTGAGAGATTTTTCTATTTTATTTTTTCATCTGCTCTGATTCATCACAATTTGGATAAAGAAATACTCAGAAACACAGTTATAATCTTAAGTTGTTTTATATATTTCCTCTAAAAGGAGGAAAAT
Source organism: Adrianichthys oophorus (assembly GCA_036245035.1). NCBI lineage: Eukaryota > Metazoa > Chordata > Actinopteri > Beloniformes > Adrianichthyidae > Adrianichthys > Adrianichthys oophorus. The sequence goes on along the minus strand of BSAI01000072.1, from coordinate 16,807,885 downwards.
GCTACGAGAACATGTTAAAAACACATAAAACTCAGTTTTTATTGGAGTGGATCTTTAAGCAGTGGAAATATGATTCACTTCAAGGAGACCTCCAAAAGGCATCCATGGTATTGAGTCTAAATCTGTAGAAATTGCCATGCACTAGATGTTTAGTGTTAATGCAGTAACAGAGAACCTGGTGTATGTATCACATGTTAAGATATTTTTACAGGAAAAAGATCAAAGCCTTTGTAAGCAAGACAAATGTTGTTTTTGTTTTTTGTTTTTTTTTTGCTGATATTTAGAAGTAAGACATGGCAAACTTGCAATGCATAGCTTGTTTCTTGGACAATCAATATATCAAGTACCCAAAGCCACCCCCAAGTGACCCCCCCATCAGTACATTTCACATGGTTGCCTTTTGTCTGGGCTGCAGGGTGACCTCACAGCACGAAAGCCCTGGTTTAAATCCCAGCTCGAACCTTTCTGAGTAGCGTTTGCATGTTCTCCTTGTGCATGTGTGGGTTTTCTGCGGGCACTCCACAGTCCAAGGACATGCTTCATTGGGTAATTGTGAATTTTATAATGTCCCTAGGTGTGCATGTGAGTGTGTGGCCCTGCAACAGACTGGCGACCTGTTCAGGGTGTTCCCTGCTTTTGCTGTGGCAGGATTGGCTCCAGCAGCCCCATGATCCTAAAATGGATTCAGTGGATGGGCGGCTGCCTTTTGTTTTACTCATCATTCCTCTGGAGATATTATTAGAGACCTCATGGAAATACAACATGAGAAGGGAAGTAAACATTGGTTATTAAATATTGCTTAATACTGCAAGAAAGAAAATGTAATGTTTAGAGCTTAAAAATATTACAGAGAGATGCAATATAACCAGTTTGTGGTGGAGCATTTTTTTAAGAACATGTTGGCTGCTATCGTTTAAAGTTTAAACTCCTGAAAACTGAAGTTGTTAAGTCAAGTCCATTTGCGAATCTCTGCTATTTACAGCAACATGTTAAGTCAGGAGGCACTGTCCTTGGAGTCAGAAACACAGGGATTTGAAATTACACAGATAAACATATAACTCCCATGGTCAAATCCAGATGTTATTTATCTCTGCTTTTATCTAAAATCAAACCTCTTTTCACTTGCAATTATTTTGAACACGTATCGCGTGCTTTCATTCATTCACATTTTTACTACTGTAATGCTATGTGGTGATGCGTAAACATTTTCAGGTAGTCCAAAACTCAGCCACTCGCCATGTTATTATTGATTGTAAGCAGTTCTTTTTTGTTTAGATCATTAAAATCATACGCTTCAACCCCCAGTGATCTTGGAGTTCTGAAGGTCAGCTGCAAAACTGAAGAGTAGAGATGGCCAAGTCTTTTCAGTGGCTGCTCCTCAACTCTGAAATCAGAGTTGAACATACTCAACAATTGAGGGTTTTGACCCAGCATGAGTTGTGTGGGGGAGTTGTGAAGATCTGTTATGTATTTTATATATTCCATCCATCCAATTTCTTAATGACTCACTCCAATCAAAATGGTGTTTTTAGTGTTTTTAACATGTTCTTGTGGCATTTTTCTCATAATGGAGGACATGTATAAAGAAAATTACACTTAAAATTGTGTTTCTGAGTATTACTTTTTTGAAATTGATGAAAATCAGATGCAGATGAAAAAAAGACGTTGGACAACGTTGGCTCAGACTTGTACAACAGATCAAAAGACGACAGGATTGGGAATTAGATTTTTTTTTTATAAAGAACAAGATGATGAACTAAGCACTTAGAAAATACAGGATGAAGCTGCTAAATACTGTTGTAGCTGCACTGGTTTTGGAGGCTAATCTCTTTGGAAAAGTTATCAACTTTGGGTCAAACAAAACTGAAATGTTTCTTCCTCCATGTTTGAAAGCTGAGGCAACAGTTTTGTTTTCTGTGAAGTTAATTTCAAACTGAGAAAATCTAAGTCTGGACAATTTATCTGGTAACCACTAAACAAAAGATGCAGAGTGTTGTTCTCTCATAATTTAGCTCAAACATCAGTGTGGTCTATTGATTGCATTACCTCAGTTATGGAAAGCAAAAGAGTTATCATATTCGACCAATATGGGGATGTCTAGAGATGCACAACTGTTTTCAAAATACCCAATGAAAACTATTGTGTGGCATCACACCAGTAGTGATAGTATCACCTATTTCTTATCATGGGAAACCTGTATTTGAAATGTTTTTAATTTTTTTTTATTTTACTTTTTTAAACCTTTGGCTCATTACTTTGTACTGCATTTGCATTTGTACTGCTTGAATGTATTTTTTTAATTTAATTGTATAGTTATTAACTAAAAAAAAATATTTGGCTTTTTCCAAAACTTTCACAGCTAAATATTTTTAGCAAAAACAAATATGGAACAATTAAATAAGAAGTAAAATATTTTATGATTCCGATATTGTCTTCTTTTTCTTGATTAGTTCGATAATTTCTCCTTTTGAGTATAACATGGTTTTACTTTCAGATTTTGACTCAAAACAAAGGACATGTCCCGGTGCATTTGAAGGAATATCCATTCAATTCCTGGATGAATCTTAAAGTATGTGGTTCATTGACTGGTTGCACGGATCCTTATCAAAACTGACAGCATTTGATTTCAGTTTTCCTTTGTTGTACTCCCATTTGAATTACTCGAGGCAGAAGCCGAGTCGAATGTTTGGACAATCAGGGCATGTGAGGCTTTACAAAGGAATGATGGAGGAGCATACAGAAAACATGCTCTTGTTTTTGATTATTTGATGTGGTTGAGGCAGGTCTGTAGACATTAAAGGAAATTGTTCTGCCAACTTTCACAAATAGCAGACAGACAAGAACAGACCTTGATGGCTTCTATTGCAAGGTAGCTTTGTGACACCACAGTGGAAAAGTCAAGCTTTTAGAGTACATAATAAATGCTGGTTTTAATCTGCCTAATATACATTTTTAAAAATGCATTTAAGTTTAAATCATCAATTGAACCATATTATTATTAAAAATACAATTTAAAATCAAAGCTTTGACTTCACTAATTTCTTTATCAGCAACCTTGAATAGAATATAAAAAAAAAGAATAAAGTTTTATGAGTTTTTCCTTGACAGTTAAAAAAATTTTGCAAAACTAATGAAATAAGGCATTGACTTAATGTTTATTAATACATTTATTAATAACTAAATATTTAAAAGAACATTATTCATTTCACTTAACTGAAAAGCTCGGAAGAGAAAATGTGGATCTTTTGCCACTGTTTAGCCTTCCAAACTCATTTCCATGCCTTTTCTTTTGCTGTAAGCCTTCAGAAAAAAAAATACTCATCTAACTCAACTTTAAACAATAAGTTGAACATATAAAATACATGTAAGTATTTTAAATATTTATTATTATTATTATTAATATTATTTCTTTTACTAAGGATGCTGTATTCTCCTTTTCCCTTGTTCAACCAAGCTAAAATATTCCTAGTTTTGATCCTGGCTGCAGTGGGAAAAAGCCGCACATGCAGTGCTGTAAATGTTCACTGCCACTTCCTGAAAAAAAGAACAGTCCTAATTTACCCTAAGGCAGTTATCACTGAGCCACAGCCAGGAGCAACCCCAGAGCAGGAGGTTGTGGTGCCTGAGTTCCACTGTGTTTAACTTTCCTAGCACAGTTTGAAATGACACTTCCAAAATGTGACTATTCACCTTTCCCTCAATATCACAGCCCCATCCAGCAGGAACACCAAATCAGGTTTTAACAGCTGTCTTTCACTCCTCACCACTGGTATCTAACTCGCCCCATGTGAACAGCTTTCTTTTCCTTCAAAAGATATTCAGCAGCAGGGGCTGCACGGTGGCGCAGTGGTTAGCGCTCCTGCCTCACAGCAAGAAGGTTCCCGGTTTAAGTCCTGGCTGGGGGACCTTTCTGTGTGGAGTTTGCATGTTCTCCCCGTGCATGCGTGGGTTTTCTCCGGGTACTCCGGCTTCCTCCCACCGTCCAAAAACATGCTTCATAGGTTAATTGGTCACTCTAAATTGTCCCTAGGTGTGAATGTGAGTGTGTATGGGTGTGTGATTGTGGCCCCTGCGACAGACTGGCGACCAGTCCAGGGGTGTACCCTGCCTTCGCCCATGAGTAGCCGGGTTAGGCTCCGGCAACCCCGTGACCCCGAAAGGGATAAAGCGGATTGGAAAATGAATGAATGCATGAATGATATTCAGCAGCAGTGCCAGTTCCTCATACTTTACAGCAGATGTTTGAGCTGCAACTAGAAAGTTTAACCTTTTTATTTTTTAGCTATATGCTTTTTTTCCCACATCCATGGAACCAGCATCCATACTGTGCAGAACGGTGATTTATAGTGTGATGCAACAAAAATAATTGGTCTTTTCTGTGTTCCCTTGTCAAAGTTTTGGAGGAAGTCTGTCACAACACCTTTTAGTCTAAGTTGGATCAGTTTATCCCAGAAGGCAATTGATGTTGAAATGACGTCAAAATCAACATAAATTATTGGAATATTCATTGTTGGAATATATATACTCAAAAAATCAATTGTTAGGTGAATGTAAGATTTTGGAAAGTATTTCCATCTAAATTAAATGTGTTAATATAGCAATAAACATTTGTGTTAAAAATATCATTTTTATTTATTTTTATCCCAAAATTAGCATGTTGGTTTAGGATTATACCTATTTTACAGAAATTTGGAAAAAATCAAGAGGAGTAAAAGGTGAAATTGCAATTCCAATTGGGAAGACAAAAACAGGTGTTTGAAATCATGGATGCTTTCAGTCTAATGTTTTAGAACACTCTAATTATCCATGTCACCACCAGTGCTGTGCAAATGACTTTCATACTGTAATACACTACTGATGACTTGTTACTGTCACTTAAATGTATGTCTTGTATTACTTTGGCTTTTTTTTTTCAACAAATTACCTGCTCAAGCATAACCCACAAGGCACGGACACATCAGTTAGATATGTAATAGATGGCCATTTCAATGCTTACAGCTAGAGATATGCATTATGTCTCTGACAGGCATCTATTCATTGAGGTCTATTGAACATTGCTTTTTAGATCTCTAGTAGATGACTTTCCCGCAGCTAATTGTGTGCTAATCATATCCCAGTCCCATCATGCCTTGCACGTTGTAAACAAGCCATTTGGGTAGTTTCTTCCGCACGGGCAAAAGCTCTGCTGTAGATGTCTACTGGACATCTCAGACAACTCAGTTAGGTTATTCTGTTAGGTGTCTGTCAATAGTGTTCTGAAATATATCTGCATATGGAGGTCTTCTGCACGTCTATCTGTAACCATTTAATCTTTGGATGTCCTATCTGTATCGTAATCAGTGCCCACATCTTTCTTTGGTTTCAAGTATAAAAACAGTTCATTTATTTTGCTTTGAGATTCACTTCAGGTGACCACCACTGACAGTCAGAAAGAAGATTGGATCAAACCACAGCAAGGATGCCAAGTCTTTCGTTATTTTGTTTGCTTAGGCTTATGTTACTGATTTAATTACTTTATATATTTTGTTAATTGATTGTTTTTTTTTCTAGTTATTGATTAACTGGATCAAATGTATTCTTAGTTGCTTCCCTGGCCACCCTTTGTGTATTGATTGTGATAAAGCTGTGTGGTAACCAGGAGGTGGGGTTTGTTGGAGTTAGTTCAGTCCCCTTTGCTTCATATTTTATTGGTTACTTTTTCATAAACAAAGAACCTCTATTCATCTTTTTTAAGGAAAAAAAAGTAATGAAAAAGCAAAACCACCTTTGTCATGCTGAGTGATTGTGGACCCTCACACTGTTCATGGCCTATTACTATTTTATCAACAGCACATACTGCTGTTGACTCTGTAAAAAAATAAATAAAACATAACTGAGCACACTTGTTTGGGATCAGTGTTATTCTGGAGGGTCAGGATACATCTAATCTTCAATGAATAGAAGATTGAATGACCAAAATCTCACCACACATGGTCTCATTCATCCTTTTATTAATACAGATTAGTCGTCACTTCTTGAAGAAAAGCAGGCACAAATCATGCTGTTTCTACCCTCATGCTTTGTAATGTATATGGTAAACCAAAGGGTTCAAATGTTGGTCTTATCTGACCACATGATGTCCTCTGAATCCTCTTCTGAATCATCCAAAGAATATCTGGCAAATTTGTGCGGACATGTGTTGGATTAAGCAGGGAGACTTGTTGATCACTGCAGGAGATTAATAAATGTTGATGTAGTGTGTATTAACAGGTCCTGGGTTTGTCATTTTTGGAAGCTGTTTATTTAGGCTTAAATAGCTGATGGTGTCTTCCGGCCAAGTTTTTAACTGACATCAAGTTATAACTGCATGATCCCCGGGTTGTCCTGTCCCCCAACCATTTGAGAAACACTGGGTTAAATAAAGCATCAGTTAAGAGAGGAAGTTCATCTCTTACTGCTTTTTTTTGTTCAGCAGGTGAAGCAAAAAGTTTGTTTTAAAGAAGCCTGCAGAGTGATATAGAGCATTTGAGGTATGTGACCAGAACTACTTTTTAAGGTGCGGGTCAACACCCAGCAGCCAATCAGATTTGAGTATTCACCCGGACCATTTCAAGTGCAGAAACACAATGTTTGTTTCTTATGGCTGTATATCAGCATCTTTGTTTTCTTGGAGTAATACTGCAGACATAAAAGTCTTTAGAGTTCTGCTTATCTTACTGTTAATGTGTTTTGTGCACACAAATTACATTTCTGGGATATCTGAGTTAACACTTTACAAATTAAAACATTTCAGACAATAAAAATTAAGTCAAAATGTTCTCTCTGGCTTGTCTTTTATTTCAAAAGTTGCATATTGTCGTATAACATTTATTTACCAAGTAAAACATTGTGTTTAATCGTGATTGATCACAATCCAAGAGTGTGATTAATCTGAATAATTTTTTAATCGATTGACAGCACTAATTAATAGTAAAAGGTCTTACCGTTGTCTCAGCGCAGGTCATTGTTGGAACAAGTGCCATAAGTGGGCTGTTTTGCTAGACCCAGGGTCAGTGACTTGTGCAGCACGAAAAATATCCCTAACAAACACAGATGGTCATCTGCAGCACCATGCAACTCTATCTGGTTGGTCAGGGGCTCACCTTACTCCAAGAGAGATGACCCAAAACATAATTATGCCAAAACTACCTGAGGACAACAGAACAACAGGACAAACTTTGAAGTGTGGAATGGCCGACAGCCTTAACTCCCATGGAGCTGGTTGTAGGAAAAACAAGGCATAAGAGTGACAGCAAGGACATCTGCAATTTGCCAAACATTTATGAGAATTTTTGCAGGAGACTTGGAAAACAATTTCTACAGAAAATTTAGATTTCTATTGTATAGAGAATGTGACTGTGTTCACCTATTATCTCTGCAAAAGGTTCCTAGTTTATTGAATAGAAAGTTTAGAGTAGTTTATAAATTGATTTCTTTAGTAACTCCAGTTTTTTTTTCTTCTGTAAGGGTTCTGTGGTTTAGTTTGGTTTTATGTTATTCTTGGTCATGTTTTTGGTTCCCCTTTTTTAGTCGCACAAATTCCAGGTTTGTGATCCACAGCTGTATTCAGTTCAGTTATTGCCCCCAGCCTATTTGAGTGTCTGGTTCTCAGGTCATCTGCTGTGCTCTGCTATGTCGATGTTTTATTTCTCCCATGGGTTTGTCATGTTTAAGTTTATTTACCAAATGTTTTAGTTTCTGTCCTGCATTTTGGATTCTACACCACCAGTTCCGGACAGTTTCTTTATTTCATTTTTTGAGTGAAAAAGAAATTACACTGAATATCTTTTGATAAAAACTGGAATCGCTGGAGTGATAGCTTTTGACCAATAGTGTACATTCTACTTAAATGTAACTTTGTACCTCACATATTAATTGGATTGCTTTAAAATGAGAAAGTTGTCTAAAATGGAGAAGCATATTGGCATAAAAAACAAAGCTAATCTGATCAGTTCTAGGTTTTCATAGTTGCATAATGAATACTCCTAAATTACTACTGCTGTGAACATGAGTAGGGTAACTAGTGTGGACAGATCCCTGAAACCTCGTTTCCCCACTTTAGCACAAAGCCAGATTTCTACTTTGCATCTTATTAGGAAATCGTTTTATGCTTCATTATGGTTTAGGACGTTGTCGGCATTGTACGTGTTTTGCAATTTTATTTTTGATGAGATGGTCTTTTTTTGTCTCGTTTTTATGAAATGCACTTTGAGTAACATTATTTGGAAAATGCTATGCAAACAAAATTTGATTTGATACTGAAGCAATTTAAATGATTATTTTTTACTTTTCATTTTGATGTTATTTTGAAATAAAGCCACTCCTACTTGAGTATATTTTTGGGCCATTCCTTTGACTTCCAGTTACATCAGTCTGTACAAGTGTTTTAAAGCCTCAAACTTGAAATTTAATAAAGCTCGTTTTTCTCCATGCAACCTTTGCTTTGCTGAAGCGGTTTTCTTTTGTGTGACTTTAGGTTTCACTTATAAGTGATTGTCTTTTTCCCAAGTAACTCACATGGCTTAAAATGATATGTTTTTGCGTGCATTGTGCTGAACAAACACTGAATTCAAAAATGGAATTTTAATACACAAAAAGCCCATGAAATGAGATGTGAAAGGTGTGGAGTTATCACAAACACCTCAATCCTCTTACTTTTTAGTTTCTCACACAAATACAGTTCAAGGGACTGTCATTGTTGCTCTATTTACTGAGGATTTTTATTCTTAACATATCTTAGGGTTTTATTTTACCCTAAGAAAGGACAAAGTAAAAAAAATAGTATTAAAAATATTTGAATCTTTATTTCAAAGACGACAGCAACATTTTAAGAGGAGCTACTGTTTCAATGCTTTTGTGCTTTACTTAACATTTGTGATTCATCTTGTAAGAGTAGACTTTTATTTTACCATCTGAATCAATGTGACCCCTTCCTGTAATGCTTTTATTTGTGAAGGAATACTTTCAACATGGCTGTGTTTGCAGTTGTTTTTAAGAGCAGTCATGCAAAGACTTTTAAAACACAAATTCTTGTGACATCTGTACTTTAACAAATATTTATTTAATTAAAAGATAAAACTGAAACAACATAAGATAAATACAGTCTCGTCATCTTGTTCCTTTTTACCCAACCAGCAGGGTCTGGTGATAAAGTTGAACCTGAGAATTTCAGAATGGGTTTTTGAATTTATTACCATTCCTATCAGAGCTCTTGTTTTCCCCATTTTATAGACAACTCCTTGATAACCAATCTTTTTTTTTCTCCTGAAAACATTGTCACATAAAAGTTTGGTTTTGTGAGTGGAAACCCAACTGAATAGTTGTATCTGTACAAGGCAGCAGGAGGTACAGACTCTTAAACGTTTGTTCAATACGGTGCTGTCAAATGGGGTCCGTTTGTTGACAGAGTACATGTTATATTGACAAATGGAGCTTGTAAGAGTGTAATACTAAGAGACAACCAGCCAGCCCATTATCCATAAAATTAAGTGATTTCACACCACAAGCTGTTACAGGAGAGTCACGTCAGACTCAGTTGGACACAAAACCATCCAGTGTGTTTGTGAGGTGTGTAAACATGTTTAAATATGAGAATTGTTATTCATGGTGCAAAAGGTGTGTTTCCAAGTGAAAATTGTCTGAATAATGGATGGCATTTACAGTTGTAGCCAGAAGCTGACATAGAGTTCAGAAAAAAGGAAACTTTTTTTTTTTTTTAATCAAAGGAAGAAATCTTTTTTGTTAAAAGTTTTGTAAAGATTCCTGCTAGATCTTAAGTGAGATCTTTACAAAAACCTTTGGAAGTTTTGAATTGATTATAGACTTTGATAAACTGGCTTAAGTATTGTGAGCGGGGCTTTTTTTGGTACTGTGATTACATTTTAGTGGAGCTAATAAAGTTAACAGGCTTTCCTCATGGCACATCTCTCTTCATTGTTAACTTCCACTGAGAGGATAGGGCTTAGCTCCAAATAAATCTTTAAAAAGTTGTCTTTAAGCCAACTTACAACTGACTTGAAGGCTACATAGATTTATAAACTCAAACATCAAGTGTTGATGAGACCCACCATTGTTGTGTCGTCTGCAAACTTTAAGAAAAGGTTGGAGTGCTGCTGGAGGTGTTGTTGCCGACTTAAACTGCCTGTGATCTTCCTGTTAAAAAGTCCAGCAGCAGTTGCCCAGGGAGGTGTTGAGTCCTAGTTGGTCCAGTTTGTGAATGAGCTGCTGGGGGATGATGGTGTTGTATGCTGAGCTAAAGTCAATGAACAGAATTCTGAGTCTTTGGTTACCCAGGTGGGTAACTGAATTGAGGGCTGTGGAGATGGTGTTATCAGTTGAGTGGCTGGGCCAATATGCAAACTGGTAGGGGTCCAGAGTGGCAGGGAGGGCAGACTTTTTGTGCTGCATGACTACCCGTTGAAAGCACTTAATGAGAACGGGGGTGAGAGCGATCGAGCGGTCGTCGTTGTAGCAGGAAGGATATGATTTCTTTGGAACCGGGATGATGGTGGTGGCTTTGAAGCATGAGGGGACAACAGCCTGGCTCAGTGAGATGTTAAAGATGTCGGTGAGGACATCTGTGAGGTCGTCAGCTCAGTTTCTCAGGACACAGCCAGGAAGGTCCTGGGGCTTTGTTTGCCTTTATCCTTCCTTAGTGATGTCTCACGCTATCAGAGGATATCATCAGCACCAGCTCATTGGAAGGAGGAGGAGTTTTCTGTGCTGGAGTGCAATTGCCTGCCTCAAAGCGGGCAAAGAAGACATTTAGCTGCTGGTCTAGCAGAAAAGTGGAGCTGTCACAGGTCTGTGGGGCAACCTTGTAGCGTGTGATGGTCTGAATCCCCCACCACAGGTTCCTGGTGTCTCTGCTGTCCCTGAAGTGGTCAGTTGTCCTCCTGGAGTACTCCCTTTTGGCCACCCTGATGACAGGTTGGCCCTGGCTGTTCTCAGACCAGCAATGATTTGAATAAAGAAATACTAACAAATGCAATATTTGTCTTAATTTTCCTTATCTATGTCCTCTATCATGAGAAAAATGTCACAAGGGCATTTGAAACACGAAAAACATGATTTTCATTAAGAGTGTTTCTTGCAGTTCCCTTGAGAGTAATACAGCCACCTGAAGGGACATCATAAAAAAGGAACATACTTTAGTCGTATATGTGGTAAGTCTATTGTGAAGGATTTGTAAGAATAATGTAAGCACTTATGACGTACAAGTGATGCTGTCGTGTGGTGCCTTTATTGCAGCACTCCAGTCATCAGGAAGGTGCGCACACTGGCTCCTTACTGACCGCATACAGTGCTGCACCTATGGGGTGTGTAGGTGAAATGTAAGTGCCTATAAGATACCCATAGGATGCCTGCATAAATTATGCTCTTATTGTCTAATTTCTAGCAACCATGCTGCATGTAAGACACGCGCAGGGGTTGTGCACCTTTCACTTGAACAGCATTAACGGACTCCCTGAGCAGTGCACTGAACTGTTTAACACTTATACCACTTTCTGCTAAAGGGACATTACTGAAAAACTTCAAACACAACAATATGGGGCGGCCATGGTGCACAGGTAGAGCGGTCGACCTCTAACCCAGTCACAGATTTAGTTCCCGCCTTGCTCGCCCATGTGTCAAAGTGTCCTCGGGACAGACACTAAACTCCACATTTCTCCTGATGGTTGTGGGTTGGTGCCAGAGTTTGCTGCCAAACCGCCATCAGTGTGTGTGGATGAGTTAATGGAATTGTTACTGAATAGCACTGAGCTTTCAAGGAAGGTTGTCAAGTGCTTTATAAGTATATGCCATTTACCATATGTTTAGTTTTTGTCTAGGACATTGAGCACATATTTCTGGAGATCAGGTCAACCTAAGAGATATTCTTGGGGCTCAGCATAGCATATTAGGTGGCAAAAACATCTCTTCCCAACCTTGAAAGTAGTTTGGCCAAATGTTTTGACTGAGGGATGTCCATCACCAGGGTGTCTCATTACTGGTTCCTTAACACCTGATAGAGATGTTACCGAGAAATGTTTTGGCTCATAAAACTTTTGTGAGCCTTGTAACCCTCACCCCACTTTCTAATATTAAAACCATGGACACTTATCTGTAAGCTTTGTTCAGAAACTTGCCTATTTCTTGGAAGAAAATCTTTGAACATTTAATTAATAATGAATCTTTCTTTAAAATCCTAATGGTCTCTCTCTGCTTTTTTTTATCTGACAGAAAGAGGGAATCAAGCAATAGAGTGATCTGTCTTTGAGCAGAGAAGAAAAAAATATCAAGAAAATAACCTCAAAGTTATAGGTCAGGTTGGAAAAAATAAATAGAGGCTCCAGCCCTGTGGACATCAGTCCCTTGTGACAACTTACATGACCTCTACAATGGGCAGAGGTGAATTGTGATATTTCCTTGCAAATTATTATATTGTAGAAAACATTATTAACACACAAACAACAGTGACATCAAGTAACCATCAATACTTCAAACAACTGTAAACTTCTTCCATCCATCTGTTAAACTTGCTTATCCCTGTTCAGGGTCAAAAGGTTCATGTAGCCGACGCAACTACAGTGGGGTAAAGATGGATACACCATTGATAGTTTCCCTGTCCATTGCAGGGCAACATAAACTTCCAGAACTTAAAAACCACATTAAATGTCTTTTCTAACTGGCCTTGACCTTTAAGAACATTCACTCAATGGCTTCCTCCTTAGCTTCCGATGCACACAAAGCGATATACTCTGACATGTTTTACAACAGTCATTAAATTTAAGTGTTTAATTTGGTGTGTGTTGACTGGCTTAGTTTTCTCTTGTGTTTGATCTTATTTGCTATTTCCTTTGGATAAACGTCTCTGTTAATTTACTAGATTCAAATGCAAATACACACGTCATCTTTTAAATCTTTTGTGTGTTTTATGTAGCATTTTTTTCACCCTAACCCACAGCAAACCAAGGGGTTTCTGAGTGCAGCTGTGACACTAGCACACCCAGGGGATGGGTTGAGTGTAGAGAACAAACTTCCCACACTCAGGTGTGTGACAGTGTGGGAGTTTATTTTACCCTCAACACTAGACTAAGCTCAAGCCTTCACAAAATGCTTTTTGCTGAGTGTGAATCAGAGAAAATGCATGAATGCAAATGTATTCACAAAGTCTGTATTCCATCAGAGGTTGGCCCTCACAAGTCCATGAAATAAAGGCTCCTACAGATCTCACACTCTTAAAATATACCTATGATTTGATCCTATTTGTAAAACTGCGGTATAATTATAGAGTAATTTCACCCTTCTTTAAAATGCATGACTGTTTTTAAAGAGGTGTAATGTGAAGTGCAAACATCACCACTCCATGGGGTGAAGGGTTTTCTATCGTATAAGGAAATTACAAGGCTCAGTGCTCAGCTAATTCAGATCTGAATCACAGTGAGGGGTATATATTCTTAGGTTAATGAGTAACTGCCTAACCCAACTATTCTGGTTTAGGCATCACTACTGTGTCCATGAGGATTTGAAAACTTTTGATTTCTCAGCTTCTGTTACTGCAAGAATATATGAATTACTGTCAACTAGAAAATATTTTACGGTTAAATTTCTCTATCATTTTGTTTTTCTGATCTGGTCAATGATGCAGCATTAGAATTTTCAAAGTGTAATTTGTGTGAATTTAATTAATAGAAAATTACATACTGACATTCTTGCACTCAATCTATTTGCAATGATCCAGCAAAAGGGAGTTGAAAATCATAGCCTCAGTTTAATGACCTGAAAGGCTGTCTGTTTTTGTTTTTTTAAGTGGTTTTTGTGCATGATTGATTAGCTGGGTACATTCCTGCAGTGATACCACTGCTGCAAAAATTGTAGACGTGAGTCTGCAGGCTCTGAACCTGCATTATTTCAATGTTTTATGACTGTTTAATACAGAGCCCTGGATATGACTTTTAAAACAATTCCCTCAAACTTTGTGCGCACAAATGAGTATTTTGTGTTTAAAATTGCTATTTGTCACAAATTAGCATTTTAGAAGCATCTTGTGCACACAACTTAACATTTTTGACCACAAGTTTGCTTTTTAAATGCATTTTGTTTGTATTTAGTGTGCAAACACCAGCATTTTGTGCACACAAATTCATATCTTTTGCACAAAAAAATGCTAACTTGTGCACACTGCTAAAAAATACACATTCTTGCCCACAAAATGCTAAATTGTGCACTCAAGACACTAAATAGTGCAGACAAAATACTTACTTGAGTGCACAAAATACTAACACAAAGTAGTATTTGTGTACACAAAACGCTAATTTGAGGGAGTATTTTTTTAAGTCATGTCCAGGGCTCTGTAGTTTAATAAAAATCTGCTGAATGAATTGTTGTTCAGTTACACCTTTCCAGTTAGAAAACTAACTGACTAAATTAAGGCCACCTTTTCACTAAAATGACTTTTGAAAAAACTTGACACAAAGGAAAATACAGGCTTTCCAGCTTGTTATTGCATCCACAAGAGATCTTACTGTTTATAGCAACAGTGAGCTGATGATTCAGGTTGAACTTTTTTGCTGTTGTGCACACCACTGACTCAGCAACAGAAAAACACTGACTTAGTATCTTTAGTTGGCTAAATAATGCTTTTATTAGCAAACATAAACTAGAAAATGCAGAAATGCTTAGAACTATTTTTTTTCTTTTCGGATGGTTTATTAAATTACTAACAACACTAAGTCAATAGTTTTTCTTGATTTAGGGTTTTTATGTTCAGCTTCTAATTATGTTTCTTGTTCGGCAATATCTGTAACAGTCAACACTGAATGTTCATACATATCTTTTTAATGAAAGCTGTTTATTTAAGCAATTTCTTTCTAAAATGTATCGTCTAAATAATTACAAAACCCCCAAAGATGCTAAATTGAATTATTACTTTACAACTCCACAGAAAGTACATGCATCTGTTGTTTAAAAAAGCAAACCCACCAGCTCAGTAGCCTTGTGAAGAGTGTCTGCCCTGAAACTAGAAAGTTGTGAGCTCAAATCCAAGGCTGAGTCATACCACAGACTATTAAAATAGGACCCAGTGCCTCCCTGCTTGACACTCAGCATTAAGGGGTTGGATTGGAGGGGTTAAACCCCCAAAGAGCATGGCAGTGTCTGCAGTTCACCACTCCCCTAGGGTATGGGTCAAATGTAGAGGGAAGATTTCACACACCCGGGTGTGTGACAACTAATAGGAATTTAACATTAATACACCACTTTACTCTACTTTAGCAATGAAAAAAAAAGCTTATTGTAATATTCAAATTAACAATTTATATTTTTTTATCCTCCTAAAGAACAAAGTTTAAAAATGCTTTGGGATCAAAGGTTGAGTAAAAAGGATCCAAAATATTTCATTAACATATTAAAAATAAATTAAACTTAAACAAATTAAATTAAAATAAACCTTAAACACTCGGTTAGACAGACAGACGGATTATTTTATGGGTTTGTAATTCAGATAAAATTCTTCCCATAAAATGCATCAAATGCATTTCAGAAATAGTACTGATAAAACAAACTGTTGCCTTCACACTAATAACAGTGCAAAATGTGGTGTTTCCATCGATCATCCTGATTTTATTGCAAGTGCAATCCAAACACAGAGTCAATATTTACTAGGTCTGAAATGGGAACACTTTAAATTTACATTTAAATTTACATTTAAAATGTAATTCAGCCCATTGTCTTATGCAGTAAAAGCTTTTTTTTCATACTCCCATTAGTAAACAGTAAAAAGACAAATATGAACCCAGGAAGTTAAATATCATGGCCTTTAAGGCTAATCAATTTGTCATTCCTGTGTATAGATGCATTCACTTGCACATTTATTTATGCTCTGGTGAAAGCCACAAGGCTAAGATATTTGCATTTTTTTCTCCAACCAGAATTAATCAGCCAGCCTTGTCTGGAACGTGTGTGCGCTCCGATACTTTTTAAATATTCAACATTAGAAACATCTAGTTGCTTGGTGTTCATTCTAGCCATTATTTTATCCTTCAGGTCAGTTGTTGCCTCGCCCAGCATATATTTATTGGGGCAGTGTTCCCTCTAGTAATACAGCCTTTCCTCTGACCTGGTGTTCTGGCTTTTACCATTGTGTTTTATCAGTGTTGTGCCTCTTCAATCTCAAGTTGTGATAGTAATTGTTGTTTGTGGATGTTAGAACATTGAGCTACAAGTTGCTTGCCAGTTAGCCTTGATTGGGAGTTTCGAAGCATCCATTCACTCCACATTCTTAACCCATACAAAGAGAATTACTCAAGTAGTAACATTCATTTAGAACTTTGTTCTCTCATCTACTCTAGTCCATTTCTGTCTTGTTCCAGTAGCCCACTTTCCATCAGGGTTCTCCGGTTCCTCAGCACCTGACGCAGACCTTATTTGGGGACGTCAGAGCCAGTGTTTTAATAATCGATCCTACCCTGTGAGGTTTTTCCACCCACAAAACACAATGATAGCTAAAACTATCCAATTGTCCCACCTTGTCAGAAAATCCTAACCATATAAACCAACGTACAGTTTTAAAGTCAGGCCGTAAACACAGCAGTGGAGGAAAGATTCACTGGGGAGTAGGACAGTTTTGCAGGTGGGCTGGACTAGGACAGTTTCATGGGTTATAATGTATACAGTCAAATTTAGTGTGTTGTAAGAGAGAGTGTAAGAAATGTATGCAGACATGGGTGTCATGAATGAGTTGTATGGAAAAGTAGCATCAGTGTGGAAATAAAAAAAGGACATACGTTGTATAAAAAAATTTAGGGTTAAAACTGGATTTCTGAGTATTTTGTTATTCATATTAGAATGAATCAGGAGCAGGTGAAAAAATACAGATTGAAAAAGTGCCATCTTGTGACTGTAGCAAGTGAAATGGGCAGGTCAAAGTCTCCTTGCTCTGCTCCAATTGTGATGCAACCACTTGCAGACAAATGGATCCATTAATGTCTTCATTTTTCTTCATCTGAGCTTCATCTGGCTCAAAACTGTATGTCTGGATAGCTCTGATATTGCTTTGCATTTTTTGTTACACTGCTAATGGTATCTTGGGGATGTGAGGGGATGTGAGGGGCTGTGAGGGGCTGTAAGTTAGCGGGAGAGAATGTAAACTGTTGACTGTACATGAGAACTTGACACATTATCCTCTCCCTCCTCGCGTTCCAAATAGGAAGTATCTGCTGGTCCAGCAAAGCCAAAATCCCATTGACTTCTGTTAAGAAATAAACAACTATTCTATTTATCAGAATCATCATTCTTGCTCTGGAATCTCTTTTTAACATGTTCTTGCTAAACCATTTTTTTTTCTTTTTTTGCAAGCTATATTTTCTTTTTTTGCAAGGGATTTAAAGTATAAGCTGACCAATCAGAGGCCTCAGTTAAAGCATGTGGCGTCTGCTGGCCCCCACCTAGAATGTTCAAGTCTGGTTCCAACATGGCAATGTCCGTATCACAGAAAAAATGTTGACTAACTTGGCTTAACTTTATTGGAACTGGAGGTAATACATTTTCTGTGGGTGATGTCACAGATGCTTTGTCCATATCTATATACAATTATGTAAACAAAGAAATAATGGGATATCAGCAGAGCCTTACTTCTGCAACAACAGTCCTGCCAACAACTCAGAGGTGAATTTCTGATGAACTACTGAGGTTGCACGGTGGTGCAGTTTAGCGCTCTTGCTTCACAGCACTAAGGTTCCTGGTTCAAGTCCTGGCTGGGGGACTTGAAACAGTGTCACCAATGGGGGACATTTCTGTATGGAGTTTGCATGTTCTCCCTGTGCATGCTTGGGTTTTCTCCAGGGACTCCAGCTTTCTCCCACCGTCCAAAAACATGCTTCATAGGTTAACTTGTTACTCTAAATTATCCCTAGGTGGATATGGGTGTGTGATTGTGGCCCCTGCGACAGACTGGTGACTAGTCCACTGGGTGTCCCCTGCCTTCGCCCATAAGTAGCCGGGTTAGACTCCGGCAACCCCGTGACCCCAAAAGGGATAAAGCGGCTTGGAAAATGAATGAATTAATGAAATACTGAGTCTCTGCAGAAAATATATCTTAAAAAACAATACAGGTTTTTTTTGTATTTTGGCTAAAAATTACATACTCATGATTAAAGGACTACTAGGAATGGTTTTACAGTGGAAAAAAATATATAGTTGACTTTAGCGTTCATGCTATTTTATTTTTCATTTTATTTCCTTCATGGACCACTTTCCTTTTTTTCTTAGTAAATTCTTAATATACCAGTGGCAATATCATACTTTTTGTAAGATTTTTTTTTTTTTTTTTTTTTTGTAATATGCAGTTACAATTTTTAGATGTCATTTGTTCAAATATTTATAACGATATTTTAAATTATCAGTTTGTGTTTCTTTCTGCCTGTGATTCTCCTTTCCTGCTTGGAATCATTCGGATTTTCGACAGTCACCAAATGCATCGCAAGCACCACGTGACCACGATCCCAGAAACCTCCTCACCAGGAAGTGAGAACCTAAAGAGCTTTGGTTTTGTTTTGACGATGATGGAGGAAGAAGAGTTTGAACTTACTGAAGATTTGGAGGCTATTTTGCATCTGACTCCTGAGGTGCAATTAGCCATTGAGCAGGTACATACTTAGCCTCAGTATTATAGCGTATACAGCTAATGCACGTTTGATTCTATTGCTAACGTTAGCCGGCTAACCCTTTTATGTGTTTTTCTGGATTTATGTCTAGTCATCCTGAGCTGGAACAGTTTAGGTTTTTGCAACCAGATTTTTTTTTTACGAAAATATTTATGTGAAAAACGTGAATACTTAATGACTGATGGTGGTCGTTAGGCTGGACACAGAGAGAGACACGTCGTTCAGTTCAGCTACAGTTTCAACATCTTTGACTTGACAGCAGTTGATGCTTTTGTTTAAGGTTTTTCCCAGTCAGGACCCGCTGGACAGAACTGATTTCAATGCTGTGGAATACATCAACACGCTATTTCCCACTGAACAGGTACAGTAGGTTTGAAATAACCCTCATTCGGGTCACCAGGACATAGCTTGACCTTTTCAAAAGATTACTACTGGGATTTTTTTTTTTTTTTTTTAACTTTAGGCAGTTCCTTCGAAAGTGTTGGGTTAATTAGTCATTAGTGTCATTGTCTGATGTACATAAATTGTCATTAAACTCTTTAAAAAAAATCTGTCATAATATTTAGCAACCGACATGCAAACCTAAAATCTTTTTATATGGAATTATTATTGGCAGAGTGAAGGAAGTTCCATTTCTGGATGCCATTGATGAGGGCATTACTTGGAAATCTCATAACAGGCAACAACAAAAATTATCCTATGCAGTAATTACAGAGATCCTTCCAATCCATTATTCAGTAAAACAAGAACACTGAAATTTAAAGATTTTGTTGACATTTCAAAGTATTTCAAAATGAATATATAAAGCACACATGAACTACCTGCCACACAAAAAGAAGGTTAAAAAAAAAAAGGCAAAGTACTTAAAGTTCAAAAGGATGCGAAATTTTCTCATTGCCAAAACTCAGAACAAAAAGAAAAGAAAGACATGTTTCAAATCAAAGAGTCAAGATATGATAAAATCTAAAACAATAAAAACAAATCTCCTTCAAAAAACTTCTTAAAAATGAGAAGCATTAAAACTACAATCAATAAACCAATAATTGTCAGTGACTGGGTTATTTTTAACAGAATATTTTGATATCTACAAACATACCTATATGCTATATTGTAAAATATATATATAATTATAATTATAATTAGCTGGTGTGGCGATTTTATTGTGTGCACTAGAAATAAATGACAAGATGACAATGAAAAACTTGTCTAGAGATTTGTTTTAAGCTGCAGCAACATTTAAAGGAATACAAAAAAGAAAGAACTCAGGAGTGAAACGTTTCTTTCCTTTTAGTTAAACAGAACAGAAATAAAGCAAAATAGATGGGCAATCATTTAACAATGAATGCCTTTTGTGTGAGTGTTTTTCATCTCCATAAGGGGTCACTGTAACCCAATGTTCTGTGGTTTTTATTCTATTAAATCCAATAGAATAACAGTGCTTTTGTATTTTTTTGGAAAACTAGAAAACCAATAGATCACAAATAAATCAGAATGTTGAATTCTCCTTTTTTCTTGATTTCTAGAATTGAAAATCACTCTTAGAAAGCTTTGATTAAAGATGCCCTTTATATTTCATCCATGTTTTTCTTCCCATCAGTCTATTGCCAACATAGACGATGTGGTAAACAAAATTCGCCTAAAAGTTCGGTGAGCTCCTGTTATAAACTTCACAGTAATTTGGGGGGGGGGGGTTCTAACTTTGAGTTTATTAAATAAAAGCTTTTTTTCCCTCAAATTTAACAGTCGCCTTGACGACAACATCAGGACCGTGGTGAGAGGGCAGACCAATGTGGGTCAAGACGGTAGACAGGTGAGCAAAAGTTTTCAGCCATGATCGTCTTTTAAACACGCACGAGCTTTTCATGAATGTACAGTTCGGTTTGTGCTGTTAAATGTGTTCTGAAAACTTTTGCTTTTTGTGGCTCTATGTTAATAGCTTTGTGTTTATATGTATGTTATTTAAACTAAATGGTTGAAAAAAAGAAAGTAACAGTTCAACAGCTTGATAAATATGTTTCCTGCGTCCAGCAACTACAGACCACCTTCAGATATTTTCTGTCTTCACTCTGACTTCTCTGATTTGTGTTGTTGGCATAAGCAGCACCTTCTGAATATTCTGCAGTTTATTTTTGCAGTGCTTTAAAAGCTGGGGTCTTTTCCTTAAATTAGAACAGTGTTGTTGGTTGTAACCAACTCACAGAGGCCTGTTCCTTTCCCTTTCCGGCTTTTTCCTGTCATAGCTTCCACAGAAAAGGACAAGATGACTCAGATCTACTCCCTCAGCTCAAACTACCTCTTTGCTGAAAAGTTGTCTGTGAAATTGACTTTCCCATGTAAATTCCTGTAGGTCTGCTTTATTTTATGAGTGCACATTACAAAGACGCAGCTTCCTCACTTTAGTCCTGGACTTGGCTCTTTCCAGGACATGTACTTTCTGGGCAAATCATGAGCATTCTGACCATCTAGCAATTAACATCCATTGTTCTCTGGCTCTTTTGCTTGGTGGCACTGTCTTTCCCTGCTGTCCAGCTCACCGTTTGTTTACTCAGACACACTAGATCCCTTCTAGACCAATAACACAAAAACAGTCACACACTATCATTTTTTAAGGTTATTTTCCAATCCCACAGAGCCATTTCAGCATTTCCAGGGGGGAAAAATCTCTTCTGCAGATGGAAAAGATGGAGAGGTGTTTATTTCAAGGAGACGATTGAAACAGACATCAACAGAGTAAAACTACAGGGATCAGCAGCGTAGTCATTTCTGCTGGTGACTGAACTCAATTTTAGCCCCAAGTTGGTATTTTTTATGGAGAGAGATGACATGAGGGAGTTAAAAAGAGAGAAAGACTGGAGAACAATTTGCATATATATATATATATATATTTTTTTTTTTTTGATAAGTTTAATTCTCAGTCTGTATTTCATTCATTGTTTTTTTTTTTTCCTTACCCTCTAATTAGGGTGTATTCAGACTGGACACATTCAGTTCGTTTAAAGTGAACCAGAGTTTGTTTCCCCCCATTAATCCAGAACAATTGTTCAGTCTGAATACATCCAAACAGACCCTGGTCCGGGACCAGGACCTAGTCTCTGACCCATCTTTTGAGGGGTTCTCGGTTCTTTTCCAATTTGTTGGCCAATGGCTGAAGATATCACCCTAAGTTTTCCGTTTGGCAAAATAAGTGAGCTTTGGTTTTGGAATTTTGTTTTCTTTATTGCCTCCAGTTTCTGTTATACTCTGTTATAAAATGCCCAGTTTTTAAACTCATAGGTTTATGTATCTGTGTGGATAACTAGTTTCTATAAGTGCAGCAATTACTCCAGGGTGTCAAATTCCAATGGTTTTCAACATTTGGCCCTCCAGTGGCATCGCATCATATTGCCCTTCATACTGGTGCATTTCTAAAAGTATATAGTGTCAGCTTTATTGATTGTGTCTTTAAAATCTTCAGTTTTGTTAACATTGTAACATAAAGAATGCTTGTCTGGGCAGTTCTCTTCTCCTCAAACATGTTTACACAGAGGCTTGGAGGCAAGCAATGTTCCAGATGTTAATATAGCTGTTTAGTTGATTGAGTTTACTGTAGCTTCAAGCTTAAAAAGCTAAAGTACAATTTAATGTGCCCACCACTTTAAAACTCTCCACTCATGTCTTCCCTGCTTCTTGTATAAACTGTTTAAAATGGCCCTGGATTGTGTGTTTCTTAATTTATGTCAAAGATACAATGGTTCGTGTGAGCGCAGATAACATCTCTGGTGTGGAGGCAGCTGCTGGGCAGTGGTCTTCTGAGCTTTCCTTGAAGCTAAATACAGGAAATGAGCTCTCAACAGTGAGCCAGATTGACTCAGCTAAGACTTCATGACTGATGATTGCTCTTTGGAAGTTCTGGCTTCTTCTCATCTTTTGTTTTCTCAGCAATTTCTCTTGGGTTTGGGTTTATTTTTCAAATCCATTGAAAGCGTTTGTGCGATAAAGTGTGCAACCAAACCCATGTTCCATTCTGCGATTTAAAGCCATCCTAAAAATATCAATTGTTGTAGTTTCTTAAATGACCACTGGAGGCTGTTTTCAAAAGGGAGCACTTATTGAGTCCATGTTTAGAAAGGGTGTGTCCAACCTGGTCCTCACGAACCACAACCTTTCCAGTTTTCCAGCTCTTCTAGGACTGCTTCATGCTGACTACCTAAATCAAGTGTGTTTAGTCAATCAGAAGTTGATATAACTTGAAATTGCTAATCATCACCAAGCTGGACAGGGAGAACTGGAGAAAGGCAGAGTTGGGACTCTTGAAGTCCAAGATTATTAGTGTAAGTGTGTGTGAAGGGGAGTAAAATCTTCTTGCACTTTGATAGGTTTCAAAATACTGATTGGTCAGGGGTGGGTCTACTCAGTTAGCTGGTGGCGGACCAGCCACGGGTCAAAAACTTTCACTTCACTTTGCCCTGTCAACCATTTTCAGTTGGTATTGAGTCAGGTGGAGTCAAGTAATATTAACACACTATTACAGATTTGTTTTTAGCTATTCAAAATCCAGTCCAGTGTATCGATGTGTCTGGTCTGCACTCTATAGAAACGGCAATTCAATTATTTGGTCAAAAATTTCCAGATTACTTAAAAGCCTAAAGGGGAAGTTGTGCCAGGTAAAAATTTAATTCCATAAAAAAATGTTATTACCATTAGAAAATACCTTTCAAACTCTTCATGTAAAACATGGAGCATATTTAGTAAGTTTAATTTAACAAAACACTTCTTTGGAATTATCTGGACTCTGTCTCTGGTTTACCAGTAAGATCAGTCATGCAGGGAAATTAGAGAGAGCCCGTGTATGTTTATGTGCATGCAGCGGAGCAGTATGTGTGTCCATAGAGGTGCCTGTGAAAGTGATAAATTCCAGGGACAGCTGGTGCCAGCTGTTAGCATTCCTGCTGTGCGTGTGTGCCGCAGCGTTTCAGAGGAGCGAGAGTCGCATTTGCAGTGCCACAACAGCAACAGGCCAAGTGAAGCCAATTAGCCTGTCATTATTTGTCAGGGCAGTCTCTGTTTTTAGGACTATCACAGAACAGCTGCCATGTCAGATAATGGAGAACTTGTAGGATAGCTCATTAGTCATCCCACAGTCTTAGCCTGTCTTGAATATTTGTGAGATCATAAAAGCTTCTAATGATATTCTTTAACCTTTACGATGGTGACCTTTTATGCTGAGCTTTGCCTCATGGCTTGTGCGTTAATTTAAGATGTGTCAATGTTAGATAGTGACCCCTCACCCCTCGCGTTCCAAACAGGAAGTACCTGCTGGCTCCAAGAAGCCAAAATTCCATAGACTTCTACTGAGAAATAGGCAGCTATTACTCAGTCATTGTATTCATCAGAATCACCATTCAGTATCTCTTTTTAACATGTTCTTGCTAATCCAGATTTGTTTTTCATGATATTTTTGATGTACTGCAAGTTATTCAAGTTATAAACTGATAGGTCAGATGCTTTGATAAAAGTTTGTGGCCTCGTGTCGAACGTTTAAAAGTGTTTGACGGATCCTCCCGAGCCCGCTTTCAGTAAAAGGGGTGTGGCCTTTAAACATGCTCACTCCTGAATGAAGAGAGTGGTTCCTATAGAAATGTAGACTCTGATCAACACGGACCAATCACTGCTTACTGAGAACGTCTGATTCCAACATTGCGACAAACATATAGTGGAAAATGGCGCCTGAATCAATTAGTTGGAACTGGATCAAGTCCTTTTTATGAGGGTAACATCACACTCACTCTGTCCAGTTCTCTTTTACAGTCAGTGGGACAGACAAGATGTATATTTGTATAAACTTTATTCATATGAAATATTTTTACATACATTTGTTGTTGGACTGGACAGAAAAGAGAAGACATTAGTCAAACTGTGATGTCATTAGATTTGGATTAAAAAAAGGCAGTCATTTAAAAGTTAACCCTAAAGCTCTGCAGCAAAACTGAAATTTTTGCTGTTATTTGACACAGAATATCTGTCCCACCATTTGCACCATTTCGTTTTTCACTCCGCTGGTTAAGTGCAGGACTGGCACATGGGAAATTAAGGTTCAGTTCGCAAGAGGGCCCCATGAGTTAGCTCCACTGTGGGTCTTTAGGCAAGACCCTTTACTGCCTAACTATGTAGCCACAGCCCAGCCAAGTCTGTCCCGATCCCCGGCCTGGATTAAAACAGAGTTGTGTCAAGAAGGGAATCCAGTGTAAACACTCTGTGGCTTTGTGGAAACTAGTTTGCTGTGGCGACCCCTGACTGAATATAATCAAAGGTGAACAGCAGCCAATTAATTTGTCAAAAGAAAACCTGAACTAGCACAATTAACAAAAAAATATGACAATAATCTACATGACATTTTTTTAATAGTTTTTTTTTTTTTATCATATTCAAGACACAGGTTGAGTGTGAATTCACAACCAAAGTAAATTCAGAAATCCTTTCTTCTTTTTTTTTTCTCACAGATTTGCACAAAAAAAACATACAGAACCTCTGTAGTCATTACGAATTGCAAAAAGGAAAGAGACGACTGCTGAAATGTCCTATCATTCTTCATAAATGAAGGATGAGGCTTCCTGTACCTCTTGAGGGATTCATCTTTTGTGCATATTTGACACCACTTGTATTTCAAACAAGTGAACAGATGGAAAGCAAAACAGTTTAACTGAAAAAAAAAAGTCAAGAAAAAAATCATGTGTAGCAAACGCTGTAGAAGATGAACTCCTGTATGTTTACACTAATGTTTTGACTGTGTTCTATACATTATTATCCACTTATTCTATGCATTACTTTGAAACCTATGAAACAGCCTGCATGATTGTTTTTTTTTTACTATAAAGAATTATTCTTTATGTGTTGATTGACTGTTTTCCAGGTTTACTTTCCATGGGATATTTGATATTTGGAAAGTTATATTGTCACTGATGTTTGGTCAAACAATTTTTTGTTAAAAGCTGTCTGATAAAAGCACAACATTTCAGAATCGCTTACACGCTATCAGGCATGATTGTGGAAGAATTACCACTGATGTTTGGCCACCCTACATTCACACAGTCAAGACAGCTAAAGATTAAACTAAGTTTGATTGCCCAGTGATCCCAAGGACACTGGTTACTACACATTACAACAGCTACAGGGAGCAAAGAAAAATAAAGAGCTTTGTGGCAACAAAAATTCACATAAACATTTGTTTTTTTTTAGCATGTCTTTTGTATTCTAGCTGCAACAGTATTAATTTTTGTATGCTGTTTTTTTATCTGTGCAGGCTTTGGAAGAGGCTCAGATAGCTATTCAGCAGCTCTTCGGCAAAATCAAAGACATAAAGGACAAAGCTGAAAAATCTGAGCAAATGGTACACACAAACCCTCACACACACCAACGTGGCTTAGCGTGAATACATCGTTTATTTTTGAAAACCGTGTGTGTTCTAATGAGGCCTTACACTTAAAAGACCCACTCCAATGAAAATAGTTTTTTGGTGTTTTTAGCATGTTCTTGTAGCATATTTCTCATGATGAACGACACATATAAAATCACTTAAGATTAATACTGCATTTCTGAGTATATCTTTATTCAAATTGGAATAAATCTGGAGCAGATGAAAATCTGCCGTTTAAAAAAGCTCTCAATTGTGACCCAGCAATTGAACTGGGTGGGCCAAAGTCTCTCTGTATGAACTCCATTCTAATGCAGTCACTTGCAGTCAAATAGATCCATTAACATCTTCATTTTCCTTGTTCGAGCATCAATATGGCTCAAAACTGTATGGCTTGATTGCACTGAAATTGCTCGCCATTTTTGTTGCTCTGCTAATGTTAGCTTGTAGTTGTGAGGGGCTGGAAGCGGGAGAGTGTAAGCAAATGGATGATGGGTTATCAGCTGAGGCTTACTTCTGCATCAACAGTTCTGTCCACAAATCAAAGGCGAATTTCTGATGAACTCGTGCTGCGCTGCAGAAAATGTCCTAGAAAACGACACTGGTTTTTTTTTTTCGTTTTTTTTTTTTCGCCTACAAACGGTGTAATCGTAAAGCTTTTACAAGAGATCAAAATATGATTGGAGTGGGACTTTAACTCTCTCATTTTTAATGCATCTGGCTTTATTCTTACACACTTAGTCTAACTTGTTTGTGCACAGGTGAAGGAAATTACGAGGGACATAAAACAGCTGGACCATGCCAAGCGTCATCTCACTACATCCATCACCACCCTGAACCATCTGCATATGCTGGCAGGGGGTGTTGACTCCTTAGAGTGAGTAAAACAAGTCTTTAACTTAACAAGCATCTCCAAATTGTCCCCAAAAGCATGTGTCTTTGATCTTAATGAAATTATTTGAAATGCATGACTTTCACATGTGAGTTGGGGAAAACTCGCTTCGGCCACCAGGACGCTGGTATATACAACAAACCATCAGCTAATTCAGGTCTTATCTGTTACAGTGAGTTTTCATGAATGGAGATAAGTTTTTCTAAATATTTTTGTCCTGGAGCTTGAGTGTTATTGAGTTGTACTAAAATGATATTCATTAGCAAGGATGTAAAAACATCCTCTCTGTACTGAAAAATATAATCTGAACCCTACAGCAACAAAGCTGTATCTACTCCTCATACAGTTTTCTTAGTTTTTAATGAATTTCCAACTCTCTTTAAAGATGCAGGTAAATAAGGAAGAGTTGGGAAATTTAGCAAGCAATAAGGAGCTTTATAATCTAATCTGTAAACTGCAAATTTGATGTTCTAGAGCGATGACCAGAAAGAGGCAGTATGGGGAAGTGGCCAACTTATTGCAAGGAGTTGTCAACGTGCTTGAACATTTCCACAAATATATGGGTATACCTCAGATCAGGCAGCTGTCAGAGAGGTATGTAGCATGCAGAAACACACACGTACACACACAGTTGTGCATGTTTAACTGTTTTGTGATCAGCATAACTCTGGAGTTCATTTCCAGTAGCCAGAGGGGAATCTCTTTGCTGAAATGTTCCACAACATTTTTTTCCGATCTGCTGAAAACTTGGTTTCAGGATTTGGTGGGGTATTTGTGTATTACATCCTGTTTATACACACATAAAAGAAGTGTCCCACACACGTGGAAAGCACAGGAAGGAAACTCACTGAATAAGCTTTTATTGTACCAGCATTTCTTCTATTTTGAGGTAGTGCAGATACTTTCAGAAAGCGTGTTTATTTCTCTGTGTGTGAGCTTCTTTTGTTTGTTGAAATTCAAGTTTTCTAGGATGCTTCGAAGGTTGTTGTTCATTCTTGCAAAATCTTCCTGGAATAATTGTATAATTTTTATTTTTTTTTTCGGTTGTTTTTTGCAATGTTTTGCTATTGAAACCCAGACACTTTGTTGGTTATTCTTACACATTTATAGAAAGATTTCACCGAAATTTGACAAAAGTAAAGATAAATTAAAAATGTAAAATAAATGACTTTTGTACCAAAATATTAATATAAAAAACGACTAATTGCCTTTCTTATTATGAATGATTGTAATCAAACTTAAATTTGTTTTCTACCCTCTTTTTAAGAAATAACAGTCCTGTTTTCATTCGTAATTATTTATAAAAAATGTTCCTGTTAGCTTATTAAGAAGATTTAGTTTTTGTTTCACTGTGCAATTACTACAAAACAGAAATCCAGATATACCAGTGATCCTAATAAGCAGCGGCCCAGGTGATGCGTTAGTGAAATAGAGGCATACTAAATGAATGGAGCTGAGGTAAAAGCATATTTTAGAGTAGTTTGATTTTCCTTTTTTTCAGCGTTACCAGCTCATTAGCATTCACATTAAAGCTTTATGAGTGCCTACATTTCTCATCATCCCATTTAATTCACTTTCAGGATAATCTTTTGTCCAGACACGCTTTGAACCGTGACTAAATGGAATCAGAGCTGCTGTCACCTTTGAAAAAGTTCAAGTCTGATTATTTTTTTAATTAACCCTCTGGGTCTTTATCATATTATTGCAACAGTCTGTCCCATTTTAGCTATTATCAACTGAGAGGGAATCAGTGACTGCTTATGTATTCTAGCAGCATTTTTTTTCTCCAGGATACACTTTCTAGTGTAAGTTTTGCACTGCAGAATAGAAATCTGTGTTTAATCCACTGGTGTCAACAAGACAAAAAGTTGATTTTTGTGTGTGTGTGTTTTGTCCAAATTAAAACATTTATACTAGTTTATTTAGTATTTATCTAATTTTCCTAAAGGCTTGGTTACAATGGAAAGGCAGAGAAATAGGCTGTTTTTGGTTGGAATTTCTGTTATTTCACCCCATCATATACTGTAGGTATCATGAAACCCTGTACAGCCATGTATTAATCCTTTTTGTAAATCGTAACAATTGTCATTTATAGAAAACCGTCTCACTTAAAACTGTCCATTCTACAGTTTGGAATAGTTTCCTTATTGCTGATGATTTGTCACTTTTTGCTTGTAGAGTAAAAGCAGCTCAGAGTGAGCTGGGAACTCAGATTCTGGCAGATTTTGAAGAGGCCTTTCCTGCACAAGGCTCGAAGGTAAAACCTGACACAAAAAGTCAACTTGTTGTCTTCTGTTGAAATACAAAGGAACATTTCTTAATTCTCTTGCAGAGAGCCGGTGGACCCAGTAATGTGCTGAGAGACGCCTGTCTAGTAGCTAATGTGCTTGATCCTCGAATCAAACAGGAGATCATTAAAAAGTTCATAAAGCAGCACCTTTCAGAGTATTTAGTTCTTTTTCAAGAAAATCAAGACGTGAGTCAAAATAAGTCATTTTCTATATTTTTTTCTCCTTGTAACTTCTGTATGGATGGTTGTGACTCCATATTTCATTATGGCTCCTTGTTTTTTTTTTTGTTTATTTTAGGTAGCTTGGTTGGACAAAATTGATCGGCGTTATGCCTGGATCAAGCGTCAACTGTTGGACTATGAAGAAAAATATGGGCGCATGTTTCCTGAAGAGTGGTGCATGACGGAGCGCATTGCTGTGGAGTTCTGCCACATCACCAAGTAAGAGGCAGTCAGCGCACACTTTAAAACACCTCAAAGAGACAAATGGGTTCAAGTCCCGTTCCAATCATATTTTGATCTATTGTAAAAGCATTTACAGTGGTCTTTTAATTATGATTATGCCATTTTTAGCTAAAATCAAGAAATCTGTGTAGTTTTCTAGGACATAGTTCTAGGGCAAGTCTCAATATATGTCTATTGGCTTTATAAAGTGAGCTCCACTCTTTTGCCAGACTTTTAGTGACCTTGACTTTACAGCTTTGTATTTAGTTGAACTAAGTGGCCCACAAAGGCACTGACCTGTGTTCAGTGGTTTGTCTTTTACCCCATGACAAATTCCATTGGCACTGTGTACTGCTCCTTCCTTAGACTCAAGCTCTTTCCAGTCTGACATGACAGCATTACTGTGCTCAGGAAACCTCGTCATTGTTCCACCGTTGTTGACTCTCACTAGAAACAACACAAGCTGTCACTCTATTCTCAAGTTCTGCCTTTAAGAAGAGGGACACCCAGACGCTGTGGTCAAAGTGCCATCCTGAATATCCAACAAGAAGGAAACTGCTGATTCACACATAACAGAAAAACTAGTTATAAATGGTTCTTTTCAACCGTTAAAACCAGCTTCACAAGTGTGCATGTGCTGTGAATTAAAGACCAATAAAAGCTAAAAGCATTTTAGTACCAAGATCTAAAAATAGTTGCATATCCTGTCACAGTTGGGGTTCCAATGCTAATTTCATGTAATACGTGACTTAACATTTGCAGAATACTAAATGTTTGGACCACGGCAGAAATGTTATGAAAAAAAGCTTTTCCCCCTATTTGATATGCAATACACTTTTTGTTACTTTCTCTATTTTCACGACTGGGATTATTGTGTTTAGCAAGAATAGAAAATCATATTTCAAAGAAGATTTCTATTTGGAAGTTTAGACATTGCACTTGACGCATCATCTAAGTTTTGTGACCTTCTTTTTTGATGCTTGAAGGCCAAACAGCAGCTTTCTGCAGTTCTCACAGATAACCAAGATACAGTTCAGGCTTAAACATCACATTGGGGCCTGATCAGATATTTTTCTGTTCATGTAATTTAAATTTTTGCAGTGGAAAATTTGGGGGGTGGAGTATGAGGAAAAGAAACTTCAAAAACTTAAAATTGTCTCTTTAAGACCACAATAATAAAATAGGTGTCAATAGAACAAATGTTCTTTGTCCAAGTGGCAAAAATGGTGCTCTCACATTGACTAAATCTATGTTGTGTTCTTTAGGGCAGAGCTTGCCAAAGTGATGCGGACACGGGCGAAGGAAATAGAAGTGAAGCTGCTTCTGTTTGCAATACAGAGAACTACAAATTTTGAGGGCTTGCTGGCCAAGCGCTTCACAGGATGCACTTTGACAGACACACCAGGGGTAAGAAAACCCCACACAGATATTTTAAAAAGGGAGTTTGCATGCTCTCTTCAAGCAGCCGTGGGTTTTCTCAGATCACTTCAGCTGAATTGTTTCTTTGGTGTGATGTGAATGGATTTCTGTTGCTGGTAATGACCTATTTAAGCTTCCAGATAATAATATTGATGCTATATTACATATTTTATTACACGATATTACACATTTTTGGTTCATACACACTCACTGTTCTAGATGTGTTCCAATTCCATTGTTTGGTCAAAAAAAATTTCTGTTGGCATTCACATGTTAGCAATTCAGTGAGACTTTTAAATTGGAATTTTTATTGTGTTTTCCGCTCACACAAGTCCTTGAAATGCCACAACCTGGAAAAACTTTTAAAACCAGGTCATGTTTTTGTGTGGAGCTGAAAATGATTAATGCTGGACAGATAATAAAGGACATACCGTTGTTAGAACCCAAGTAGGCCAACGTTACTGTGGCCTCATAACATATAGGTTTGACAAAAATCTTTGGTTTACATTTCACTTTTGTACCCTCGGAGTTCTATAATTCACATTCAAACTTTACATTCTCTGCGTAAAAGTAACGAAAATTAAGAGAAACCTGGCCTTATTTTTGAAATAAATGTATTTGTGCAGCAAAAAAGGCCTGAGAGCCCATTAGATCCAACAAACCCCTTTCTGGAGGATGATGTAGGAGAGGATGTGGGAACAGACAAGGATGAAGGTCTTGCTAAGGTAAGATAACATTTTGTGTGGACTGTCAGATGTTGCTTTCTCTGATGCCATTCTCTTTTGAGGATGAAGAAGCTGCCTCGCAATGGCTATCTGACTAACAGCCTGTTTTGCTTTTACAGCCCAGGAAGCCCAAAGCTCCAGACAACCCTTTCCACGGCATTATCTCGAAGTGTTTTGAACCTCATCTATATGTCTACATTAAATCCCAAGACAAGTAAGCAAATAGATGCTCACTGAAGCAGTGAATATTGAATTAAGATGGTACACAAACCCAGATTTAGGACCGGCTTGGATGTAAAATTGGCAGATAGTTCCATTTTCCACCGTCTGTTCATCAGTCTCCCCTCCTCCTCCTCCTTCTATATGGCCTTCACAGCACTCATGCTAAAGTCTCCACTGTGGCAAAAATGTTTCCCATTAGCTGCACAACCACAGGCTGAAAAAGAAAGGGAGAGAGAGATTGAATAAGTGCTGCAACAGCATTTCTGCCTATTCTCTTCCCTGTTGCTCCCATTTTTTTTGTAGCCTTTCTTTCTGCACCCTTTATTTTGTTCATTTTTTTCAATCTTGTTGCCTCTCTTTTTCTTCTTTTTATAAAGTTTCTTTCTTTTCAATTTACATGAGGACTTTAGTTAATCTGTCCCTCTAGCTATTTGTGATGTTTTCTGAAGCTGAGCAATATTTCCTGCATTGTTGTGGTTTTGTAAAACCATTTAGGCTGTTCAGTTCTGATAAATCTGTTCAAGCGAAGAACACTCACCTCTGTTCCAGAAACAACCTCATTTTAGTTTAGTACAAAGACCTTAAAGAGGTCAAGGCTAAATCGGCTTGTCTCCAGTGGGACATGGCTGAACAGAACAGTGGCTTACTTGTTTTGTCTTTGGCTTCAGTTCTGCGATTGAGTAGAAGTGGGTCAAAACAACTGGCTGTGGACCTGCAGACTGTGGCACTGAGGATTTGGTGTTTTGTCATATTTTCTTCTGTTTACCCAATGAGCTCTGTGCCTGTTTACGGGCTAGTTTGTCCTTTTATTTATTCATTGGGCATTGAGACCTGTTTAATTATTCGATCTGTTGCATATCTGCTTATTCTATCCGCAGGAACCTGGGGGAACTGATTGAGCGTTTTGTGGCTGATTTTCGTGCACAAGGCCCACCCAAGGCAGGCACAGAGGAAGGTGGAGCAGTGCTGCCCAGCTGTGCTGACCTCTTCGTCTATTACAAAAAGTGTATGGTGCAGTGTTCTCAATTGAGCACTGGAGAGCCTATGATTGCTCTAACAACTATCTTCCAGAAATTCCTTAGAGAATATGCTTGGAAGATTCTCTCTGGAAACTTACCCAAGTAAGATTAAGAAAAGTATTTTTGTGTGTGTTTTTTTAAATTATTTTTCTGTTATTTCAAAAAGTTTGCGTGAGATTTGAGATTAATTTGAGTTTTATTGACTGTAAAACAGAGGTTTATTTTCACACCTACAATGCTTTATTTTATTTAAAAACCAATGACAAATTTCTCTAGTCCAGCATTAATTTTGTTTGCTTATGATTTTTTTTAAATAAGTTGTGGTTAAAGTCCTACTCCAATCATCCTTTGATCTATTATAAAAGTGTTTAGTTTTCTAGGACAAAGTTTGTGCAGAGCAGCACGAGTTCATCAGAATCTTGCCTTTGAGTTGTGGGCAAGACTGCATGCACGGAAGTAAGCTTCCACTGATATCCCATCATCTTTGTTTACACTCTCTTCCGCTAGCTTACAGCTCCTCACAAACTCAAGCTAACATTAGCGGTGCAACAAAAATGGCGAGCAGTATCGGAGCTATCCAGCCGTACAGTTTTGAGCCAGATTCCAGCTCAGATGAGGAAAATAAAGATGTTAATGCATCTATTTGTCTGCAAGTGGATGTGTCAGAATGGAGTGGAGCAGGGAGACTTTGACCGGTCCATCACAGTTTCAGTGCCACAAAAGAGAGTTTTTTTAAACTGTGGGATTTTATGTGCTTCTTAACCATCACTTTTTGAATAAAGAAATCTTCAGAAACACAGTTTAAAAATGATTTAGTCATATCCTCCATCATGTGAAAAATGCTACAAGAATATGTTAAAAACACCAAAAACACAGTTACATTAAACAAGGGTGAACCTTTATTAGTCAAAGTATGAAACCAAACATAAAAAACAAACAGGATATTTAAATTTTGCTTTGCATCTTTCTGTTTCTAACAAATTAGCTTATTCTTTAAAACTCAGCAGTATTTGTGATGCTTTGGTGACCAGTTATCATAAAAGGGATAATGATTAAGAAAAACAAATTTGTAATTATTTTACTTGAAGCCTCTCTAAAGGTTAAATTTTTCATAGAAATGACTGTCTTTGTGTTTATCTGGTTTACTCCAAGATAAACTATTGTACATTTTTCTGCATTGTAAAATACACAGACTTGTTTAAAAATCTCCTACGCCCATGTTTGCTAATTATTTGATGTGGGGGCTGTGTGGGAGTTGAGTTTGAAACGTCTGCTCTTTGTGCCTAATGGATTAGCATGCTACACAATGTTCTGGGAGATCTGGGATTGGTTACACTGCGGCAAACCCTAATAAGCTAACAGTAAAAACATCTCTGGCTGCATCAAAATTTGTCACTGAGTGCATGCACATAAATGCGCTTTTTTTTTCCCAACTACACACTTGTGCTTTGTTATAAGCCCTGTCAAATACTGTCATAAAGGCTCTCAGAAATGGTCTAAAAGTTTGCAGGTTGCACTGAGGCCTCATTGGCTCCTCTCTTTTACATCTGTTTGCACGTTTCAATTGCTCTTTCATGTTATTTATCTGGGGTTCCACTGGTATTCTGTTGTTTATTTTTAATTTCCACTATTTTCTGATTGCTACCTCAATGTTTTCAATACTGCTTTACCCAGGTCCAGCAGCAACAGTGGGGTTCTGACCATCACCAGTCTGCTAAAGGAAAAGGAAGGCTATGAGGCATCAAAGTTCAGTGTAGATGAACTCTGCCTGATCTGCAGCATTCTTAGTACTGCAGAATATTGCCTAGCCACCACTCAACAGGTATTCATTTTTACAAAAAAAAAAACATAATTATAAGTAAAGTGACAGATTTATGAAAACATTAACTATTTGCTTAATGTGTTTTGTTAAAGTCCAATATTTGTGATTTTTTTTTTCTTATCATTTAAATGATATCTAGCTGGAAGAGAAGCTGAAAGAAAAAGTAGATAAAGTCCTGACTGAGAGAATTAATCTTACTGGGGAGATGGATACGTTCAGCACGTAAGTGACATGTGCAGAGTAGTATTTAATTGTATAATGAACCTTGTTCAAATTGTGTTTTAATGGTGTCCATTTTACGTTTTCACAGTGTAATCTCAAACAGTATCCAGCTGCTAGTGCAAGATCTGGACGCTGCCTGTGATCCTGCCTTAACGGCTATGAGCAAGGTTAAACACACTTAGAAGTTACGATGGAAACCACACTAAATCAGACTGTCATCATGTATTTACAGCAAAAAAATTAGATTTTCTTCTCTAAGTTCAAATTCTGAAAGTAACTTTTGCTTCCTCGCTAAATTTAATCAATTTTATTGTGCAAAAGCTTTAAAGATGGATATTTAAACCAGTGTTTTTCAAACTTTTTTGATCCAAAGTACACTTTTTCCTTTATGAACATCACACTGTCAACCAAAATTGTAAAAAAAAAAAAAGAAAGTTAATGTTAATTAATGCATAACAAAGCATTAATTAACATTTATAAAGGTAACTAGTCTGAATTGACAATATACAGTCAGTTTTATCAGTGTCTTGAATAAGAATCAAATCAACACAAAGAAAAAAAGTACTTTTTGTTCTTTCATATTCCTAAATACCCAATGTGAAACCTGAGCCCGTTTGAAGGAACACAGAACTGATATCCTGGCAATGGCAAATGTTTTTTAGACCATTTAGGTGAAATTAAATAATTATCCACAGTACACCTGACCATCTCTCACATCACACTGGTTGAAAAACACAGATTTAAGCCACGTAAAGAAGTACTTTAAAAAAAGATCTGATGTCCCAGCTCTTTCTGTGGTCCTCTTCTCTTTAGATGCCGTGGCAGAGCGTGGAGCATGTGGGTGACCAAAGTCCTTACGTTACATCAATCATCATGCACATTAAACAGAACGTCCCTATCATAAGAGACAACCTTGCCTCTACGCGCAAATACTTCACTCAGTTCTGCATCAAGTTCACAAAGTAAAGTGCAAAAACACATTTATCCCACATTTTAGACTTAAGAACACAACAGTTCTAAAGTGTTTTTGCATCCGTCTTCTTTTTTTTCCAGTTCTTTCATTCCTAAGTTCATCAACCACCTGTTTAGATGTAAACCTATCAGCATGGTCGGAGCTGAACAGGTGGGCTTAACTTGATCAGATTTTTTCAAAGCAATGTTCCACAGTTTGAACACAAATATCAGGTTTTAATGCTGAGTCTATGTGAACTCCTCCACCAGCTGCTCCTTGATACTCACTCTCTAAAAACCGTCCTGTTGGATCTGCCCTCCATTGGCTCCCAGGTCCTCCGAAAGGCACCTGCCAGCTACACAAAGATAGTGGTGAAAGGCATGACTCGAGCAGAAATGATCCTTAAGGTAAGGAGTTTGAGTTTGTGTACAAGAGTGACTTCAATGCCAACTTGTTCGGTTCCGCACCAACATTTTTTAATTACAAATAAATTGAAGTTATGAATAAAAGCCAGTCTTGCCTCCCTTTGAAGACTTTTAGAAAAACACTCAACCTTGCGTCTAAGGCCACTAGAGATTAATCTATTCAGTTTACCTTTCATGTTTAAACTCAGACTGAACTTGGATCATTTTAGCTGATGGGCCCTCCTGAGAGTTTGAGCTTAACTATAAACACAAGATTTTCAACTTGGAGTTAAGTAAAAATCAGCGTTTAGGAGACTAAATGTTTTATAGCATTAACCTCGGTTACAAAATCCACATTGACTATTTTTATAAAGGGAAGTTTAAACAGTTTTTTTTTTTTTTTAAACGTAGGTCTAAACTTTAACCTGTTCTTGTCTTGGTAGTTGCACCAAAATCTGTCAGAAATATTTGACTGAATTTATCAATGGATGCTGAATGAATGTCTGTCATGTTAAAGTTACTTAATAAGGTCAACTTAAATGTTTCCTTGAATTAGTCACTTGAGCAGCACTCAAGTTTATTTTGGGCAGAACAACCCTTTAATTGCTTCTTTAAACCTCTGCACAACAGCTTTTATGAGCATGTTTCACCAAAATAACTCATCTCACCTGAGGCAAAGAGAGAACATGATGATGAACAGTCCTGGTTTAATGAACGAGGAATGGGCCAGCGCAAAAACACAAATCCCCAAGGTCTGCCTGTTACTGAGTCAGCGTAGAAAGCGAGTGAAAAAGTCTTTGTCTACTCGCAAATATAGTGTTCCATGTTGGAAGTTGTTTACAGTCAAGAGGGCAATCACAGGATTCAGCCATTTTTCCTCCCCTCAAAATTACCTTATGAGACTCTTGAGGACACTGGTATGTGGCTGGCAAAGCTTAACCCCACCCTAATTAGCAGCCTCTCATGAGTGCAGAAAAATGCAAATGCTCCCAGAGGACATGACGGATCTTCTTTCTTTAGTTCTTTCCTCCAATCTCAGTCTTTAAAGCCCTGCTCTAACCATGCTGTCCCAGACTTTCTTTTACAGTAAAACTGTGGATCAGTGACAAACGTTTATGAGCACATCTAAACTTCATTTTTGATTCAGATATTCAGAAGCCTCTGTCTTAGAGGCCTAGTTTAACAGCTACTTGTCATTATGTTTTTATATTTGCTTGCGTCTTTTGGTCTGTTTTCTGCAAGGTTGTACTTTGGTCCATGCAGCCTGTCTATAACCGACTTTTGTTCTTCAGTGAATATGCAGAAGTTTCCACTCATCTTCTGTGCGTTAAAAATGAAATTTATAAGGATTTGATTGCACTGGTACCAGCACAAAACAATTGATTTGTAACTTGTGTCTACCTGTTTGTGTATAACTTTGAATTTGTGTGTGTGTGATACTTGATTTGTAACTCATACAATACATTTTGGACCTAACTGTGTGTACTTCCAAATTATGTATTCACATGTTGCCTGGTACACACAGACAAAACCATATTTACACACAGATCAGAGCTCCTTTCGCATCTTCAATTTTTTGCATTGGTGATGCATTTAAATGCTTCTTTAATGGTGGGTCATCAGAGATTTCTCATCATCCACTTTGAAAAATGTCTAATAAAAATGTTACAGTTTTCCCACTTTTTGAAAACAGATATGCCCCAATAATTGAGATTTTAAAAAAGTGTAAATACATGTTTTAACTATGTTTCTTTTTAAGTTTTGGGGTTTTGTCTGTGTATCAGAAAGTTTTGTTGTATTTGTAAGTTTTTGATGTTTGAATGTACATGTGAATACACAATTACTACTACACACAGTTATGCACAAAATTTATGGTATGAGTTACAAATCAAGTGGTATGCACGCACAAATCCAAAGTTATACACAAACAGGAAGGCACAAATTACAAATCAAGTATTTCCCACACACAAATTCAGTGAGACTATTTTCTCTCCATACACAATCGTCTAGTTGTTTTTTTCTCTGAACTTAGATGCCAGTGGGCTCCGTTCAGCTGCAATGTATCTTTGTGGTTGTGATTAACTGTCACGCATAAAGATAACACTTAACAAAGCCTTTGGTTAATGTATTACCGTAACATGAGGGGTGATAAACAGAAAACAAATAATAATGGAAACACATACAGCAAGTGTTCACACTGGAGGATGCTTGATGGCTTTTAAGGTCTCAAATGATCTTAATGGTTGTTATACAATGAACAACTATAGTCGTTGCTATTTAGAATAAAGAAGTATATGTTACTTCAATCAAAGTTTAGCCACCTTTCGAAAATAAAGACAAAAGCTCCTCACTTTGTGAGAAGTAAGAAGGCCTTCTGTTCATTCAATCAAATGTACTTCACTGTCCCCAAGGGGAGAATTAGCTTTTTAAAAATGCATGTGGTGCACTCCAGTGTATTATAAAATGAAAAAAAAAACATATGTTGGCATGCAAAAACAATATGTTTGACATTATTTTAATTGTAAAATAATGCAAAAGTTGAC
This sequence comes from Adrianichthys oophorus, assembly GCA_036245035.1. Classification (NCBI taxonomy): domain Eukaryota; kingdom Metazoa; phylum Chordata; class Actinopteri; order Beloniformes; family Adrianichthyidae; genus Adrianichthys; species Adrianichthys oophorus. Next base: position 16,768,879 of record BSAI01000072.1, on the reverse strand, counting down.
ATTGTAACAGCCCCACATCAATAGATAACAAATAAGACATAAAAGAAAAAAAAAACACATAGCTAAGAGATGAATAATGAAAATCTCTAAATTACCATAAAATATGCACTGTGTTACTAAAGAAAACACAATTATAAGCCTTAACAAATTAGTTAAAACCTTCTTAACAGTAGAAATGTTAGAGGCAATTCCCGAGCTCAGGATTTAATGATTGCCTGTCAAAAACCACAATCTGTATATAAGGGGCAAGCATAAAAATAAAATATTGAGGTTAATAGAAATTTGCAACAAGTACTTTTGTAATAATCATACACTTTAGAGAAGAGGGAAAAACTTTTCAAACCATACTTTTAATGTAATTTTTTCTGTTTTCAAGTTGCACTAGTTTTTGTTTGGAGATCCTTGTTAAGCAAATGCCTAGTAGTTACTTGATGAACTGTTTCTAGTTTAAGTTGTGTTTTTTAAAACAAAATGGAAGTAGTCTAAATATATGGGCACCTGCTTTTAGGTCATAGTGTTCACACTGGACAAGCAGGGAAGGGCTTCTTCTTTTGCTACGGTTTGCTAGCACAGTTGGAAGAGGCTTGGTGCAAAATGTCAAAGCGGTTCAAATATTGTGAATCTTTCTTATAGCTCTATTCTGATATTTGACATGGTGATCAAAAACTTGGTGTCATAATTCTGGCTAACCACAAACCGCAATTATTAATTTCTCCTCCGTGATCAATTGTCAAACAGTTGGCACCAATCTGAATTAAAGGGGGTGTCACCTCTTTGTCACCATAAAATTCGAATCCCTAATTGGTCAAAGTTGTCTCGGTTTAACTTGCAATGCGCGTTCTACGTTTTGTACGTAGGGACCAAAAATGTTCTTAAAAACTTGTGTATCTACGCATGAAAGTGATAATTTTGAAAGCAGAAGCCTGAAACACGTTTACAGACTTTTTATTGAACGTGGCTGCTTAACGTGCGCTGCCATGGGTGGCGTGAATGGAGCATAAGGGTTGGTTAAAACAGGAATCCAGGCTATTGTATCCCTGTGTATTTTTTTTCTAATTTCAACCATTGATTGTATAAGAGAACTGGATTCAGTGAGTGTGAAGTCATCCAAAGAAAATGCCTTACTTATGGCTCCAGCAAAATGAAGCCAATTCAGTCACCATTTTTCTGTGATACTGAGATCGCCATGTTGGAGCCAGGCAACAATGATTGGTCTGAGTCGTTCTGAGTCAACGTTTCTAATCAATCACAATCAATCAATCAATTGGCAACTTCTGGCGCCAATCAGAAGACTGGCAATAAAGATTTAATATAAAAAATGAGGATTAGCAAGAAGATATTAAAAAAAAGTATCTAGGCAAGAATGGTTATTCTGACAAATTTATTGACTAATAGCTGTTTATTTCTCAGTAGACATCTATGGGATTTTGGCTTCTTGAAGCCAGCAGGTACTTCCTGTTTGGAACACAAGGGGGGAGGGGTCACTCAGTCCAGTTCTCTTACAGTCAATAATCCCAATAACTGTAAGCATCTGATGGGAGTTTGGCCCCTTGTGGGGTGTATTTAGTTAGAGCAGTGACATTTAACCTCTTGAGTTCCATCTCCTAGGGTGATATGGGTCAGCTCTTTTTGATTGTGTCAAGCTGAAAAAAACTGTTTAAAGAGCTGCAGAAAGGTTTCTTGGTTTGTTTTGGAAAGTGGTTCTCCACAGGCAGTTGTTTTCAGCGTGTGATAAAGACTACAAAAGATTCTAAAACACAAACCAGTGAAAAGAAAGTCTGTACTGAAATGTCTTCTTGCTGATCTCAAAGATAGTTTCAAATGATGCTCCATGCAGCTCTGACTTGTAGTTAAATCAAACTTAACATCACAGTGAAACTTGACTTCTTTTGGAGATAAAGTGTCACTTTGTGCATTTGTAAATGACTATCAAACAGCTTATTTCTTGGTTCTGTTAGTGACATGTCATATATAGGGGCATCTCATCTGCTCTCCTCGTCTATAAAGACAAATAGTTGAAAAATAAACAGTAGTGTAACTTATTGTTTTCAGCAAACATTTAATCTCTGAGAAGTACATGTCAGAATATTTGCCAGTAGTCTGTTTGAGACGACTGTTCTGTAAGCCAGCTCTTACGTTCTAAGGGCTTTCAACTCTTTTTGTTTGTGCAGAAGGCCTCTCCTAACCCGTGCAAATCTTGTGAGACATGACTGTTTTCCACACTTGCTCAGCCCTCAACAGCTCCAGCCTTCTTTTCCTCCTCTGAAGTTTTCTTCTGGGGAGCATTTCAAAGACCATCCCCATCCCCATCCTTGCTCAGCTTGAATGTTTATCTCTTGAACCCTCCATTTCTCACTCTTTCTGTCTTTAAAGCCATTTTCGTTCTACACTTACCCTCCCCATTCTTTTACTTTTTAAAAAGTCCCTTCAGGCTTTCCCTTGGACTTTTTCCAGCGCAGTTGCTAAGTAAATCACTCAGTCAGCAGGGCCAGTAAGAAGGCACAGAATTCCACAGAATGCTGCACATCCAATTCCAGCTCTTCCTGTGCTGTCTTCTCTAAATGCAGCCTCATTTAATACATTTTAGCATAAATAAAATATATTTACAGATAGAAAGACAATTTTGTTGCAGTGACACAAATAGCTAGATTGTCAGCCATTCATAGCTGCTAAAAAAAAACTGTCTATTTTACATGTTTCTATTTTAAAAAATAATAATCACATTTAATCTACAAATGTTTTTGTCTTGTTTTAACTTTTATTCCTCTTTTCTCGAAGCTACCCACAGTTTGAATTATTAAAGAGCACTCTTGCCCACTCCTGTGTGGTGCTATTGCTGTGTGAAATAAATCAAAAAATCCTAACAATCAAATGAAGTCACAGTGCAGCTAAAGCAGGCGTTTTTATTTATTTACTTTTATCTGTGAGATGTGTGCCCAGCTCTCATCTGGCCCATAACCTGGGCCTGATGGGATCATTTAAAGATCCCTTGGGGTCATCCCATGATGGCTCACAGGTCTGGGGGTGACAGAAACCACACTGAGCACTAAACTTTTTTTTTTTTCTTACAGGTGGTGATGGCTCCTCATGAACCCCCAGTAGTGTTTGTTGATAACTACATCAAGCTCCTAGCTGATGGCAATCCTGAGACTTTCCAGAAGATTCTGGATATGAAAGTAGGTTTCAATTAAGTTGCCCAAAACTGTGGGAAAAGTGTTTATTTACTTTCCTATGCAGAGAAACTCATCCTAAGATCCTCATGTATTTTTGCTATATTTCTATAAGTATTAAACACTTAGAAAAAGGCTAAAATGTTGTATTTTGAAATTTTTAATTTAGTCTTTAAATTCTATTCTGCTTTGCATAAATGAAGTTTTACCCTCGAAGCCTTTTTGTTTTGTCTGCGTTGCACCAATTTCGAAATATTTTTTACAGACACCTGCCACACCAGGTGTTTATTTTTACATTGCTAAGTCATTTCCTTTCATTTAGTACAGTACATTACTTTATTTTTTTTTCCTTTTCTAAATCTACAATCCAGACAGGAAACTAAAGTTTACAGAATCTTGCATTGAGGCAGTATCAACAATGTTCATATTTGTTCTTGATTGTTTTCTTTTGCTTGTTTTCTTAGCTGCATTCCTCTTTGAGATTAGTAGAGCAAGTAGTTGCTGAAATACTTCAAATACATGTAATTACATATGAGGCCAGTCAGTGATCTTGACTTGATGTGATGCACAAACAAACTGTATAAAAAATCATAACTTGTCATGTGAGGGTTTTTCCTTTCCTCTTCTTTATTTCCAAGTATAATAAGTTTAATCAATATCATACCCAGCCCTAACCGACGTGTTTTTATATTTCTGTTCCAATTTTGTATACTAAACACATGTGTGTCTGCAGGGACTGAAGCGCAGTGAACAGAGCAGCATGCTGGAGCTATTCAGACAAAGACTGCCAACTCCACCCTCTGGGAACGATGGCGGCCCCTCTTTGTCTTTTAGCGCCCCCACTCCTGAGCAAGAGTCCTCTCGTATCCGCAAACTAGAGAAACTCATCAAGAAGAGGCTGTGAACAGAACTCTCTTCCTCACAGACAGCCGCTGATGTATGAAGGACTGAAATAAAAACATAGTACTAAATGAGTGCTATCATATAAAACTGTTGATAAGGATACAAAAATGTTGAATTCATATGTGTAGTTTTTTCAGCTGAATTCAGTTAGTCTTATGTCACTATAGTTCATATTTGCTATAGATTTATTGTATGGCTTTTATGTTGTTTTCCTTATTTATTCATTTTTCTTCATATGTTAATTATTAGATAGAAAATTGGTTGTCTATGGACAAAGTTTGGAAAACAATTCCTGTCCTTTTGCAATGAAATTGAAATGTCATAAAAATCTGGGTACCATACAACTATAACTAATGAATGAGGCAGAAATTATGAAAGAAATGAATAATGCTAATAACAAATATAAAAAGATTATAATCATTTAAATTAAAAAAACAAAGGCTTCAAGGTTCTTAACAAAAGCCTCAGGCATCTAAATGAAAGGCAATGTTGTCAAAGCAATGTTTGGAAACAGTTTATAAAGAACTAATATTACATTATGAATTATTTATTTGCATTGTTTTCTTGTTAATCTGTGCTTTGTCAGTTTCCGTTCTTCCTAGCGATGTCTCCTTCAGCTGCTTTGCAGTTTTCCATCTGAAAGATCTTTTTTGCTGCATTCAGTGAACATAAAGGAATAAAGACAAAGAGCAGGTTCACGGACTTCTGTCACTGAAAATAATTTGAACAGGCAGTTGATGGACAATGAAGAAACTTCCTTGGCAGATGGTTGCTGTTTCATGAACAAAATACTTGTGTAACATTTCCACTTCATTTTAAGACACTATAAAGTCAGAGTTTTGTTGAGAAAGCTTCTGCCTTTTTCTTATTATGCATGTAATTCACAACGAGTCTGACCCTAATTAAAGTAAAGATTGTGGTTTCTAGCATTTGAAAAACATTTTGTTGATTGTGTTTAAAAACGGTTGACTTTGGTCATTTTTGTTCTTTTAACATGATGTGCATCCTAGATGTTTGTACTTCTTGTGGTTTTTGCACCTACTGACACAAAATCTGTATATTTTTTGAACATTTTTGACCAAAAAAAATCACTCAACACACTTTTGCTGCATAGCTAGGATTATTTTATCAGTGGTTCTTCTCCCTTCTTTGTATGAAAGAAATGTGTGTGAAAGAGCCTATTTCTCATCCAAAAAAAACCCTAATCAGCACAAATAATTTTGTGATTGGTGCAATTTATCCCTAAAAGCAATTAAAGTTGGTGGAAAAGCCTGAAATGATGAAATATTTAAATTATTTACAGATACGTCATTGTAGTTAGGAACTCATTAGGTCATAATTTTAAGTTAGATTGTATTTGTTATGGCTGGTAAATTGCCCATGCCTATATCCGGCCTTGCTACGGAGGGGGTGTCAGGAAAAGTCCCCGTCGTGGGGCCATGGCCTTGTTTCTAACTGTTTTCTTGGCAGCCAATCAGAGACCGAGAAGCTCCACGGGAGGGCGTGTCCTTTCCTGTGTTTGTGGCTCCAGAAACCCCCGTGGAGTGGAGTGGAGTGGAGTGGAGCGGAGCGGAGGGGCTGGGAGGTTTAAGACGAACCACGACCGAGCGGGTCTCCTTCACGCTTCCTGAAGCAGTTTAAGGTTTAGGTGAGGAGGACCAGGACCGGCTGTCGTTGAGGGGGTCTAACGGTCAAACACAGCTGCACGTGGCCGTGCAATCTGGGTGGAACTGTTTTACACAACTTGGGTCTCGCCCGCTGGACTTTGGTAACTTCTAACAAGAAATGGTTGGCAGGTTGAACTTCCTTAATGCATGTGAAGGAGATCCGCTGGTAATGAGCTGCAGCCGGCCTGAAAGGGGGCTCGACAGTCCGGACTCCGGGCTGCCGCCGAGCCCCAGCCCGAGCGCCTGGTTGCCGCCCGTGTCTACGGAGAAAGCCCGCGGTTCGAGCCCGGTGTCCGAGGATGATGGAAAGGGCTCCCTGGTAAAGAATGTCAGTTTTTACACACAGTTCAAGTCCCCCTTTAAATGTTCACCTTTCGACACATCCCTTCAGGGTTAGCCACAGCGAAGCAGCTTTCACTGATTCGCACAGGTGCTTTTAGCAAAGTTTTACGGCCGGATGCCCTTCCTGACACGACCCAGTATTTTACCCAGCCTCGGGCCATGTTCATAGTCTTATGTATTCTTCTTCCAGACTTCCAGCTCCACACCAACACTTTTTCCTCAGCTGCTGCCTCTGTCCTTTGGTGAAGGCATTGCACTTGATCCACTGCCCTCAAAGGAACTCAGGTGGGTTGGCAAGAATGGTGCATTGTAGATTTTAAAAAAAGCTGCTTCTTATTGCTTTTCCTCCTCCACAGATACACCTCATCTCTGCTCTATGACTCGGACCGCCACTTCATTCAGAATGTGACCTTCCAGCAGCTGGGTCAGGGTCTGGACTCCTGCAGGCAGACCATCGTGGCCATGTCCCACAGCACCTGGCGCCACTACAAGACGCACCTGGAGTTCCAGCCACGCCAGCGCCCCCAGCACTTCAAGACGACCACCATCATTTACCCCAAGAAAACCAGTGCCGTCTACACAACCAAGCTGAGCTACGACTCCCACAGAACATCTAGACGCTTCCTGTCCAGTGTGGAGCTGGAGGCGGCCAGCCGGGAAACCAGCTCAGTAAAAGTGGAGTTTTGGGGCATCGGAACAGAAGTAGGAGGGCCCCCACCCACTGTCCCCTGAGGTTGCACTGAAGCAAGACTTAGCTTAACTTCCTTCCTCTTCTGATTCTCAGGAGCAGTTGCCTTCATCCTCATTTCTTCAGATGCTCTCATTGAAACACCAAAATCATCTTCATCATCCATGCAGTTGCAACTGACTTTTATTCCTTTTTTTTTTTTAATGAGGTGAAGAACAGTTGCTTTTTTTTATTTTTAAAACTCCATACTGATGTATTTTAAAGCCCTACTTTTTCTGCCACTGACCTGCTGTTTTGTATTTTTATATTTGTTACATCTTATGATTAATTTCTTTACCAGTCTCGTGCTGTGGGTGGTGAACCAGGATACTTTTTGGATATATATATATAAAATAAATTACAAAGTTAAGAGTATTTTTCTTCTAAAGTTTCTAAACTGTAACTTTTTTTTCCAGTCAGGAATGAATCTTGTTTAAACTTGCTTTTGTGCCATGCTTGTTTTTAAGGAGCGTAGCATTGCAGTTTACTGATTTATGGAATATTTGTTACAAAGATTTTTAAGATATTGACTTTTTATAATGCAGAGGAGTTGAAGAAATTTATAATAAAGAAGTGTTTAATAAATAGTTCTACAGAAGCCTTCAATTTTTAAGTGTCTGAAAATACCCTGTTAAAGTTCCACTCCAACTATATATTTTTTTCTTCTATTTTTGTCATTTTAATCATGTTAATGCATTTTTTAAACCAAAAATCAAAAAGCCTGTGTTGTTTTTATGACATATTTTCTTCAGAGTGGCAGGACTACATCAGAAACTCGCCACTGAGTTGTGGGTGGGACTGTTGGTGCAGAAGCAACCCTACATTGATATCCCAGCATTCCTTTGTTTAAACTCTCTTTCTAGCTTGCAGACCCTCACAACCTCTAGCTAACATTAGCGTAGGAAATTTAAGAAAAAAAAAGAGCAATATCGCAGCTATCCAGCCACACAGTTTTGAGCTCAGACAAGGCAAATGAAGACGTTAATGTAAATATTTGAGCAGGGAGACTTTGGCCCGCATATGGCAATTACTGCGCCACAAACCTGAGCTTTTTCTAACTGCGGCTTTTTGTGTGTTCCTGATCCATCAGGATTTGAATAAAGAAATACTCCAAAATGTAGTTTTAGTCTTAAATTATTTACATATGTTCTTTATCATAAGACAAATGCTACAAGAAGATGTTTAAATGACAAAAGGAGTTTTCAGTGGAGTGGGTTTTTAACAATTCCAAATGTCTCCATGGTCTCCATTGTGTACATTAAAAGAGGAGCTTTGGAGCTGCTTTGTTCTGAGCTCAAATTCTTGTCAAATAGTGGCAGAGTATTTCTGGAGATGACAGGGCCTCAGTCGATGAAAGTCTGAGGGGAAAGAAAAGGATAGTACAGTCCCCTTGAGGATATTCTGACAACCTTTTCAGACTCACAGCCCTTGAACCTGACAACCTGTTGTCTGTTCATTTATTCACATTCAATACTCGTTTTGTCCTGTGCAGGGTTGCAGAGGATGCTGGAGCCTAGGTTCAGATGACAGCAAGGTAAACCCTGGAGATGGCACCAGTCCAATACAAGGTCACAGACACAGAGAGCCCCTCACATTTAGTCCTCAAAGACCATTATGAGTCATCAATCTATAACGCATGTTTTTTTGTACTGTGGAGTTCCAGGAAGGAGTTGCTGAATAAAAGGGGGAACCTGTAAACTCCGAACAAGAACAGAGTCAGGATTTGAACCAGGGCCTGTCTGTCAGGGAGTCAGTAATACAAAAATGTAATAATAATAAAAGCAGTTGTGACTTTAAAGTCCCACTCCAATCATCTTTAAATCTATTGTAAAATAGTTCCAGTGGTCTTTTAATTATGATTATGCAGTTTTTAGTAGAACCAAAAAAACCTGTCATTTTCTAGGACATAGATTCTGCAGAGTGGCCACTAAGTTGTAAGAGACTGTTGGCGTGGAAGTAAGCCTCCACTGATAGTCCATCATCTCTTCGTTTACACTCTCTTCCTCTAGCTTACAGTCCATCACAATCCAAAACCGACATTAGCGGTGCAACAAAAATGGTGAGAAATGTCAGTGACCCCACCCTCCTTTTGTGACCATCTACACCCATTCTAAGTAAGGAGCACTTCAACAGTTGGGCTGCTCCACAGTCAACCTCGAACTCTATATATGCATTTCTGTCATCTGTTTTTTTCTGGGTTGTACTAAAAAAACAAATTTCCTTCAGGATCAAAAAAGTACTACGGCATTGTATTGTATTGTGTTGTATTTGTCTGCAAGTGGATGGAGGCATTTGAATGGAGCGGAGGAGAATGCTTGTGACTTGCTGATTGTAGTTTATACATGGCAACTACAAGCAATTTAAAACAGTATTTTTTTCATCTGCCCCTGATCCACAGTGATTTGAATAAACAGATACACAGAATTGCAGTTTTAACCTTAATTTTCTTTACATGTGTCATCCATCAAGAAAAAAAATGCTACAAGAACATGTTAAAACTAGCAAAAACACAATTTTCACTACAGTGGGTCTTTAAACGTTCTCACGCAGCTGATGCCTGTTCAAAGTCTTGCAGAAATACTGTCCTCACAGATATACCTGCTTTGGTTTTTACAAAACGGCTCAGTGATGCTCAACAACTCACTGCAAGAGATCCAGAGAAATTAAACGTATTTTTAACTGTTTTGGTAAAAAAAAAAATCTTTCAAGAACTAAGACTTTCACTATTTGGGATCACAAGGCGACCTTTCAAAAATGTTTGGTTGAAAAGTGAGGCGTTTTTAGGCATGCTGAAGCGAACCAAGAGGCTTTCCATGGCACTGGCACCTACTCCTGACTTGAGTCTGATAGAGCTACAGGATCCACTTACAGGGAATGTTCTTTGGGACTCTGAGGCTGATACCATCTGCTCCTGCAGCCTTGGTACTGTAAATCTCCTCATTTACCACTTTACCTACCGTTTGGAGACAGACAGGGGGAAGTGGGAAGCAACAGAGATGATGCAACTGTTTTAGAAAAAAAAGTTGAGATGCAGAATGAAGCTGAGGGGGTGTGACAGGTAAGTGCTGGGCTAAGTAGACACTGAATTATGTCCAGCTGGAGACAGAGGAGGATGCTGAGCTGGCACACAGCTCAACTTATTGGCTTTTCCAAGCACTTTCTGAAGCTCCCATCCCAAAGTTTCTTAAAAACTTTTGTTGTTTTATTTTGCTCTTAATTAATAATATCTCAAATAGCCGTTTTTTTCAATATTAATTATTATAATCTAAGGAGTCATGCAACCATGATAAATCTGCTTTTAAATTTAGAAAAAAATGTTCTTTGAGTTTCCAGCACTACAGTTGTACTGCAGTCCCATCTTGTGGCTGAAATGGGTGAGTGCAAGATGTATGCTGGATGTCTATGTTAACATTACCAATGTAAGACATGGGGAAGAAAGGAGGTTCAAATCACAAGACCCAGTTTGTATTCATGTCTTGTGCCCCAACATTTATTTTTAGGTGGGATGCATTTTTTGGATCATGGGCAGCTTGGAGAATTGGAACATCATACGCCGTTTGCACTTGTCCAGGTGGAAAACATCAAGATTTCCTTCCTAGGATGCCTCTCTAATTATCTATACATGATTTACATTCACTTCTTTTTAACTTTCTATAAATCTTATTTTGATGATTACATCTTTGATATTTCTTTTGATTGTTTTCTCTCTAAAGTCAGGCACATCAATCAATCAATCAGCACTTTACAACAGCTATTGGTGGGGGAAAAGGCTAACATGAATGTACCATTTTGAAAAAGTCAAAATAATTGTAAAAATACAAAGCTAAATAAATAAATAATAACAATAGGGAGTGCCAAGGAATGGCACCAGAATAAAAGTTAGAAATGTTTGTCAAAATACAATCTAAAATTATCTGTAAAGTTATCAATAATAATAATAATAATAATAACAATGATGATGATGATTATTATTATTGCTTTCATTTTAGATTAAACTAGATTAATTGTTTAAGAGTAAGTTAAAATAAGAAAAGGAAATTAATGAAACAATTTTCAGGAAAAATATTATTTTGCGTTTGCAAACCACAGGTAATTATTTTCTTTTAGCTTTTAGAATTTCCCACAGACCTTGAAGGCACCATCACGTTGCAAATAATTTTTCAATTTTTTTGTTGGCTAAAAAGAAAAAAGTTAATACTTTTTCGTTTATTTTTTTAGCATCACACAATTCTGTGTAGATGTGGGTTGAAATAAAATAGAAATTACCTGTAATTTACGTAAGTTTTTAACCACGTGTGGCGTGACGTAAAGGTTCAGAGGTGAAAACACGCCCACGTGTCCGTTCCTGGTATATGGTGGTGTTTTCGGTAAGAAATACGACAGATTTGAAGTAATGACATTAACACAATTTGTCCTCGTGCAAAAACATATTTCTTTGAGATCGTGACCTTAGCTTGTGGCAAACACGTTTCCGGTGAGTAATGAAGACTGCCACCGGAAACACAAGCATCATGGACATGTTTGAAGAGGGGAAAGTGGTGAAAATTTGTGCCCCAATGGTTCGGTATTCAAAGTAAGTCGTTTTTTGTTTGTTTTAATGGTAACTTTAGAGTTTTTGGACGTTAAGTTTTCATCCTTTGACAGGTTGGCTTTCAGGTCTTTGGTCAGGAAGTACAGCTGTGATGTGTGTTTCACTCCAATGATAATTGCTGCAGATTTCTTGAGATCCATCAAAGCCAGAGACAGCGAGTTCACCACCAACACAAGTCAGTTCTTACTTCAGCTGTAGCTGTGATATTAACCTGCTGCTCTTAATGGCTCATTTAATGATTATGCTCATGTCCGTTATGCTGTGCTACAAATGTTGGACATGTTTGATGGTGCCTCTGTTGATATCAGGTGACCGGCCCTTGATTGTCCAGTTTGCTGCCCAGGATACCCAGACTCTGGCTGATGCAGCCTGTGTGGTGGCTCCCTTTTCAGATGGAGTTGACCTCAACTGCGGATGTCCTCAGAGGTGCCATCAGTAGCGAAGCAACTACATTTTTTGTTTCAGTCTGTCTTTGTAGCATTGTGCTCTTCTATTAGGTGGTGTTTTTATTTATATTTTTATTAAATGAGTAATTCGGAGTAGCTAACTTCTTGGAGGACACATATAAAGGAATGTATGATTAAAACTGCATTTCAGAGTATTTCTTAATTCAAATCATGAAGAATCAGGAGCAGATAAAAACCCACAGTTTGAAACAGCTGCACACGCAGCTGACGCAGCAACAAAAATGGGAGAGCCGTTAGTTGTTCTGTTGCATCCACTTGCAGACAAATAGATCCATTAATGTCTTAATTTTCCTCATCTAGGCTGGCATCTGGCTCAAAACTCAAAACAATCAAGACAGTTGTTTTCACGTACCAGAAGCCGCTCTGCTTAATATTCGGCGACTGACTCTATTGTTTCACATACCCTGATAATAATGATCTGTGGAAACTTGTTAAAGAGACATTTAAGAATTGTGCTACAGAAAGGCTGATTGGTGCAGGCACCTGTTCAGAAACTTAAGCAAGCATGTTCCTCTGTGTCATAAAGAAATATACAATGAATCAGGATTTATGTCAAAACAAAATATGATTAATCTTTTTGCCCTGAAACATGTTGTCAGCCTGAATTCTCTGTTACTATTTTATGATTGATGATTTTATTGAACTTTTGCAAATCAGAAACAGCTTCTATAATCAAGAACTTTGCTTCACCAAATCCTCGTCATCTGCAAAAAAAAAAAAGAAAATCCACTGATGTTTTTAGATTTTATTTCAAACTCAATTTCTAGCATTTTCATGTGAAAACTAAGTTTTTTATAAACCAGAAGCTTAAAAATACTGAATGTCAACTTTAGCCCCGTTCACACCATTCATTCATTCAGTCATTTTCCAATCCGCTTTATCCCTTTCGGGGTCACGGGGTTGCCGGAGCCTAACCCGGCTACTCATGGGCGAAGGCAGGGTACACCCCTGGACTGGTCGCCAGTCTGTCGCAGGGGCCGTTCACACCAGTCCGTGAAAATATTGTCTGACATCAAACCGGTCTGCAGCCTGAAAAAGGTTGGAGAGCACTGCTCTAAAGGACCAGTATTATACTGTTGTTTTCTTTTTTTTTTTTTACCATCTTCTTAGTATGTTCATCTTTCATTTACTGAATTAAGTTTGGGGTGTTTTCAGATGGGCGATGTCTGCTGGGTATGGTGCTTGCCTCATCAACAAGCCGGAACTTGTTAAAGACATGGTGAGGCATGTTAGGAATCAAGTGGACAACCCGAACTACACAGCATCAATAAAAATAAGGTAAATCTTAAAACTTATGACTGATAAATATGTAAGGGATAATCCCCGACAAGGTGGGCATTATCAACATCAACAGAAATCTGAACTGTTCGTGGTGAAATGGAAGAATGTTGCTTCCCTGACGTGTGTTAATTTTTGATAATGCACACTTTGAAGGGCGCTATCCCGCTTATACCACGGCCACTTACCAAAACACATCATAAGTTAAACAAAACATCAGTTCAGTTCAGTTGCTACATTTACCAACTGTCGTTTAGGCCATCGCAGTGACAGAACATTTGTGACCGGAACTTCTGTTTCAGATTAACCTTTTTACTGTGGATTATCACTTTTTAATTCACTCCTTGCAGCCAATCAGAATCAAGTATTCACCTGAACCTTGGTATAGCACATTACGTTTTTGGTCAGTTTACATCATACAATATTCAAATATTTTGTGTTCCATTAACTATAATTTTGTTTTTTTTAAATAGATTTTTACATGTTCAGTAATTTTTAATGATGAAAAATATCTCTGTATTTCACTTCTTTAAATGTTCCAACTATGCGACTATTTTTTGTTTATTTTCGTATGTTTACAGACAATATTTTAAGACTACATTCATTTCTGGGATTACTATCTTTTTGGCTGTTACCCTTAGGGGTAGCTACAGCTCATCATCCGCCCCCATCTAACCCCATCTTCTGCTTCGATCACACTAACAACACTCATGTCTTCCTGTTTTAGTCTTCCTCTTGCTCTCCTTTCTAGGATCTCCAACTTCAGTATCTTTTTAGTAACCTAACCATGGTTCTTCCATCTCAATCCGCTTCCCTGCATTTATCTCCATAGCACTGATCTGTTCATTCCTGATCCTATCCATCCTCGTCATTCCCTAAAGAGAACCTCATCATCAGCTTTTCTTTCTCCAGCTCTGCCTCCTGTCTCTTTCTCAAGGCATCTGTCTCAAAACCAAACAACATGGGTGCTCTTACCAGTCAATGGTGTTACAAAGCGGTTCTGCATCCACAGGATTCACAAGGACTTGAGGCAGACGGTGGATCTGTGCCAGAAGGCCGAATCAGCTGGTGTGTCGTGGATTACAGTCCACGGCCGTACAACAGAGGAGCGCCACCAGCCGGTTCACTATGATGCAATAAAAACAATCAAGGACAGTGTATCTGTCCCTGTCATTGCCAATGGAGACATAAAGTACCTCCGTGATGTGGAGTCCACTCACCAGCATACTGGTGTCAACGGTATGTTTGCTGAACATTAAGCAAAAGTACTTCCTGCTAGGGTTCACAGAAATGCAATATTTATTTATTTTGTTTAATGTCATCTTTAGGTGTGATGGCCGCACGTGGGTTGCTGGCCAACCCTGCCATGTTTGCTGGATATGAGGACACTCCTTTGCAGTGTATATGGGACTGGGTGGATATTGCTGTTGAGCAAGGCACTCCCTTTTCCTGCTTTCACCACCATCTCATTTACATGCTGGAGAGAGTTAGCTCCCAGCCTGAGAGAAAGGTGTTCAATTCTCTGTCCAGCACCTCTGCAGTAATAGACTACCTCCAGAACACATATGGGTCAGCTCATGACGCAGAAGCATAAATCTGTCCATTTTAATGTTTTATATTGAAGCATTTTTGTTTTTATGTTAAATAAAGATGCAATTTTGTAACATTTTTCCCCAATTTTACTGCTGTGTGTATACGTATTGGGTCAAAACCCAAACCACTAGAAGTCTCAATCAAATATTTGTATTTTTTGATAATGATCAACAGTAAAATATGAAAGTAAAACCAAATTTAGTCTAATCATGTAGATAAATTCCTTAAATGCTCAAACTAGGGGTATAACAATTCATTTTAACATTTAGTTCGATATTTGTGGTTACCGACTCAAATCACTTTCGATTTTGGTTCATTTTGAAGGATATGATTCACTGACCTAAAATGGATCCAGGACATCTTCAGCCAAAAACTGAAGCAGTGTGACTCAGAAATCAATACCTGGGTACTGAGCAGAGCTGGTGAAGATTTACTTTTTTATTAAAGTAAAAAAACAAAAAAACTGTCTGTATGTAGTAGCTTTTTGAATCCTCTAGAGGGCATTTCATTCCATTACATGGGACATCACAAAAATGAAAGAAAAGTCCTACTGTGGAAGAAAAATATGCATGTGGGAAAAATCGTTTACTTTTAAAATAAAATAATGAAGAAATTAGACGTAAATGTTTTAAATGTAAATAAAGACATGCATGGTATTTGCAGATACTTTTCTCAAGCATCTTAGACATAAACCGAAAATATTTTTCGAAAGTTGTACTATATGCATATTCAAAATTTTATCTTTAACAACTTTAGCCAATAGTGCTTAAATAAGCTATTTTGAAAAAATAAATAAATATGTTTAAGAAAACACCAGAGGAGAACATCCAGAAGTCAAAAAAATCTCCCTTTTCATTTCTTTCAGAATAAAATCTCAAATCCATCTTTGTTAATCTGCTGGTCAATAAAAACGTTGATAACTAAGAAGGAATTTTTGTAATGATTATAAACACCAAATTATAAGGTTGAAATAATCCTGCGTGGTACTGACATTTTAAAAAGGGGTTAAATTAGTTTTATTACAAAAAACCAAACCGGAAGCAGCCCATCTGGGCCAAAAAGGCAGGGACAGGAAGAGGGAAGCTTGAAGACAGCTACAACGAAGTTGCTGCATTGGTTCATATTTTGTCGATTTCTGCGTGAGTTGTGCCTTTTGTAATTCCATCCTTTTAGATGTTTTATGTTTCTCCGTTAAGCCCTTTCTAGCTTAAAGTTTGCAAATGTTTTGTCCCAGAATATGATTTACTTCTTTGAAAAAGCAATCCACATAATGACAAATGTTTACGTTCGTTTAACGAAGCAGACTCTCTAAGCCTTGCTAATCGAAGTCAATTCAAATTAACAGTCGAGTAGGCTGTTATGTCTGGTCACAAAACCTTAACGGAGTGCCTGAATTTTCATATCTGTGGATAGTTTGTGACATATTTGCAGACAGACTGAGAGAGCATGGTCACTTTGTTTCTCCCAGCTTCACTGAGATGACTCTGCAATGGACCGCCGTGGCTCTTTTCCTCTATGCGGAAATCGGCGTCATTCTCTTTCTCTGCATACCCTTCATCTCAGCTCGGAGGTAAAGTCCCTCACAACCCCTTTCTACATCTGCCTAAACCAGGGCTGCAACCTTAAACACTGAAAGAGCTACTTGGGTTGATTTCTCACTGAGTAAAACCCAGTAGGAGTCACAAAGTCTCACTCCAGCCTTTAGAAAATGAAGACACCCCATTTATGTTACTATTATGATCATTAAAAAATAATTATTGATTTTAGCATAATTAAAACATAAAGAAAAAATAGCCTTAAAAATATGGAATAGACTTAGGGGTGTCCAAGTCCAGGCCTCGAGGGCCAGCCTCCTGCTGGTTTTCCAGAAACCTTGCATATCTGCTGTTATTACCTGGATCAAGTGGGTTTAGGCTAAACCGTTTAGCCCAGGGATGGACAACTCCAGGCCTCGAGGGCCGCATTCCTGCATGTTTTCCAACATACCGTGCTCTGGCATGTTCTAATTGGCTGGACACACCTGAAGCAGGTAATCATGAGTAGGGCTTGGATATCTGGAAATCATGCAGACACTGTGGCCCTCGAGGCCTGGAGTTGCCCATCCATGGTTTAGCCAATAAGGAGCTTCAATGGCAGGTTGGTTAGAAAACATGTAGGACTTTGGCCCTCGAGGCGTGGAGTTTGACACCTTTTGACAAAGGTTTACATGACTTCTTTTCAGAGCAAAATCCATCCTGTGTAACACAACATAATTTCGATGTAGTAAATGTAAAAAACATAAAAGAAATTTTACTGTTTGTGGTGCATTGCTGCCAGAAATCCATGAATCTGACAAACCAAACTTAAATCAAAGCTAATTCAGCAACCTCTATTTTTGCAACTTAAAATCCTCGACTTTTTTTTTTTTTTAAATACAAAATCCTCCATATTTTCCAGTGTGCTTTCAGTATAAATTCTTATGTGCACACTGACCTCAATTTGATTTGTGGGAAACAGTGCTCACATATCAGTTGAAATGTTTTAGTTCAACTTTGGTAAACTACAAAGCTGAATTGCTTAAGGAATTGTTGGAGCATTATGGGTACTGAAGTCAAGAGCCTCATGGAGTGATAAGTACTGTTCTTCAACTGTTTGCGAATGAAGTTGGTTTTTACTTTACTTTTTTTTACTTTACTAATAACTTACTTTTCATTTTACAGTTGCTTTTTAAAACGAAAAACTTAATTTTTCTCGAACCAGAGTCACAATGGAGGGGTAAAAATGCTCCATAGCCTCAGTTTGCTGGTCCCCTGGCCTAAACAAACAACAAATAAGCAGTTTGTCACTTTAACTTTTGTCTAAACCAGAGGTCTGCTAATGCTAAAAGAGCCATTTGGTCCAGTTTTTTACTGGTCAAAACTCAGTGAGAGTGAGTGTTTAGAAACACTTTATGCTTTTGTGGCTAACAAGCCATTCATTAAAAAATGTTTTTTGTGGCTAACAAGCCATTCATTAAAAAAAGTTTAGTTTTTAAGTATTTACAATAGTAGAATTATAGTAATAAATAAATAAAGGTTTAAAGAAAGTCTTACTATATATCACAATGTAAACTTCTTTTACACATCAAGTTCCTTTCAAAATAAAACACATCCTGTGTATAATAAGGGTGTATTCAGACTGGACACATTTGGTTTGTTTATAGTGAACCAGAGTTCATTTTCCCCAATAATCCAGAACTAATGTTCAGTCTGAAAACACCCAAGTGAACCCTGGTTTGGGACCAGGAACCGCTCTCGAACCCGTCTTTTATAGTGGTCTCGGTATGTTTCCAATTGGACTGAGCTCTAGTTCGGTCTGATTTCTCAGTCTGGAAACAATTTGCTCTGGAAAAACTTGACCAAAATGGCCACCGTAGCCAGGAGTCACGTGACGTAGACAGAGTAGGAATAACCCAATTGACTAGCCGCGGACAAATGCAAAGCAACCTTTGTTGTGTTATAAGACAGGAAAAACGGTCCAACTCCTTACTTGTTATGTTTCTTTTAACTCAGCTAAAAACACTTTTTTCACGCTTTTCTGTGTCTTGTTACGCGGCACGCTGCGACATCATCCTAAAAACCCGCTTGTAGTTCATTAACAGAATTCTCTTCAATGCCATAACACCACAATGATGAGACACAGCAACTCATTTAAATGTGGTCAGATGAATGCAGACTCATTTAAACAACTTTCAACGTATTACACATTGCTATACACTGTTTTAATAACAATCTCTGTCATAAACACTTATCATCCTACTTTTATAGTCGTTGTCTTGCCAGTAACCGCCTTACAGTAATTCCAATTCCTGGCCAATGAGTGAAGAGATCTTTAGTCATGTGGTTTTGTTTACAAGCTTTGTTCTGGAACAGGATTGTCCATTTGAATACAGACCAAACGCAAAGTTCAGGACTTGATCCGAGACAAATTAAGTGGACTTGGACCTGATTTTGCCAGTCTGAAAACACCCTAAGACGCATATCTGATGTAGCAGATTTACAGAATTAAAATAGCAAAAAGTCAAGTCAAACAGGACATTTTATATCATTGTGACTTTGCTGCACCATTTCTTAATCTATAAGTGTAAATCCAATTTGACACCGTTATAAGAGAAGAATGAGTTTTCAGTTTATTCTTACTGTAGATTAAACCTTTTGCAGTCATTTTGCTCAGTAATCTGACTTGTTAAAAATCTAAACATAATTCACTAAAACAAATGAATCAAAACTGCAAACCCAATGGGTTCTGTATTTTTTTATCAAAGCTAAATGGGAAGGAGGAGTTGCATGTGGCTCCAGAGTTGCAGATCCCCGGTCTAAACAACCAACCAACCAATGAGTTTTGTGTTTGTGTGGTTATCAGTATTTGATGTTATGATGACTGTCTAGGTGCATTTGTTTGATGCAGGTGGCAGCGCATTTTCCAGTTCAGGATCTGGAGTTGGATGGCAAATTTCTGGAACAAAGTGTTTCTCACCATGATCATAATACTTATCATTCTCTTCCTTGGTAAGAATGAAACCATTTTCTTCCTTCTATTGTATTTAATTCTACCCCACAGAATTTATATTTTTTGATTTAATACTTTAACTTCAGTGTCTTAGGGCCACTTTTGTTTGATTTGCATCACCATGTTATACAATGCTTGTTTTATTATTTTTATCATAAGTTTTAGATTAAACGAGAAAAGACAGTGTATTGCTCTTTAACCTCATTGCAATCAATTTAAAGCATCATTTTGATGCGTTTGATAATATTTATGAATGTAATAAGAATGGGACTGTGCAGGTTTTAGAGTCTATGTAAAGAATTAAAAGGGCATCATATCATGAATCATCCTAAATGTACAAAAATCTTTTACAAAAATTAACACAATGAGACTTAATGATCAAAATAGATGATTAAAAAAAAAAAATGTAGAAACGCTGCTATTGAGAATGTTAATGGAAAAGAAAACAATTTCTTAAGCTTGTACTTCATGGAGCCACTCAACCTTTGGTCTCTTGTCTAAGAATTTCAGTCAGACAATGATTCTGCATCATCTGTGTTCTTTAGATGCAGTGCGGGAAGTGAGGAAGTACTCCAGTAAGGACCACGGGGTAGATGCCAAGCTGCAGCCGAACATGTTTGACCACATGCACATGAAGCTTTTTAGGGCCCAAAGGAACCTCTACATTTCTGGCTTCTCTGTCTTCCTCTGGCTGTGCGTCTGCTTCGTAAACTTTATCCTTGTTTGATCCTGGCTATCATATAAAACGTTTTATATATATATATATATATATATATATATATA
The DNA here is from genome assembly GCA_036245035.1 of Adrianichthys oophorus. Classification (NCBI taxonomy): domain Eukaryota; kingdom Metazoa; phylum Chordata; class Actinopteri; order Beloniformes; family Adrianichthyidae; genus Adrianichthys; species Adrianichthys oophorus. Next base: position 16,748,831 of record BSAI01000072.1, on the reverse strand, counting down.
TTTTTTTTTTTTTTGCGTAGTGTGATGAAGCGACTGATCACTTTAATCAACCAGCTGGCGTCTGCGTCTGCAACAACAGCTGCTCTTCAAGAACAGGCTGCCAATGCTAACCAGACTGCTGAGAAATATTTGAAGGACAATGAGCTGCTCAAACAGGTCAATTCCACACACGCTGCACTCTTACTCAGCCAGTGTTATGTTGGAGCCTACCCTCTGTTTCTAAGAAATGAAGACAATTTTGGTTGAAAACAGCATAATCCTAATCAAAACATCACTGGAAACTGTTTTAGAATAGATCAAGAGATGATCAGAGACAAACGTTACAGCTTTTGTCTTTAGAGTAACTAAAGCAAATTCTTATTGGAAACAGTTGACATGCTGTCTCTCCTTTGTCAGAAGAAGTACTCCAGCTTGCTGTTTGACAATTATACCGCTCTTTCCAGTGAGACGGACATGTTTTAGAATAAAAATGCAAACATTAAAACTTCAACAAAAAGTGTCGCTCTTAAAGTGTCCCTCTCACACACAGGAATGTTATATGAGCTTAGCGTTAATTCTAAAAAGACCTAGAAGATAATCAGTTTATTTTGATAAGTGTGTGTAATAACATGATGTGTTACAGACTTTGATGGATGGAAAGGGTGATAAGGCAACAGAAGAAGGAATGGAGCTGCTACGAACAGAAAGGGACAAGCTAAAGAAAGAATTAAAGACTTCCGGGCTTGGTCAGTGTTCATGCATATTGTGTGTCTGCATTGATTTTTGAGTTTCTTGTAAGGCCAAGAATGTGAATATGGATTGGGAAAAGGCGAGATTCCACGCAGTAATATGTAACTGGGCTCTTTACAGCCCTGGAGAAGTCCCACAAAGAGGCAGACGCAGTGAAAAGGCAGATGGACGGCCTTGCCAGGGAGTATGACAGGCTGTTGAAGGAACACCAGGAGCTCCAGGTAACACAATGCTATATGACTGTCTTATTTGGCACATAGAAGAGCTACAATGACACCCAACAAATGTAGCATGAGGCAGGTTACAACAGATGGGAGACCCGTTTCCCCTTAATCTGAAACTGCTTTTGTTTGGATCTAAAGCTTAAAAACACATGGCATTTCAAATGTTTCAGGTTTGAAATGAAATAATATTTTTAACTTGAGTAACTTATCTTTTCTGTTTAATATTTATTTTCTTTCAGAACCTTCAAGATAGTGGAAGCAAGAAAGAGGACTGATTGTCGAAATCCGATTAAAGGACATTACAGCAATAAAGCACCGTGTCACTATCTCTGCATCGCAGGGATCAGTGCAAAACCTGAGCTTCAAAAGAGATCATTGTCTAATGTTTAGATGAGAAAAAAAACACCCCTTTAGTGTTCTATTTTTTGGATGGCAAATACCTTTAAAGTTTGCATGTTCAGTGTTGCTGCTTTTACAGAAATAATTTTCTCACATTTCTGTTTCAGCAAATGTCCTTCACATTTGAACCCAACCAGTGGATTGTAATAATTTGGGGTTTCATGTCTTTAGGGAAGAATTAAAATATAAATGTTGGTAAGCATCACTAAATTGAATAACTGTTCTGAAAACATTTTCCTGTGGATTCAGATATTTATCTGCTGCAATGCTTGGAAAGGGTTTTTTATGTTTCCTTTTTTCATTTTTAGGTTCCAAGCAGAAGTGAAGGTTGTTTTTTCTTTTTTGTTTTTAATGTATCTCTATTAGCCAGATTGAGCATTCTTAGCACTTGGTGGGTTTAAGTGGAAACTGTAATCACATGTTTAACAGACAGTTCTGCATGTCAGTGGTTCTTCATAAGGTTTGCTGCACAAACTGGAGAGAAAAAAGCTGTTCAGATTGCACATGCATTTTTCTATTGCCCAAAGAAATCTGACTGATGTGCCTTTTAGCTTATAAAGAAAATAAACATAGTTTGGTAATTCTGTGTTCCATTTATTTATTTACAAGTTTGACAAATCACCACTAAAATTATGCCAAACATTACATTTTAGTTTGCGTTACATTCAGAAAAGTTATATTTTTCAAACTAGCTCGAGAGTTTATTATTTTCCTTATAATAAAAATACTTAATATGTGTTCATTTTAAGGCACTCAACTGGAAACACAAAAAAACAAGAATGAAACTTTGTGTCTTACTTCATTCAGGACACTAACGGGCCGCATGATGTATCAAAAAGTCCACCTTTTGTGAAAAAGCGATCTAAACCTAAATATGAACAAGAATGAAACTAAGAACCGATATAACCAAAAATGGATTTCTTTTGTAAGTGACCATGTCATAAGTGGGGTTGTGCCTGACAACGTGTGTGTATATTCAGAATTTGACACACGGAAACCGGTTGCTTCGCGAAGTGTAATTAATCAGCGTTAATATAAATTAACGCGTTAATTTATTTCGAACAATCGCATGCCCTAATGCCGACAGCCCCAGAGAAAAGCAAGCAAAAGCAAAACCCACCTTTGACTGCAGGATCCCTCCAGAAAGACCTGATAGGCTCTGGAGTTGTGCTACTCTGTTCTACTGTCAAGAGATACTTGTACAAATATGGTCTTCATAGATGAGTCATCAGAAGAAAACCTCTCCTACGTCCTCGCCACAAAATTCAACGTTTGAAGTTCGCAAATTAATATATAAACAAGCCTGATGCATTTTGGAAACAAGTTCTGTGGGCTGACGAGGTTAAAATGGAACTTTTTGTCCGCCATGAGCAAAGATACGTTTGCAGAAGAAAGGGTCCAGAGTTTAATAAAAAGATCCTCTGTCCAACTGTTAAGCACGGGGGTGGATCAATCATGCTTTGGGTTTGGATTGCAGCCAGCAGCACAGGAAACATTTTACCAGTAGAAGGAAGAATGGATTCCACAAAATTGCAGCAAATTTTGGACTTTAACTTGTTGCCATCTGTAAAAAAGTTGAAGTTAAAGAAAGGATGGCTTCTATAAATGGATTATGATCCTAAACACACCTCAAAATCCACGCTGTCTTACATTAAGAGGCAGAAACTGAAGGTTTTGTAGTGGCCTTCCCAATCACCTGACCTCAACATCATTTAAAAAGCTACAAGCTTTAAAAAATGTTTACAAGCTGTGATACAACGGGGGCAGTACAAGGTACTGACTCTGCAGGGTGTACAAACTTTCTCCATTATTTTTCTGTTATTTTGAAAAGGAAAATGATGGGAATAAAGCCCATTTTTTGACATATCAAAAGAATGTCTCATCAGTAAACTGATGCCTTTAGAAGATCACTTCAATCCTTCCTTGGGTTCTTCATGCACAATAATATCACATCTTACCTGGGGTGCCCAAACTTTCGATCCCCACTGTACCTGAAATAAAGAAATAAAAAGACGAGCTGCTGGATGACCTCCATTGACAGTGACTTTAAGGACGAAAAAAAAGTAAATTCCAACAAGGTATCATTACTTGTAAATACTTAAATTTTTTAACATTTTGTTTTTTCAGATTTACATTTATCTATCTTTTACATTTTTTTTTCACAGATTCACACACAAAATAATTTTAAAGTATTTCTTTTAAATTTATTTGATATAAAGAACTTAAATAACCCACCAAAAATAAAATTTCAGACCAATCTGTCTTTGCAATTTCATATTAAGAACAAGTACCACTGTTCTTTCCTGACAGTTTCCTGAGGTATTAATGAAAATTGTGACATATTTCTGAAGACCCACATAAAAACAGTACAAAAGCACCTTTTACAAACACATCTTTACACCTCGGTTCATAGCAACTCTTCGGCAGGGTGCCCCAAGAAAGATTACATCGGATCCGAAGCTGTGATAAAATGTAAGGTGTAAGTTTTTAGCATTCATTTGAACTGTTAAATACAAGCACGTCATCTTCAAATGTCCCATTTAATGTGAAGATAATGTTTGAATTAAAAAAAAGTTGTACTAGCATAGTTGATCAACATTTTACTGCTTTGTCTTCAAGTATTTCTGAAAATGTTAATTTGATTAAAAAAAAAACTGCATTTATAAGTTTTAATCAATGATTTAGACTGTTAAGGGTTGATTGGATTCAGATTTAAAGAAATGAGTAAAGCTAGACAATCAGGACAATACTTCCTACTGGTTCAACATGTTGCCCCGAATCAATGTCTTACAAAAATAGGATTTGATCCTCCTCCAGAGTCTATAACGGTTATTTTTTTTCTGCCACTTGTTTCAAATTGGCGATTTCCCAATTTTGGTACCAATCTTCTTAGGAAAATCAGAACAAACTGCAAGGAGAACAAAGTGATTGAGAATTTTGCCACCACGGACCTCTCTCACGTAGGAAAAACAAAACAAACAAAAAACCCCCACAAACAAATGACAGGTATTGTAACACAAGCGAGTATGGGCAGATTTTACAGACTTACTCACAAAGCAGCAACAGTGCTTCTGGTGCAACACTTAACAAATAGTGACATCTTTCCAAGGACTCATACAAATTATACAACAACTTTCATTGTGGCAAAAACACAAACTGTGCGCCTTTAAAGGCACAATAATGGTCATTAACTATTGATGGATAACCGACGTGTCTGTTGAATGCAAAAGCTCAACATTCTGTATTTTTATAAGGTGTTTCTTTAAATATAATTTCAAGACAAAACTTGGGGCTGCATGGTGGTTAGCACCCACACCCCATAGTAAGAAGGCCCTTGGTCAAATTCCAGCAGAGACCCTTCTGTGAGGAGTTTGCACTTGTTGGTTTTCTCCAAGGACTCCGCCTTCAACCCACCATACAAAAATGTCCCTAGAATTGCAAGTGTGAGTGAACATGTTCCCTGTGACAAACTGGCAACCTGCTCAGGGGGTGTACCCCACATTTGCCCAACAGTATCTGGGATAGACTCCAGCAACCACGGGACCCCAAAAGGGGTTAAACCACCATTAAAAAAAAAAATCAGTGGTTGCAAAAATTTTTATTTTTTCCATTTTCATTACGTGGTTTAAGAAAATTTTTGCAACCACTGATTTTTTTTTTAATGGTGACACTTCCTTTGAAATTAGAGCAGCCTATCAACACTCATGTGTAACACTTAATCACAGCTCTCTCTTGTTTTTTTAGTTATACCAAAATTCACAGCCAGAATCACGTGACACAAACATTAAAACAATTAGGCCCAAATTTTGACTTTAAGCCAAATGTTAGATCATAGATTGAACTTTTTCTTTTCATCACACTATTACAAGAAATAACGGTGAGAGATCAGAAAACAAAATACAGATGAAAAAAAAAATCACTAATGTCAGCAGAGATGGATTGCACAGAGAAGTGGTTTTGGGCCTTTTAAAACTTGTTTGAGCACAAATCTGTGCATGTATTTGTACAATGTCCCATAGAAACACCAAACAAACAAAACAAAACCAGTTCTATGACAACCCAACTTTCTCATTTTTTTCCTGTAGTGGCTCTGCTTTATAAGGCCACTTTTCCTCAGTTTTGTGGAGGCAGATAATGAATGCTGGTGTTCATAAACATAACCTTGTCATTTCAGAAAGCGCGCTATTCGGGTGATGTCATCATTATGCTGAGTGAGATTCTCATTAATGTAAACGTTGGTTCCCTTCAGATGTCTTCCTTGCTTCAATAAAGCTGTTTTGTGTTTCTGATTAACAAACCTTAAGAGGATCGCAGGTCTGTCAGACTCTCTTCTCCCGGGGAACAGGTGGCAGATCTCTATGTTGTTTGTGTCCAAAGAAATTTCTTTGGAATTTAAGGAATTTTTCACCTGTTTCTCCACAGAGCTGGTCTCTTGCTCGTCAGAGTCCTCACCGTTCCCTGCGGTCACTGCGTGCGCATGTGACCAGGGTTTGATCTTCAATCCAGTGATTATCACATCATCAATCCTTGAATTCTGCTCTTGGTCATCCATTCGTTTTTGGATGTTGTCCATTCGGTTGACAGTCTGTTCATGCTGAGCTTGGAGCTGTCTCCCCTCCTCCAGAGCGTTCAGGATCTTCATGGATTTTATTTCTTCCAGCAGGAAATCAAGGAACTTCTTGATATCCTCCGAGTCGTCACTGGAGGATTTTTTGGGGGCATGATCAGGAATTGTTTTTTACAATACTTCGTTTTTTCTCAGTAAATAGATTGTCGAAGTGCAGCTATGCCTCCTTGGCGTCTTCCCGGAAGCTTTCACCTTTTCATTAGCGTTTGAGCATCTGCACAGTGTCACTTTTTACATGCTTTGGGTGTGGATTTGTAATTGTTAAGCACATGCTTGACTTGTCACAGCCAGGTGTGCCTATCTGTGCTGTTTTCTGGTGGATGCAATGGTTGGTCAGAATTCAAAATCACGCACTCTTCCTTCCTGAGTGCTTCCAGTTCAGTTCCGCCGTTAGACAAAGTCCCGTGCATGGCGTTCCGTTCCTCCACCTTTAGCTGTCGACCTAGCAGGATGAAGCCTGGGATGCAGATAATAAATGCAACTGTTCGCAGGCTCAGAGTCAGACCCAGGTATGCTAACCTGAGAGGCAAGAAAATAATAAAAAAAAGGATTTATTTCAACGAGACCTATTTAAAATCAAATGTTGACTTTTTTCCTGATGGATAAATCAGTAACTAACATCTGTGAAATAGTCTTTGATGAGTTAATTTATGAGTTAATTAACCAGCTTCAACGTGGTTTTAATTATCAACTGCTAACTTTGCAAAAATATTACATCAAAATCACATTCCATCTCATCAAATGTTAAAAATAAAGAAAAGAGGATCAGCGTGTTCAGAAAATTTGAAGCACAAGAAGGACACTAGTTCCCTTTGTTTTTTTCAAACATAAACTCTATAGACCTCACCGAATAATTAAAAAAATAAAGAAACCAAATGGGAAATGTTGCATGGCCACCAGATCGGATTGCAATTATTACCTGTAGGCAGTGGTGTTGTAGATTCTGCAGGCTCCTATACCTCCACACTTTTTCTGACCCCATTTAAGACACGTAGTGTCAATGATTGCTCCAAAATAGATAGGTGCTGGGATTCCTGCTGTTCAACCAAAACACAATTGCACAATTAAACATACATCATTGTGGAACAAGAAAAACACATTAGGAGCATTTAGAATAAATATAGGTATATAAAAATAATGAAACTGAGGGTAAAATGACAGACAAGATAATGGAAACCTACCAAGGGTGCGCGTTGCCAAAGCATGAAAACCTAAAGCCAAAGACTTCAGCTCTGGTTTAATACACCTACATGGAGAACAGTTGAAAAGCATTATCAAAAAATAAATGAAAGTAAATACAGACCTATTGCTAAGTACATGTTGTGTATTAATATAAAGCCAAATCATAGATGAGTGGTCTTAAATTGAATAGCAAGCTAATGATTAAAACAACATAAGTAAATATCCACAAGGATGTCAAAAAATGGAAAACAAGGATTGTTGAAATGACCTTTTCAAAGTTTGGAAGTCAGCTAAAATGCTGCAGCGAGATTATTACATTTTTGCATTTACAAAAGCCCAAATTAATTGAAGACATAACAATATTTTTTTGCATATTTATAGGTAATTATTTGTACACATGAGTGTACATACACTAAAAGAAATTGCAGCATATATATTAAAATCTGCCCCCCCGCCAAAAAAAAATGATATCATATTTGCTCAGTGAGCAAAGTCTGTTTTGCTTGTACAGTTCACCAGCAGGGGGCACTGAGCTGCACAACAACTGTTATCAACATGTGGACAAGGTTGTCAATTCTACTTGCTTCTTAATGTACACATAAAGTCAAAATATTCTTTAGCTCTGATAAAACTCTTTAATAAATCATCTACTAATTGATATGCTCTGTGAATGTTGCTGTCAAACAATGCTTGTCAGCTTCAGCTGGTAAGTCTGATCACCTTCTGGGTAAATTCATTCATTCATTTTAGTTGATTTGACCCCATACAGATGATAGCACTAACTTCTCGCACACAGATTCAGTTAATGCTGGCAAACTCGAGTCCAAAGCAAACGACCACACACTGTTGCTTCGATTCCTCCTTTTTATCTTGCTCATCTCCTTTCCTTGCACTGTAAGAGTGACGGGTGAAATCCCATGGACAGGAGTCTCAATTGGGAAACTCGATAAAACTGTGTGTAATGTTAGGAGAGTTCTATTCTGTTCAAGCAACACTCGATGGACCCACCAGAAACTTGGCCTAAGTTAGAAAATAAATGAGTTGTATGCAAATTCTCTCTTAGTTAAACATCCTTTAAGCTAACCTGATGAGAAGCATGTAGCCTGGAGTTCCCCCAAGAGAGATGACAAAAGAAGTAATGACGGAGAGTGCGAGGAAGTAAGGGAACATCGAGTCGCAGTCGTCTTTGTCGAGGCACTGGCCTGTGTTGGCTGTGAGGTTACCGCCCACCCCAACACAGCTGCAGTTAGAGAAGACCTAAACAGACATGAAAAGATTTTCACAATGACATAAAATTACTAAAGAGATGCTCAGGCATAACTTTACCAGCAGCACTGAATATTGTAATGTTTCCATTTAGCTGTCAGTAGTCCTGACCCATCAAGGCATGGAGTCTACTAGACCCTTGACGGTGTGTTCCGCCGGGGTTTTAAATTATATTCACAACACTTCTTTTTCCGCATGACTTGTCTTCATATTATGGGGAGGCATGGAACTTGTATTAACACTTTTGTCTTTCTTATCTAAGGATTAAATGCACATATTTCACAGTGTTACGCAGAAAATAGGTTTTATTTTGAAAAATGTACCGGATGCACTTTGCAGGCGCTTGCCTGATTCCAGTTTAGGTCGTTAACGTCACAAAAAAGTGCCCCGGCTTCCGGCCAGAATTTGAAGCCAGCAAAATGGATATGGAGCACCAGAGAGGCTGGACCGGACTGGATGCAGGGTGAGTGCCTCTTGCACTTTTCAAGTTACCTAAAGACTCCGGTGTCCGCGCCAAATCGCATGCAGTCTGAGCCCGGGGACAGTGCATGTAGCTGCCAAATGTAAGAGACACTTGAACACATCCACCAACTTGATCACCTCCTTCCATTGCTATCTATATCTCTGATGCCCATTGTCAGAGGTAGGGGTCAGCATGGGCAGCATGAACGAGCTCCATTTATTTAGGTCCATTTCTTTGATAATCCGAGCAACAGAGGCTTTTAGAGTGAACCACATAGGTCCGCCTTCTCTTCCAACAAGAACCCCTTACTTCATGACCATAGTGATGGTTCACCACTGATACTTCTTTTGCTCCTTCCCACCAGGAACATCTCAAATGTGCTAGGGTTTTGAAGATGCTCTGACCCAGTCATCAAGCTTTCACAGTTTAAGTCATGTCAAACTTACAAAAATCATTAAATATGCCAATTTTTTCAGCTTTTAACAAGCCAAATTTAAGGACAGTATTTATAGTTAATGTTTTTAAATATTCAACCCACTAACAGGTGACTTTATGAAGAAATAGTTATTACTTTTAAGTTTTCTTGTCAGCTGTCACAGTGACATGTCTGATCAGAATAAACGTGAATAGTACATGAAAATGATTCATTTCTGGGTAAAGATGAATTTGGTGCAATGATTTATAAATTCAATTAAGGCAGAAACTCAACTTCTGCAGCAAAGTGGCATTTTTTCATTTTTTGGCATAATCTAAATATATTCCCTCCTGTCTCTTGCAAATTTCAAGTAAAAAAATATAGTAATAACGATTAAAATACCGGTACTACTTTTTTAATAATCTCCATCTGTCCATCCATCTTTTTCCACTCATCCGGGTCGCGGGGGAAGCAGTCTAATAAAAGTTGTTCAGACTTCCCTCTCCCCGGCCACTTCCTCCAGCTCCTCTGGGGGAACCCCGAGGCGTCCTGGGTTCTGGGTCTTCCCCGGGGCCTGGGGAGGCGTCCAGCAGGGATGCGAACCAGATGCCAGAGTCACCTCAACTGGCTCCTCTCAATGTGGAGGAGCAGCAGCTCTCCTCTGAGCTCTCCCCAGTAAATTGAAAGCTTTGCTTTCTAGCTAAGCTCTCTCTTCACCACAATGGACCGGTACAGCGACCGCATAAAGGTGGGCGCCAGACCAATCCGCCTGTCGATCTCACACTCCGATCTTCCCTCACTCATGAACAAGACTCCAAGATACTTAAACTTCTCCACTTGGGGAAGGAGCACTCCACAAACACAGATAAGAACATACTTTGGGGACCAGAAGGAAACAAAGACAGTTTTAATGACCCACTCCAATGAAAATTGTGTTTTTGGTGTTTTTAACATGTTCTTGTAGCATTTTTCTCACGATGGACGGCATATAAAATAATTTAAGACTGAAACTGTGTTTCTGAGAATTTGTTTTTTCAAATTGTGGTGAATCAGGTTTAGGTTAAAATCTGCCGTTTGAAAAACTTCTCAGGTGTGACACAGAAAATTAAATGGGCAGGTCAAAGTCTCCCTGCTCCACTCCATTCGGATGCATCCACTCGAAGGCAATGGATCTTTTAACTTTTTTATTTTGTTTGTCAGAGCTGGCATCTGACTCAAAACTGTACGGCTGTATAGCTGCAATATTACTCCCCATTTTTGTTGCACCGCTAATGTTAGCTTGGGGTTGTGGGGCTGTAAGCTAAAAGGAGAGAGTGTAAACAAAGGGATGACGGGATATCAGCGGAGGCTTACTTTCACACCAACAGTCCCACCCACAATTCAGATTCAGATGAACTCCTGCCGCTCTGCTCAAACTTTGTCCTAGAAAACGAGACAGGTTTTTTTATTTTGGTTAAAAAACGCATAATCATATTTAAAAGACCACTGGGAACGATTTAAAAATAGATTTTAAAAAGATGATTGGAGTGGGACTTTAAGTCTTTAAGTCGCATATGGTTCCCTGTTTTGTTCATTCATATCATATCCAGTAAAGCCTAAAAATAAATCAAACTGGTAACAATTGAATGTGCTTTTTGATTGCTTCTCTGGCTGACTTACTGTGTTTTTTCCTGATCCTGCAGAAGTGCTGCAACCCGCAAGACATGGGGAAAGATATGTGATGCCGTTCTCCCCACAAACTGGGTCCCACTCGTTTGATGAACAAACACAGTCTCTGTTGCAGGCTGTGAGCACTGAGTGTTTACCATGAGGGATCTCATCTATGCTGAAAAAAAGGAAGAATAAAAAATGTGTGACCAGGAAACTTTTTTTTTTACTGACATCAAATGTAATGTAATGTGTGTGTAATGTAATGTAATGTCATCTTTTTAGCTTGTTTTTCAGTCATCACCACATGAACAAATACTAAAAATAAAGTAGTATCCGCATATTTTAATGAAAAAACAATTATATAATATCTTTGTCTAACATGTGCTGGTTGACTACTACTTGATCCCAAAATAGATCTCAGTACAATACTTAAGCGGTGCTACTTCTTAAATAAACATTGTGAAGAGGAACAAAGACAGAGTAAAGAAAGTTTAAGGGCATGCAACTGATATGAGAGAAAATGCAGCTGTGGATGTATAAAATGATTTTTATCAGAAGAACAGTGAGTCCATACAACAAAACAAAGCACAAACGCACACCAAAATGCACTCAAAAATAACAAGGAATGCTCCTTGGACATATAAGATGTCTGCTTCATCCTGTTCACAAACTGAGGAGTCAATGGGTCAGATGGGAAATGAAACAAGATGTGAGTTGTTTTGTTGTTGTTTTTTGCCTTGAAACTGCCCTAATGTTGTAATGTACAATGAAACTCTGGACACATTGAAAAAAATCTAATTTCAAAGAGTAAACTACTTTTTAAATATTTAATTATTTATCCCAGCCACAGATTAATTAAAACCAAAAACAGATTTTTGAGGGAATTTCTGGTGAAGATCTCAGTAGAGTCTAAAGTTTGGTGTCTTAGTTTAGCTTTGTGCCTGTTCTCAAATGTTGTTTAGGTCATGTCTTTAGGTTGTGTTCAGATTTTTAGGATTTCTCCTTCAGATTCCCCCTGTTAACACCCGTTTTCTGTTTTTGATCTACTAAACTGCTTTATAACCTAATAACTTCAGTGATAGTAGAAGCTTGGATATCAGTTTGTCATGATGGCGGAGCTGGAAATTTTATATGGTGGGTAGGAGGAAGGAGGCAGAAGAGCTATTCTTAAGCCTTTCAGAGTAAACTATATCCAAAAAACGACTTGATCTCTGAGGAACCGCTTTTTGCTCCTTGTGGATGCCCTTCATTTTATGACGCCAGGCTAGAGCCGGCCTCGGCGGTGTGTCCGAGTTTCGCTCACGAAATCAAACAACATCCAAACTTTGACAAATATGGATGTGTATATTGTACATTAAAAATAGCTCCACGGAAAAAGTGTGGCAGTGCTGGGAGCACAGACACTTCCTGGAAGGGGCTGTTCCCCACTTTGTGACATCACAATGTCAGGACCCACTCATTTTTGTGAATTAGGAGGCGCTGGTGCTCAGAAGACACGGTTTTAGAGGAATGCTCAGAGATGTGTGAAGGGATTGAAATACTGCCTTGGGGTTGTTTTTCATGAGGACTTAACATTATAAAACATTTAAAGTCTCAAAAAAAGTTGATTTTGTGTGATATAGGCCCTTTAAAGAAACTTGTATTGAGGATTTCTTTGTCAATAATTATACTAATCAAAATTGGGGCATCGCTTTTGCAGGTGGCTTGTCCCCTGTAGCTTTGCCCCTGGTTTGTCATATTGTCTTGATTTTTTTGTTGACTTCTGTTTCAGGTTTATGTAATATATTTTAACTTTTTAAAAAAAAACTATTTACCGTTCTGAACTTCTATTCCCTGCATTTCGACTACTCCATCACCATCATTCAAGGCACCTGGTCACAGCGATTGATCACTCACTTGTCGTATGACAGTGTCACTCCGGCCACCTTGGCATTCTCGCAGCTCATGGCGAAAAAGAACATTGACAGGATGTAACCGATCAGAGAAGTGCTGAAAGCAAACTTGGCTGCTCCCATGATGTTCAGTTTAAACCTCTTCATCAGCAACCCACCGGAAAACATGCCCAGTGCCACAGCTGGGATATTGATCACTCCTAAAACATGGAGAACAATTGCAAAACCAATCATTCCAAATCTATTTTTCCATTAGGATGAAAAGTTAAAGGGATATTTTGACAGTTAAGAAAAAAAGCAAATAATCTGCTTGATAATTGGAATAATTGTTTAAAAATCCTTTTTACCTTCATGTATTTTTTGTTTCTACACTTCTAATTAGCATGAGTGTGAGGACACTGTCTTTGATCTATGCGTGTATCATCAACTCTGGTCGCTAATATTGTATTCTCTTTCAAATGCATCAAGAGCAGGAATCTTGCTTAATGAGACCACATGAATCTGCGTTGTGAACTCCATTACATATTTCACTTCATGTGCAAAACAGCTCTAGAATTCACAGAGCCTCTTCAGCTTTGGCATTTAACAGAAGGATTAGACAAAACTTAAACAATTTGTCGACAACATTTGCTATCTCAAACTATTGTTTTTATTGAAGCTACAAATAAAAAAAAAATGCTTTTGGAAATAAAATAAACTATGACAAACTATAGATCTGACCACAACACAAAGTTTACTTTATGCTGTATTTAAGTGCAGGAATGTTAGCTTTCCCTCAAGCTGTCAGAGCAACAAATTCAAAAAGTTTAGTTTTTAGAGTGAAGAAAAATACATTTTTCTCTCTATATATTTTACATTAATTTTGCTCCAATCTTATCAAGTGCCATGACAATCTTTTTAAAATAATGTAATTAATTTTAAATTAAGATGTGAAACCCCCCTCACTGTAATTAGTTTCAATATTAGTGCTGTAATGTTTTTTGAGCAAACCAAGCAGGCACAGGAAATCCTTCTGCAGCTCAAATGGAGCTGGGGAAGAAAGCTTCCTGCTGTCTTTGCATCCTGGTGATTCCCCTTAATGTACTGTACAAATAATTCATGGGATACAGAGAAATATTTGTGAAACATGCAGCATACCCATCAGAAAGTTAGCCTTGGAAGCAGACTGCCTGAAGTGCTGCTCTATGTACTTGGGTTTGTAAGTGACCATGCCGATGAGAGAGTTCAGCTGGATGACAGTCACACACAGGTAGATCAGATACACGGGGTGTGCCAGTAGAGTTCGCAAAGTTGGAATAAAGTCTGTGGAGGGACAAGGACAGTTTAAATGCCTTTTGGTTTGAGAAAAATTGTGCCAGAGTTGAGCCACCACAATTAATTAATGTCCAAATTCAGCAGCAGCATTTCAGTTACCAGTAAAAGATTAAAAATGATGTTAAGGATTTATTGATTTGCACCAAGGTTGAAAGAGAAATCCTACAAAACTTAAATCTGTAGCTTGTTTGTTCTTCAAACCTCCATTTGATAGGTAAACAAAACAGTCTTAATAGGCCGACTTTGTTGTCTTTGAAAACAAACTACCGGTATTAATAATTAAAGAATTGTCCAGGACTGATCATTTCTTCATTAAGTTCACTTTAAATTATTTTTTAATGTATTACCTTCCTAAAAGGCCTGAAGCGCTTCACAGTGAAGCTACATTCACATCAGCTGCAGCAACTCACATTCAAGCAGCCACTTTCAAAGAAAAGTCAATGTAAACGCACATAAACCCACATTTCTAGCTTCCGCATTCAGAACTCTCATGTTCATGCATTTTTATGTCCATTTTCGGGCTCTACGTACAAATCAACTGCTCGTGTGCTGGAACTTTAACCAGTTGAACTCTTGACTGATAAATTGCAGAAAAGCTGAACTTTGACCATTCAGGGACTTGGCTTTGGTAGCAACGTGTGCCTGGCATCCTTTTCAAAACATAAAAGTGCTAACCCTTGTCAACAGGATCATGAAGAAAAAAATAATAATTGCAGTTTGTGCCCAGAAAGAACTATTTGACACCAAGTCTTTTAAGACTTGGTGTCAAATAGTTCTCTCTGGGCACAAACTGCAATTATTATTTTTTTACACTAAGCCTCTTCCAACTAATAAACAGTAGAAATATGAAATAAGAGGTCGATCGCTCTACCTCTGCTATTCTTGTTTAATGCTTACCTTTTGCCATCTCTATAAAACTGGTGTGTTCATCTGCCGTATATTTTTGTTTCAAATGAGGGGGGTCCTTCATGAAGCCTTTCTGCTCTTTATTGCCCTTTTGTTGAACGTGGGGCCCAGGGACAGGAAGAGAACGAGGCAGAAACCAGAAAGGGATGGCAGAAAGCAGAGTGATGACTCCAGCTATGAGATAACCCAGCCACCACGCGCCCACCCAGCGGGAATCAGCTGGGGTGATGGTAATGGTCTCTGTACCAGGGACACAGGAAGTGAGGAGTGAGTAAATGTGATGTAGTTTGCAGTTAGCCATAACTTGTTGATCAAACAAACTTTGTTACTAGTATGAAATATGTGTACATTACACACAATTGGTACTTATTAGAACAAAATCCTAGTTAAAAGGCAATTTGGGACAAACTTTTTGAATCCTCTATCCTGATTTTTTTTTTAATCTGCACACAAATGTTAAAGGCTTCTACCTATGGTTGCATTTGCATTTTCTTACTCTTACTCTTATTCTTATTCTTATTCTTATTCTTATTCTTATTCTTATTCTTATTCTTATTCTT
>BSAI01000072.1:16683879-16733194 GCA_036245035.1 Adrianichthys oophorus | reverse complement strand
TTCTTATTCTTATTCTTATTCTTATTCTTATTCTTATTCTTATTCTTTTCCTTCCTTCTCCCTCTTCCCCCATTTTTCTCTCTCTCCCATTGCACCTTATTTGATTTTAGCTGTCAGATAGCTTTGCCCTTCATCTGTCTCAGCTGGTCTTCTTCATTACCTGATGGATACTAATCCTCTGCAGCTGTCTGGAGGACTGAGTACGCACCTGCTAACTGTGATCCACTTGCAAATGAGAAAAGACACTGTTTTTCTCCCATTTTGGTCTGGCTATGGTAGTAAAATTGATGCATGATGTGTTTGAGGGTCTCATGACAAACACCACCAGAAGCAGAGCACACATGTACAAAGTTCTTTGGGCAAAGAGTTTCTGTTCATGTGATAAATTCATTTTTAGAGATGATGAGAGTTTCCCCAGAAAACTGCAATAGTTTGTAGTAACAGTCTTTCAAAAACGCTTCTGGTGCTACAGTTGTATCTGAGGCAACAATTCTTTAAATTTCCACTCCATCTATATTTTGATCTATTGTAAAATCGTTCCCAGTGGTCTTTAAATTTCGGTTATCCTGTTTTTAGCAAAAATCCAAAAGCTTGTGTTTTGGCCGGGAACACTGGCGTGGAAGTAAGTTTTCGCTAATATCCCATCATCCCTTTGTTTACACTCTCTCCCGCTAGCTTACAGCCCCTCACAACTCCAACCTAACATTAGCGGTGCAACAAAAAGAGCGAGCAATATCAGAGCTATCCAGCCGTACAGTTTTGAGCCAGATGCTAGCTCAGACGAGGAAAACGAATGGATCTGTTTGTCTGCAAGTGGATGCATCAGAATGGAGCGATGCTTGGATCTTGTGGCTCGCCCATTTCAGTTGCTGTGTCACAGCTGAAAGCTTTCTCAAATGGCATTTTTTCATCTGCTCCTGATTTGCCACAATTCAAATAAAGAAATACTCAGAAACGTAGTTTTAATTTTAAATTACTTTTATATTTGTCCTCCATCTTTCTGTGTGGAGTTTTGCATGTTCTCCCCGTGCATGCATGGGTTTTCTCTGTGGACTCCGGCTTCCTCCCACCGTCCAAAACGTATTTCATAGGTTAATTGGTTACTCTAAATTGTCCATAGGTGTGAATGTGAGTGTGTATGGTTGTGTGATTGTGGCCCTGCGACTGACTGGTGACCTGTCCAGGTGTACCCTGCCTTCACCCGCAAGTGGCAGGTTAAGGCTACAGCACCCCTGTGACTCCAAAAGGGATAAAGCGGGTTTAGAAAATGGATGGATGGATGTCCTCCATCATGAGAAAAATGCCACAAGAACATGTTAAAAACACAAAAAAACATGATTTACACTGGAGTGGGAGTTTAAATAGGTCCAAATAAGTGTAGGTTTATTTTAAGCAAGTTTGAGGCAGGATAAAAACCGCACCGATACATTTCGTGCAAATATTACAAAATGTAACTTATGAAATCGCAAATGTGTACTGTGATATCTAACACTGTTTCATACAATGTTGAAGTAACAGAAATGAAGGTAACCACAACACAAGCTGCATCTTTACTGTGCAAATGATGTGGGTCTGTCACAATGTTTGAGTAGGAAACCACAGAAACAATCAGATCACATTTAAAACTTAACATTTTACAGCAGTTAGTTTATTTCCCACATTGCATACTCAAACAACATTTACAACAGCGGGTTATTAGAGTGTAGCCTCCCATCCACATTTTTTGCAATAGAGCAGAAAGAGAAACCACAGCAGAAATATACATAGATAAAAAAAATAATTTCTGTCTGCTGAAATAGTAGACAATTGAAAGAAAACACCATCTCCAAAAAAAGGCAATTTCTAAATACAGTGCTAAATATGCCCTACAACTATATTTGTCTCATCTAATTTGCTGGTAATTGTTTTATTCTTCATTTTTGTTCATGAGATAATTTGATCTCACTTCTAGGATACCAGCATAGGTTACAGCAGTAACTATTTATTTTAAATGTGAACACATTTTGAAACAAAAGTAAAAAAAAACTGTCAAGACTTCAGGCAGTGACATTCTTCAAAAGAATTTTCAGCAATAAATGTAAGATTTGTTTTGATTTAAAAGTGCAGGTAACACTCTTGTGTATGTTAATAAAGTGCAGTTAAACATACCCATTTTCACAAATCCAATGTCCACATAGATTTTGGCGCAGAGGGAACCCAGTAGATATCCAAACACGGGGCCAACAACAGAGATCGTCTGCACACAGCCTTGGGTTTGAACGACACAGAAAAATACATTAGTAAAACCAAAAATATCTAATATATTTTGCTACAATAGTTGATATTAAAGGGCCTATATCATGCAAACTTTTTTGAGCTTTTATGTATTTTATAATGTTAATTTATCATGGAAAACAACCCTAAAGAGATATTTCGATCCATTTACACATCTGAGCATTCCTCTCCTACCCTGCTCTCTGAGAAGAGCCCCTCCCAACCCACCAAAACGAGTGGATCTCCACCTTCATACGTATACATTTAGGGGAACAGCTCCTTCCAAGAAGAGTCTGCGCTGCCAGCACCCCCCAGGCTAACACACACACTTTCTCCACCGAGCTAGCGGTGATAGACAAAACGCTTTCATGTTTTATGCACAACACGCATCTTGGCAAAGTTTTGGATGTTTGTTTTTGTGGGTGAAACGCAGACACACTGCCGAGGCCTGCTCTAGGTTGACATCATGAAATGGATGGCACCCACAAGGAGTGAAAAGCGGAGCCTCCGAGGTAGAGTCGTCTTCCTTCCGGGTAGGAAAATAGCTCAGAACTCATAATCCTTAAATAATATGTTCTTTAGTGTGCCAAAGGTAAAGTATTATTATATATGTGGATATAGTTTACTGTGAAAGGCTTAACAAAGGTCCTTTAAGCCCTGTTATTAGCTTTAAAGGCACATTTTTTCCTGTAGAAAGCAGAAGGAAATTCAAGGAAACACTGACTCGTTAAATGAGTTGAAAGTTTTTTATTGTACTCATTTATTTTGTATTTATCATTGTGTATGCATCCTGGAGTTTATATGAAAAGAGCAGGATTCATAGATGAGATGATAGGCAATTTCATTCAAAAACACAACTGTTGGTTTGGGGTCACTAAAGGACAGAGAACTCCAGCTATAGACTAAAAAGGTTTTTAGAGCAGCATACACTCCATATACATGTCAATCACAAGATCCACTGACCTATAGCAGCATGGTGACAGGCCATGAAAAGTGCTCACTACCATGACAACCTTTGTGTTGATTAATAGCTTCAACTTGCCTTACCTTTTGTAAGATTATTTTAATCATCTATGTCTTGCAGAGCGGTTCTGTCCACATTGACATGCAGAAAAGAAACGTACAAACCCCCAACTCTTTATTATAAAACTGGTGGAAAAAGGATTTAGAAATACAATGGGTTGGTTCTTACCAACATACAGGGCAGCATTCTCCTCAGTAGTAAAGTCATCTATGTAGGAGATTCCCAAAGGCTGAACAGGTGTCTCTCCAATGCCCCTCAAGACATTTCCCAGGAGTACATAAATCCACATTGACAGATTAGACTCACTTTCACAGTCTGCAGGAGAGAGTGTGAAAAATCATCTTTCCATCCATGTGCAAAGAGTATGCTTGTTGCTTTTGTGCAAACAGTCACCTGTGGATTGTTCAGGAGGTTGTTTGCCGTCTTGTGTCACCTCTGCTGGCAAACCCGCCCGACAAGGAGCTGGGATAAGAGTTGAATTCTCAACCCACCGCACTGACGTTTCAAATTCATAGCTGCACACAACAACACAACAAATGTAAAGCCGAAAAAAAGGTAAACCTTAATGGATTCTGTGGAGTCTTTTGTAAAGAAATGTGTCATCTTAATGTTCTGGATGAGGCAAACAGGCCACATGAGCATCTATCACAGGGGTGAGCAAACTTCTTGACTCATGAGCCATTGTGCCAAGTGTTGTGCCAAGATATGTTTCCCATGCCAGAATTTGTATCCCCAGTCGTGGCATAACTGAAAGCCCCACTGCCCCGAAAAGGGTACAGCAAGTTAAGAAAATGACTAGAAGTTCAGGAAGAGAACTGCAAATCGATTCACTATATTGGATGCGTTCTCTACTCTCTGTCACTGAAAACATCATGTGCCCAAAGTTTGGTTGACACAACGCGGCTCTGGTCACGCAGCTCAAATGGCGCAGCTGCCAGACATCTGTGTCACGCCTGCCGCTAAAATAGTGCAGCAGGATCTCAGATTGCCCCAGTACCATTGACTTAGCATTGAAACGGGCCACCTCTGCCGTGCGAATCGCGTTCGGTGTTCAGGTGGTGTTGGAATGATCGGAAAAATGACTGTCCGACTTGGATAAAACACATGAATGTCAGAAAAAAACACAAGAAATACTCCAACACTCCATGACTGCAGAATAACTTTATGTACCTAAATAAATGTCATTTTATTTGTTGTGCACCATCTATGGGGAGACACCAAAATTACAGGGAAAGTTAAACATCAATAAAAATTATCAATACGATTTTTTTCCAGTTTGGTGGGCCAGAATAAATAGTTTAATGCGCTATATATGATGTCAGAGCCGTAGTTTGCTCACCCCTGATTTATCCTGATCCTAATAGCTTCTGTGCTTGTACCATATATTCATTAGGTATGTGAAAAAGAAAATTTTTTTTTACTCACCGTCCAATTATAAAGTGGGGCAGAGCGATGATGAAGGTCCCAATAGACATCAACACACAACCCATAGCAATGATCTTTGGCCTGTGGAGTTTGGCACCAAAATAACTCACAAACGCTATGACAAACAGATTTCCTGCAGGGATGAAACCAGAAAAAGTTGTCATGAATTATGTTTCTGCATTTTTTATGATTGCTAATGGAGAAACTCTGCAAATAAGCAAAACAAAAATGCTGGCCTTGGTAAAAGACTTTATTTTTATTATAAAATGTCACTTCGTTCTATTGTGTGTTCTCTTTCAATAGAAAAACATCAAACCTTCCTACAATCCTTCAACAAACAAATGCATGTGCATAAGCACCACTGAGCAGGAAACCAGCAGACAACTCTATCTGATCATATATGTACGTGTGAGATTGAAGCTGAGAGATTTAGGCTGGCTCCCAGCAGCTCTTTAAAAATTTAAAATTGACAGCTTTGATTCAGATTTTTGCTTTATAGAGGCATGTTTACCCCAGCAAACACGACAGCCTTCCTTCTGTTTAGGCAAACACCCTCTATAATCACGAGTACATTGAGGGCAAAGCTGAGCTAAGTGTCTGCTGGATGTCATGTTAGGAACTGAGGATCCACTCAACCTTCAGATCCACAGCCACTGCCGTTTCATCCGGCAGACGTAATCTCTTTAAAGTTCAGCATGCGTCTTTGTAACTCCTCCCAATTCATTATTCCTCATTTCTCCCGTCTCCCATTCTTTTCTTCTCCAATTTCTTGCACTTTCCTTTCCCTCTTGGTGCTGCCCTGTGCACCCTCTACGTTACCCCGGCAACAGTCCTATGGAAAAAGCCTGTTGCCTAGGCTGCATGAGAGAAACAGTCTTCACAAGAGATGGAGTGATGGAGCCACAGAGAATCACCACATTCTAAGGCGTCACCTCCATGTTTTCCTCTAGCACGTAAAGCCAACACATAAAAACATCAGGGTTATTGTGACTGATAGTAGATGATTGCTTCCACAAACCATGAGTCTAATCTCATCTTGTAACCTGAAAATGATTAGTGTCAGGGGAAAAATCCCTGCTTTACAAAGTCAATAGAGAACATTGGATTACAAACACTAAGTTCAGTAACAGTTCAGAAAGCAAGATCAACAGACAAAGCATTTATTCAAATTAGTTTCCATGGAGCTTTTTTCTACGCTTTTCAACGCAACATCACATTACAATATGTGAACACTGATTTATTCAGCTGCTTGACTGGTCTATAAAAAGAAATCCTCTTTTACTTTCATGGTCAATGTTCAAGCTGCAACACTGCTACAAAATTCCATCAGTGGATCAACATTTATGTAAAGGTCTGGACTAAATCTGGGATCAATTAAACTTACTTAGTGAAAATGGAAAAAACAAATAGTCCTGCCTAATTTTCACCATGTTCTGTTCTTCTAAGTTATGCTGAAAATCTAAAAGTTTAGAAGATACCCTACAACAGAAGGACAAACTGGGACGCAAACAAAAGTGGAAAAAGGAATTTGAAATGTAAGAGTTTAGTTGCTTTTAGGTAATTTGCACGTCAAGACAAAAGCAAGACAGTTGATAGACACAGATATTAATATTGGGGAAAGCAGAGATGAAGGTAATATCCTGAAGAATAAAGTCTGGGGTCTGGCTGCCCACAGATTTTAGGCTTCTGTATGTCCTTTCTCAACACTGTGACTCATCTCAACACAAACACACCCCTCTGTCCTCTTCTTGGAAGCCTGATGAATCCTTTATTCATATCTTGAGCATCTCAATGATCCATTCATGCTTTCTCCCAAAGATTGAAAGAAAAAAGGAAGGCAGGCTCAGAGGCAAACAAACAGAACAAGAGAATTACACCAGCGATTCGTGGGTCTCCTTACCTATCTCGAAGCTACCGTCAATGACTCCTATTAGGTAACTGGGGATGTCAAAGCGTCTCTCCAACTGAGTTATTGTGCTCTTCATGTAGCTTCCTGACAAAGCCTTTGCAAAATACGCAAAGGACAATGCTACTAGAAATATCTAGAAAAAAGAGACATAAAAAAGGCATTAAAAGATTTAACATAGAAACAGCAATACAATGTATTAATAAAAGCATATCATAAAGCAGTATTCATTTCATTTAAAACCATCTACTGATAATATTTTACTAATTTCTGGTGATTTTGAAAAAGAAAAGAAAAAAAAACTACGACCGTCAAAAAATATTACTAACCTCCTCTATTCTTTTAAGACTCTAGATTAAAAAAAGTTAAGGAAGCTCATCTGTTCTTCACCTCCTTTTGTCAGATAGTGAAATATCTGATGTGTCAACCTGAGGTCCCTTTTAGGTCTTTTTGGTGGATTGTTGTATACATACGATATTCAGTTGATATACTTAAATATTCTGCAGAAGAAGTTCTCAACTTATAATGACCGGACCTGTTTTACCCCCAGACTTGTACTTCACCAAATCGGTTCTTCAATAAACCTAAAAAATAGGGACAAATACATTGCTCTTTTATAAATTTCAGTGAGACATTTTTTTTAAAGGAGAAACCCTTGCTTTAATATTTCACCTTGCCTGATAACTTATTGCTTGGTGGTTTTAGAGTTTCTAAATCCCAAACCCGTGAAGAACAAAATAAATGTTCTTTTATAATAATTCAATGCGAAAGCATCCCCTTCCTGATATTCTATAAATCCTTCAACATGTTCAAAGCTTTGCTTTTAATTTTTATTTTGTAAGTAACAACAAAAACATGTTTTGACAAGTCTTCAATATTGGTTATTGATTATTAATTTTAACCACTTTTAAGGGAATTTCATTCACTGTTGGAAATGTTATCAAAGGGTTGCATTTTTCACATTTTGCTACAACTGCAACCAGAACCATAACAGCTGTGTGCATGCAAGAAATTAGAAACTGCTGATCAACAAACATGAAATGTTGAAGAAAGAAAAAACGACAGTTTTTTGTGTTATTAAATTGTGTCATTACATTTATTTCTAATAATTAG
The DNA here is from genome assembly GCA_036245035.1 of Adrianichthys oophorus. Classification (NCBI taxonomy): domain Eukaryota; kingdom Metazoa; phylum Chordata; class Actinopteri; order Beloniformes; family Adrianichthyidae; genus Adrianichthys; species Adrianichthys oophorus. The sequence continues at coordinate 16,725,473 of BSAI01000072.1, read as the reverse complement.
ACATATATTTTAAATAAATTAAATTTATTTCTATTAAATGTATTTATTTATTTTTAAAATCTTTTTCAAGGTTTACACGGAGCTCGTTACCCTGCAGTTTGCAACACACAATATAAGAAATAATTACATGTTTCTTAAATAATTTAAATTCAATTTTAATTAAGCACTGACAAATTTAATTACACTTTTAATTATATAATGCCAATTTTAAATAAATAATGACACATTTACATTTTTTTTCATATTAAATATATTTATTTCAATTTGTCTCTGTCCGCCCACACTGGGACCATGACATTATTAAATGTGTCATGAAATTATTAAATGTGCTTTTCAATGGTAATTTTAATATTTTACTGCCATATAAATTTAAACATTTACAAGTTTATTTATTTAATGCCAATGTTAAATAGTTATTCAACACTTTTATTTAATGATTTAATGGCGTATATCGGGGATAGGCCAGGATTTATCAATTAAGGCTCAAATATCACAGGCTTGTAAAACTGCATTTTTTACCTACGCAATATATCTAGGATCAGAAATATATGATCAAGAAGTGATGCTGAAAAACTTATCCATGGATATGTTTTATCTAGGCTGGATAACTGTAACTTTTTGCTAGCAGAGAGTAAAAGTTCTCTAAAATGTCTTCAGCTTGTTCAAAATGCAGCATCTAGATTTTTAGCAGGAACCAGCAGAAGAGAACACATTACTCCTGTGTTAGCTTCACTTCACTGGCTCCCAGTTGAATCTAGAATCAAGTTCAAAATCCTCCTGCTAACTTATAAGGCCATAAATGGCATGGCACCATCCTTTATTATAGATCTCAAAGTGCCTTATCAACCAATCAAAACACTTTGCCTACAAAATGCAGAACTGCTTGTTGTTCCTAGAATTTTTAAAAGCACAATTGGAGGTAGAGCCTTTAGGCACCAAGCTCCTGTCTTATGGAATAAACTCCCAGCTCATGTAAGAGAGGATGACACAGTTTCTATATTAAAGTTAGGCTTAAACGATTCCTCTTTGAACAGACCTATGACCAGGTTAGCTAGTAATCAGAGAATATCTAACTTACTGCTCCCTTACCTCACCTACTGTAATGAAGTTTGGGGGAATAATTATAACTTTCATTACATCCATTATACATGTTTCTCCGTGGAACTCAGCAGAGGGATATTCTTTGATAAACCTGGCCATGGCGGCCTATTCCCTCTGCTTAGTGGCCTTACGCGGGCTTAAATTTGATTAATATTGTATTTTTATTAACATGCTAAAACTGCAGGTTTTCTATTATTCTTATTATTCCTATCTGCTATTTGTACTTTATTACATGCAACTTACCGATAACACGTTTCGAATTAAATTTCAATACAAATTAGTTGCTAGCAGGTTACTAGAAGGTAGAAGCTGGGGAAAGTATGATGCACTGGGGTTCTATCCTCTATTACTTCTCTCCTCTATTCATTATCATTTACCCAGTACTATATTTTATTTAGTTCATCATGCCTCTGTTTGGTGCAGTGCGATTCATATGTTGTCCCTCTTTTCCTCCCCCCTTTGGGGGAGTGATCGTCTGTGGTCCTGTCTTTAGCTGTGGACCTCACTTCTGGCTCATTTCGCACCCCCAGCTGCCCCACAGTTTCATCTGGATGAAGCCCTTCTGCTACACTACACATGTAGTTGTTTATTTAAACATGTAGCTGTTATTAAAACATGTAGTTGTTTATTTAAACATGTAGCTGTTATTCAAACATGTAGTTAGATAAGTTAATTCTTCCTTAACAGTTCTAGCACATCACCAGTACATCCTGGGAGAGGATCCCTCCTTCATGTGAACCTCCCTGAAGTTTATTATTTGTTTATTTTGAACGGTCTGATTCGCTGACCTAAAATCCAGGACACCTTTAGCTGAAAATTCAACCAGTGTGACTCAGAAATAAATACCTGGGTACTGAACAGTGCTGATGAAGTTTTCCAGATTACTTGTATTTTTTGCAAGAGAATCAAGCATAAATTAAATATGTGTACATTGATAAAAGACATTGATAGTATACAAAAAAATCTGTATTCCTTTCATGTCATTTATGTCACGCAAATTTGCCAAAGTTGTAATCATATTGACAAAAAAAATTTAGACATGTTTACATTTCTTTTTTTAAATTTCTAACATTAAAACAACAGATTTGGTCAAAACAAGATGATAGTTTTAAAGTCTAGCTTTAGCACATAAAAGTCTTGGTACATGAACAAATATTGCAAATATTGTTGTCCATTAATTAATAGTAGAAGATGTTCAAGAGATCAAAGTCTCTTTCTAGAGATTTAAAAAAATAAAACCCTGGCATAAGATCATAACATTTGACTGTCCCAGTTTTTTTTTTTTAATAAATTACAGTTTTAAAACATTTGCTACTTTTTGATCACTGAAAAAAAAAATCTAAGAAAAACAAACCTAAGCTTTGTCAACATATAAATTCAAGACAATTTTTAAAAACTTGTGATTAAATTTTTAGTAATTATGAAAATGAAAACAGTTAATTTTTTAGGAAAGGGTCTGTAACGCCTTAATTATTCTTTACATTTATGAAAAAAAACAACCTTTTTTTTAAGTGGCTTGGATTAACTCAGCAAATCTTTGATTCCGCTATTGTTATATTAAGTCTATATTAGCTCACCCCATTTGTATTGCTTTTGTAAATTCTTAAGGGAAAGTAAAAAACCAAAATGAACATAGTGATAAAACCCTGTAGTTTAAAACATCTCCATGTACTTTTTATGTCTGAAAGATTCAAAGAAATGTGACCTCTGTGTACACGCATGCATGAACACGCACACACACCCATGCAAGCAGTTGAACACACATTCACACACACGCACCCATACCAACACACACAGCCCTATCCTGCCTCTAACGCAGACCTTCTCCTCAGCAGACTGATTGCAGCATGAGACAAGTGAGTCACATGAGAATCACGTAACATACACATGATCAGAAATACATGCTTTCATCAAAAACAGACTGAAATCTGAAGCAAACATAAGTCCATATAATAACACAGCAATATCTTATGCTCCCAAATGATAAAAGAAAAGACCTTCCCTTCTTTGAGCTCCAAATATTCTCATTTCTGATTTCCTCTTTGGGCATTAACTTTTTAGATATAACCTAATATAATAATCTAGGGACAAACTGAACAGGACGGATCAGTTAATACATTCAAGGGTTCTTTATGTTTTACGAAAAGTGAGAGGCACAGAAAGAGTGTATTGTAAACAGTAAGGCAGTAAAGCTTTGGACGTCATCATTTTCAGCTCCTCCTCTATTATGAAGCGAGTCTCTTTGCGCTCCGAGGAAACTCCTCCTCCCATGCTCAGCACATGCTGTGAAGTGTCAATACAGAGCATCACATCACTAAATAAACCTGGGGCTTTACAGCCTTAAAACACCTGTGATTACCAGTATTCTAAAAAAAAAAAAAACAAAGATGAATCTTTCATAGATATTGTCTATCATTCCTTTTTTTTTGGAACGGAACTCTCGTCATAAATGCGGGACTGCTTTAGGTAATGATCGCGCTTTTGAAACACTGAGATATGGCCAGTGATTATTGTTTATGAGACACATTGGTTTATTTTAATTAAAAACAACAGCTTTTCATAAGCAAAGCCTCGACACTGAAAGTCACATCACTGATTATTACTCTGAGTTAGCTTTATGGACTTTTAGCTGAGCTTTGCTCCTGCCTGCTTGTCACTTTTTAATAAACCTGCTGCAAGTGGAACCAGCTGTCTGCCTGTTTGGGACAATATTGAAAAATAGTAGCCTGTCCTTATATGTCATCCTCTGCTGACAAATGTCTGATTTTTCTTTTTGAACATACTAAATTGTATTAATTTGGACATTAATACAATTTTCTTAAAAGAAAATAATTTGCTCGAACAACATTTGTCTTTTTGACTAAGAAGTGGTTGGAGAATTAAAAGCAGCTAACTGTTTTGTTGGTTTTGTTGAGACTGCATTAACCAGGACATGTATCGGGGTTTTTCTCAGTACATTAAACGATTTAACAAGGGTTTGATGTTCTAAGACATGAACAACTTCTACTAAATACACATGACAAGAATCATTCATTTGTGATCCAACAACACAGGCTCCATTAGTGCAAAGAGGTCTTTGTTTATATCGACCTGACCATTAGTAATGGTTCTGGAGCTTTAACAATAGCAGCTTATCACATGTGCATATCCCAGGGTGATTAAATTGCAAAAAAACATGCATATGCAACCCTTTTCCAGCTCTTTCTAAGCGAGGATCCTTATTTTTGAGCCATTGAAGTTGGTCTTATTTGTGGCCTGTGGAAACTAATTACCAAATAGCCATGCTAGTTCAGTTACGTAACTATATTATTTAATTACACCTCTAAGATGACAGGTTCATTCAGAGAGAATGATTAAAAGATTAAAGTCAAAGAAATATTATATATTTATATAATCTTTACGAAACTTGTTGGATCATTGATAAGAACACAGCTAATTGAAAATTTGATTAAACTGGGGAGAGGGAAACCTTTCCATCAATGAGATAGTGTATGTTGGTGTGTGTTATGAGATCCTGTAAGTTATCTATGAATAAATGTACTTGCTACAGTGTAATATCATTTTTTAAAATAAAACTTTTTTCCATTTTAAAGTCAGGAGCATGATAGGCTTCAGCTGTCATAGTTGTCACTGTGCAAGAAAATCTGCAGGTCTCCTGTCAATCACAGAGCCATACAACCTTTCAATCAACAATGGTGCAACAAGAGAAACTAGAAAAAAAAACCTCCAAGCAGATGGAAGTACATACAAAATCAAAAGCCAACAGCCCCTGACCAGAACTCAAACAGGAACGTCTTTGCTGTCAGGCATGAGTTGGAACCACATCGTCAATTGTTTCAATCTTTCGCCACATAGGGAGGTCACATTGTTTTTCTTTGCAACATATATGTAGAATAAAAGCCCCTTACAAAGAGAATAATTGAGACTTTCTTCTAACAAGATATTGTAAATAAACATTTTATGAAGCTGGTTTAAAAAAAAAGTATTGATTTTATCGTTAAAATGGCACAAGTCTTTCATGACAGGGTTCTTACATTTCTAAATAAATCTTGAACATGCTTTTTAAAATGATTTTTTTCCCCACTTCTTAATTTCTGACCCTCTTCAATGAATAAAAGTAAAATAAGAAGGGTCCTTTTTTTCTTCAGTATTCACAGACAATACCAGGTTCTTATGAAGCCTTAACATTTTCTTATACACATTTTCTCTGTCATTGATCACTTTAGGTAAGGGAAGATAAAACAAAACTGTCTTTTGAGGAGCTCTAAAGCTGATTCGGATAGAAAGACAAGAAAAAAATGTGAAATCCAGAACACAAAGACACAGTGGAACCAAGGTTTTGCTGTTATTGCTATAATTAACAAACAGCTGAGAATAATACTGAGCACCGGATTAGAGTCCAGACTGTGCCATATCCTATCCAACAACTCCTGGAAGCAAACAATTCTGAGAAAAGGCAAGTCTTTCCCGCCTCAGCAGTCTTTATTATGATAAGCTACTTGAACACCATTGTCTCATATCACTTTCATGTAGAAAAAAAACAACTTGTCTATTTATTTTCTTTTTCAAAAGGTTGTTAGAAGAATCAGTAAGGAAATACTAACCTCTCAATAGTTTCCCAAAATGTTCTGCCCTGTTTGTAATCTTTCTTCAGATTTAAATGAAAATCCCTGCATATCTTTTTAGGTGGGTAATAGAATGTTATAAGGAAATAGTTTGTATGCAAGATATCAGTGACGAGTGTTTGGCACAGGGAAACCTATCCTGAAGACTTCTAATTACAGCTAAAAACAGAAATTTAGTCATTTTACATGTCTTGAAAGGCTAAGCCAGAGAGAAAGTATGTTGTTGTTCACCTTTCGGCTTATCCTGTCTGGGGTCGCCACAGCTAATCAGCTGGCACAGGTGGTTTGGCAGAGTGTTTTTGTGATGGATGCCCTTCCTGATGCAACCCTGTATTTTCAAGGCACAGGGAAACCCAGATAGGCAGTAGTGCAGAGGGTTTTGCCTAAGGACCCATAATGGATTCTCTGACTCATTGCACCCCTGGGAAGCAAACACAGGTTTGTTGCACACCAGTCCTACACTTAGCCAACTGAGCCACCCAGCTACAAGCCAGGGAGGAAGTATGTCAGTGTATGATGCACATAACATTTTGACTGTTTAAATAGTTTCTTTATTGTAGATGATCGATCAACTTTCACGAAAGTTTTTGATAAATTGCGTAAAGACTACTCACTTTTTATGTTTTTGGTGTTTGTTGTTGGCCCATCTTGGCCAGGTACTACAGCTGAAAATTACACTGGACAAACACTGGAACATTAACAGACATGTTCCTTTAAGCACTGTCCCTGTTCAAATACATTTTAAAATAGATTAAATAAAAATAAATAAAATGTGGGTTTTCTAGCAGCTTGACTAAATGATGGCAAAACTGTATTTTGTGGGGTTATCTCCTAATACAATGATCTTCTATATGCCTTGTTGGTGCAGTGACATGCTGCATTTTGGGAGTTTTGAGGCCTGAATTCTAACAGGACCATAAAGTTGAATGCTTTAAAGATGGTCGAAAACTGTTTTAAAACAGGCGGCAACTCCAAACTGCATCACACACTCACATGAAAAGTGCTCTTTCTCTATTTTTGATTTCATGGTCTTAACTTACTTTTAGTGAATCAATAACAGGGACAGGGACTTGGCAACAGACAAGATGGCGCCTGACATCATCATCTGGAAGTGAGATTAACCATAACCTAAAAGTGTCCAAATTGTAAAAAAGAAAAAAAAAAAAAGTTTAATCAAAGCTTACAACAGAAAAAAACCTGTAACTGTTTGGGTTGCCAGTTAAACTGTGGTCTTTTACTTGAGAGTTAAATGTCACATCCTTAGCCCTGTCAGACTTGTTTGCCATGCCAACTTGCTCTTTTTCAGAGAGACAAGATTTTGTCAAGGCATTTATGTCAAATTTGCCAGGAAAATGGACAAAAAACAACAACAAAAAACTGGCTTCAAATTGTTTTGATACAAACCAAAGTTTCATGTGACCACATTTATCACAGCTGTATTGTCTTATCCTCCCCATAATTCCTAAAGCATAGTCCCAACAGGCGTGTGTGAAGGGATATTGAAAATGTACGTCTTTATTCTTACAGAAAATGGCATATATATTGTACATATTACATATAGAGCGCTTATTACCTTTAATGAAGGCCCAAAGTGTAGTGTATGGCAACCAACCCATAACCACCAGGAGCAATGTGGGGTTCAGTATATTGCCCAAGGACACTTGGGCACATGGGTAAGCAAGAAAGGGACTGAACCTGTGATCTTCGAAACAGAGGTCGACCACTCTACTCTTTGCACCACGGTCGCCCCACAGTGTTGAAGTGGGACCAGTGGAATCTGTATGATGTATCACTAGAAGTATGTAACCTATAATTAATTTCTCACTCTACAAACTCAGTTTTTACAGGAAAGCTAAGGTCAATATTTGTTATAAAATGGAAGTAATATGTACCTGCTAAAGAGGCACGTGGAGCTTTTTTTTTTATCTTAACCTTATTGGCTCTCTGTGAGTTTTGTGTTGACCAGAAACATTTTTTTGTTATTTTTAAATGGCTTCAGGCTCTTGCTCTTATAATATATCTTTAAACTCAATGACTCATACACTCCCTCCAGCGTTTTGAGGTCAGCGAATCAGATCTTGTGAAGGAAAATTCAGATTTGATAATGCTTTCTCAGTGGAAAAAAAAACAAAAACTTTGGAATGACTTGCCAGTATTGGCTTGTAATGCGAACTCCACACTGAGCATGGAAACATGCTTATGAGCGACCGCTTTCAATGAAAAGTCATTTCGCATTTCAGGCTTCCGTGTTCAAAACGATCGCGTTGACGCGTTGCTACACAAGTCTTTAAGTTTGTTTTGGGACTCTACGTACAAAATGCGCCGCCGTTGAATGCGCAACAAAAGTTAAACCAGTTGAACTTTGACCAATCAGGAACTTGGATTTGGTAGTGTCGTATGAGTAGTGTTCTTTTCAAAGAACAAAAGTCTCAACTGTTTGAAAATTGATTATGAAGGAAAAATAAATAATTGCAGTTTGTGCTCAACCGGAATTCTATGAGACCGAGTCTTTCACATATCGGAATAGAGGTGTGAAAGAAAAAGCCAGGAGCAAGGTTTGCAAGATTTGAACTCCTTCAACATTTTCTACCAAGCCTCTTTCAACTGTGAATGCATGCACTAGCATCACATAGTACCAATCTAATATAAACACCATATGCTAAAAGCACGTACAAAACCCAGGTTCACGGCATTCCTGAATGTGCCATTCATGCCAAGTGTGTACATAGAAGAACACAGTAAGAAATATAGATTTTGTCGTTGCTTCTATTTTTAACTGCATGCTTTTTAGTCATCATAACTTTTGTTAAATTTCCTACTTTATGTCCAGCACACTGGTCAGAGATGTTGTTTCACCTCTTCGTGCCAGATTTTATGCCCCATTATTAAAAAAAAAAAAATTCACCAGTGTTTTATTTTTTAATTTGATGCTAAAGTAAGATGAGTCCTGGATTAAATGGTTGGATGTAATGAAACGAATAAAAACATTGTGGTGGCAAAGTGAACAATTGTACAATGCAAGTAATTCCCACATAATTAAAGTCAATAAAACAGTATTGAGCTAATTTGTTAATAATAGGGTTTTATTTTATTTTTTTACTGACCCTTCCCATCTTTTGAGTACCTTAAGCCTGTCATCCCCATAATTCCTTCTCCACTCTCAAAAGTGGCACACTATCAGCTCTGAAAGAAAGAAAAAATAGTCTAAAGTAGATCAAATAGTCCTTTTAAAGAGCCTTTGTATAAAGAAACCCACTGAACTGATTCCACAATGAGGCTAGTTAGTGCTACCGTGTACACACTCAACTGCACTCAGAATAAAAAAAACATGTGACTCTTAAAACACAAGCACATCCACCAGAAGTAATAGCTGCAGCTCTGTAATCTAAGCATTCATGAAGACTGATTTGTGTACCCTCAGACTTGTGCAAGGAGAGGTGTGACTTTGCCTGTCTGTGCCATCACAGCCTCTGTTCTCCCGCGTGCGATCCCCATCAGCTCTGTCCTCCATCCTCCAGATATGTCTTTGCGTTTCCTTTGCAGAGGTCTCCTACTGAATGCAGTTTCTTGGCACTGAGGGATGCAACCCTGCAAATGGATAATTCAAGCATGTGACCCACTTCTCATCCTTAGCAAACAAAAAAAAAATGTGAGAAAAGGAAAGAAACATGTTGTACAGGGAAGACTAACTGGAAATGGAAAGACTTCAACCACAGAATAAAAGGAATTCAAAGTCTACATGGAAACAAATAACAGAACAAAAGGAGTTTGTCTTAAGTAAACTATTCTAAGCTTCGATATTGAACAGCGAACCGAGCTGCACATACTCAGAAATCAAGCTCAATACCTTCTTGTGTTGTTTTGGCAATAGTTAACATCATGAGACCAAATATAATGAAGCTTAAAGTGTGGCTGGGAAATCTGTCAAAACCCTAATCTAAAGAGCTTTACAACACACAAAAATACAAATAACGAGATTGGTAAGGTGAACTGTTATTGGTTTAAATTAAAAAAATCTTGCTGTGAAAAAAAAGACAGTGTTATTAAAAAAGTTTCTTGATTTTTTAGAAAAGAAATAACTGTAGACATGTGTTTTGTCTTTTTAAATTGGCATCAGTTATGTTTATCCAAACAGATTCAGGGATACTTGAGAGTTTTGCAAGAACTTGCAGGAGTCTGAAATGTTACCATTTTATTTTTTTAAAACAGATCTGAACCCAAACAAAGATGCAACATAAGCATTAAACATATTTTCTGGCATATCTTTATTAGCATGCTATGACCCACTTCAACCCTGTCAATATGTTTAAACACAAAATTAAAGCTGGAACTCCTAAAATACCCAACATGGTGTTCAAAAGGCAGGGCAAAGCATGAGTTTGTTACACCCCAAAGAACTTGGCATTTGTATCAGATGAATCAAACAAGAAAAGTAAAGAAAGAAAAAAAAATATGTGTGATGTCAAAGTGTGAACGAGCTGTTTTAGTTTTCAGAAATGTAAAGCCAGTCTAATAACTATTTTTATCTCCTCTGCTTTTTTGTCCATTTTCAGGTGTCTACACATGACTGCCTGACTCTGCATCAACCACCCAGCTTGTTTTCCAGGTACCCTTCTACTGGACCACTTGGCCATTTATAAAGATGGCGGCCATGCACTCAACTGTTGCAAAAATATTCAATGCCTTTTTGCCTAAATCTCAAAAATATGTGCTGTTTATGCACAAAATGAAATCTTTAGACTGGAGGGGTACCTGGAATACTTTAATATAAATAAAATATTTAAATCTTCTTTAAAACAATCTTGTGGCTCGTGATTTTCTGAAAGAGGGCATCCTAAGGTACACTAAGGCCAAATTTGGTGCTTGTACCCCAAAATGCATGATTATTTTAATAGCAGGCTCCACTTAATGGAAGGGTTTATAGTATCCTTATCTGAACGTTGTTTTGGCTTGCTATATAAATTGAAAATAAGAATGTATTAGTTCATATCCAGTCTAGTTCACTTACTTTTTACTGACGTCAACTGCTGTTTACAAAGCACCAAAAAAAAAGTAAAAAAAATACTTCTTTTCCAGGTCAACAAACAAACTAAGCTAAACGCTTAAGTTGTTTAGACTCAGTATAGCCAGCAGCAAAATAGAGACATTGCAGTTTTTTGCTTAGAGCATGCCTCTGGTCAGAATGGATCAAGCCACTAAATACCTACAACTTGAAAAAAAACAAGAAGTGGATAGAAGTTTTACTTAAAGTTATCAAGAACAGGGTGCGAAACCACTGCCTGTGTTTTCTTTAAAATATTTACGACACTGCGTTTTTTTTTTAGCTAAAGATTGGAACGTTCCTTTTATTCAATAAAATGAAAGGAACTAAAAGAGTAAGTTGTATGAAGAGAGATAAACTTCCTCTTTTTGTAAAAAAAAAAAGTTGCTATACAAATGTATGCTGATTGATCATTTTTTTCTTCTTTTCTCACTTATGTGAAGAAGTGAGCGTAACTGGAAAAAGAGAAACTATTGCACTATTTTGTCAGTGATACCACTAAGGGCTACAAACATGAATTTAGAGAGAAACTCAACAAAATGATAAAGACGCGTATAGCTCTCCTCACCACCCTTTATATGGCAAAACCAGTTCAATATCTTGTTTTGCTTACCAACTTAAACTGTCAAGATTTACCGTCACAACCAACCAACAACACTGTTTACACGCAATTTATTATATGTACTTCATATTATATAGGTCTGCTACATAATCACAGTAAAAACAATAGATCAAAAATAAATTGCTAAAACTTCAAAAAATGTTTGTCCATGCCTGTTTTTCTGTCTGCTATGCAGGATGACACCAAAAATGTAAATCCTTTTTGCCTTTTATTTTGTGGTGTTTAACTAGAAAGATGAGCAAAGCGCTTAACGTAATTTATAGTGACTCCGGGTAGCTCCAAAAGACATCTTGTTAACTCCAAATACTCTGCGATTTCCATGTAAACAACATAACCGGAAATGAATTAGTGGTCAAGCGAAGTAGGTCGAGCCCATTCTGATTCAGCAAGTTAATTCAATTGTAAGAACAGACTTGTAACTCTTTTTGTTTACGTTCCACTGTTCTACCAAAAAGATGGATATCCATTGATAATTTCAGACAAGAATGTGAAGTACAACCTTAAAGACCCACTCTAACAAAAAAGATGTTTTTGTCATGTTCTTGTAGCATTTTTCAATGATAGAGGACATGTATAAAATAATTTAGGAACTGTGTTTCTGAGCATTTTTTTTCCCAATCATAATGGATCAGGTACAGGTGAAAAAAATGCAGTTTAGAAAAGCTCTCAGTTGTGACAGAAAAACTGCTCCACTCCAGTCTGATGCATCCACTTACAGACACATAGATCCAAATAGATCTTTGTTTTCCTCGTCCGAGCTGGCATCTGGCTCAAAAATGTATAGCTGGATAGCTGCGATATTGCTTGTCATTTTTGTTGCTCCACTATTGCTAGGTTGGGGTTGTGAGAGGTTGAAAGCTAGTGGGAGAGTGTAAACAAAGGGATAATGGGATATCAGCGGAGGCTTACTTCCACACCAACTGTTCCACCCAAAACTCAGAGGCAAGGTTCTGCTGCTGCTCTGTAAAAAAATGTCTCACAAAAACAACACAGGTTTTTTTTGGCTAATAATGACATCGTCATAATCAAATGACCACTGGGAACACTTAAAATAGATCAAAATTTGATTGATGTGGGACTCTTGTGTTAGTAAATAACAATGAAAGAAAGCTATAGGGAATCAAATGGGAGGACGTCCTCTGATTCTTTCCTTTAATCTTAGTTAAATTTAGCCAGTTACTGCAAAATAAAGAAACAAAAAAAGTTAGGGAACTGCGAGTTGTTTCTGATATTTTTACCGTCTACAATCTTCTCTGATTGTCGTTAAAAAACTTGAACTAGAAGTACAGTAAAGAGGGGGTAAAACATTGTATATATGCAGGTAGGCACACTCAGTCATTTTAACTGTTTAAGGTTTAAAAGAAAACATTAACGTGGCAAATGCAGGAGGAACTGCTAGACCAACTTGATTTACAAAGCTTTTTTAAAAACATAAAAAAATCTAGAGATAATTTCTGATGCATCGTGTATTGTAATGAGATTGGATAAAAGCAGAAGTGTATGTTTTTAAAATAATCTTGACTAATCTACTAATCAAAAAGATAACCAACAGATAAGTGGAGAGCTAAACTGCTGCAGCCTACGCCTATAGTTTAGCAGCAATCTGTGACCAGAGGAGCTGCAAAGATGTGTTCACAAGATGAAACTTTAGAAGAGGTTTGCATTAACCTCTGAGTGGGTGGAACCACATCCCCCTCCAGGACAATGAGGTGTTTACCTTACAATAATCCCTGGCCACTAATTGACTGATAGATGTGACTTTTGTCAAAAAGAAAAGCTTTAGGCTGTTTGCAGAAAGTGTTAAAAAAAAAAGTAAAAACAGGCAAATGAGGTCAACGGGAAAAAGCTGGAGCTCTGACTTTAGCAGAACAGCATGAGGGATGTTGGACAGGGTTTAAAAATGTACATCAAAAGCGTGGACGCCGTACTTCCAGATGAACGGACAAAGCGTCTGATCTGTGCATGCTTTTCAGGAAGTGACAATCTTTTGTCCTCTTTTGTTCCCACCTCACAGTGAGAGAAACATTTCACTATAGCTGATATACACCTGCATTCCTGTTGTCCAATATTGTGTCTCTCTAGGAATCATATTAGACGCCCTGGTCTTTCTTTTTAATGGCTGAACCAGTGGCGGAGCTAGAACATTTTATATGGAGGGGCGGGAGGAGGCCAGAAAGTGGTAAATGAGAGAAAGGATTCAAAATTAATATTTCTAACAGTCTTTTTAATTGTTAATATTAAACAAATAGTTATTTTAGCTGAGGTGCTATTACGAATGTTTAAAGGAGTTTGTATTAATGATTTCTTAATCTTTGCTGTCTTCCCTTGCCCCATACCCCCTGGCTCCGGCCCTGGCCTAAACACACATTTGAAAACACCAAATATGTCTTTGTAAAAAACGATCTACACACACAGCAAAGGTAAGTTAGTTAAAGTCCCACTCCAATCATCTTTTGATCTGTTGTAAAAGCCCTAACTTTCTTTCGTTGATATTTACCAACACAAGAGTCCCACATCAATCACATTTTCATCAATTTTAACAGCATTCCCAATAGTCATTTAGTTAGGATTTCAGCCAAATCAAAAACCTGTGTCGTTCTCTAGGACATAGTTTTTTGAAAGAGCGGCAGTAGTTCATCAGAAATTTGCCTCTGAATTTTGGGCAGTATTGTTTGGACTGCTCTCATTTCCTATCATCCCTTTGTTTACACTATCTCCCATTAGTTTACAGACCCTCAAATCTCAAGCTAACATTTGCGGTGCAACAAAAACAGTGAGCAGTACCAGAGCTATCTACGCATACAGTTTTGAGCCAAATGCCAGCTCTGACTAGGAAAATGAAGACATACATGGATCTATTTGTCAGCAAGTGGATGCATCAGAATGGAGTGGAGAAGGGAGGTTGTGGCCTGCTGTTTGTATTTTGTCTGTAACAACTACAAACTTTTATGAACTGTATTTTTGTCTGCTCCTCATTCACTTCAATTTGAATAAAGAAATATTAAGAAATGCAGATTCAATCATAATTTTCCTTAAATATGTCCTCCATCATGAGAAAAATGCCTCAAGAACATGTTAAAAACACCAAAAACATTATTTTCAATAGAATGGCTCTTTATGGACTTGTGAAAAACAGCACCTGGCTGCAACTTAGCTTCTTAAATTAGAGCTAATGCAGTTCTGTCATTTTTTTTTCCTAGGGTAATAATGCTGACATAGTTAAAAAAAAAAAAATTCTGTTCTTCATCTAAAGTCATTTTTCCCTATGCTCAGCCAGCTGGGAGCAAGTGACATTTACCTCCCATTCTCAAAACAGCAACGGCATCAAAAACACTGATAATGTTACAAAACCAAATAGTTAAGACCTTCACAGCAGCAACAGCCTAAACTAGAAGATATTCAGAGAATTGGCTTTTAGTACATAGCTTCTTCACAGGATCTTGTCAACATTTTTTGTCAATTTTGTGTTTGTTCTGTAAAACTTGAAAACATTCGAATTTATTTGTAGAATTAATGCTTTGTTTTTAAATGGAACTGATCAAGCAGTTTAGTGTTCTGTTTTATTTATGTTCTCTTTCAAAATTTGAAAGCATTTGCTTTAATTTTCTGTTTAATTTGTAATATTTATGCCTTTTTTAATTTTCTGGGAGGAAAAAAACTGTTCCTTCAATGCATCTTATATGTTGAAAGTAGGAAATAAATATTTAAAGCTAAATAACCTGCTGTTGAATACACATTTCTCAAGTGAGCCACAGAGCATTCAAAATAAACTAATATAGTTATTTCATTTACATCGTTATATATACCGTTATCGTCTGATATGAAAAAAAAAACAATTTTGCGATATAAAAAATGTACTATCGCCAAGCCCTTATTTTTTTTATTTACACAGTCTGACTATGATAACTAGCCTATAGGCTATTTTTCTGTTTTAAAGACCCACTTCAATTAAAAACTGTGGCTTTTTTTTGTAGTTTTAACACATTCCAGCATATTCCTCATGATAGAGGACACATTCCACCAAGGAGAAGATCCACACCTGTATAGGAAGATCATGCAAACCTCACACAGAAAAGTCCCAGCCAGGAATTGAATCAGGTTCTTCTTGCTGTAAGGTGAAAGAGCTAACCATTACACCACCAAACAGCCTTTGTTATTATTATTATTATTTGTTCTTGTTTTCCTTGTCACAACTGAACAAAATTATAGTAAAAGGTTTAATATATCGACAGAGTGGATTATTAGAATGATCTTATGTTCTTTTTCACTGCAAAAAATTGCCTAGTTGCTGTTCAGAGGAAAAGTATAGACTTCCATTTGCATGTACAGATTGGGGGTGGGGGTGGGGGGTGGATTCTACACCAATGTTGTCATGTTTATATTTGATAGTAAAAGAAGAAAAAGGATGACAGCACACCCAAACCACAATGATAGAAACATGTTTGACTTGGATTTTCTGTTATATATCTATTAAATATTTTTAAAAGTACTCCAATGTACATCTAAAAATATCTACAGAGTAAAAGAATAGAGTTGTCTGAGATGTCCAGTAGACATATACATTGTAGATGTGTATTAGTTAGATAGTCGACATGTAAAAAATATCCAAAGATTAGATGTCTACAGGTAGATGTGTAGGTGACCTCTATGCAGAACACTTTTGGTAGACATCTATAAGAGTAACAAAATAGAGTTGTTTTTCAATGTCCAGTAGACAGAAGTTTAAAGCTGTGTTTCTCAGCTTTCTTTACTCAAAAAGTGATGAAAAAAAATGTCCTTTATAAATAAAAATATATAAATTAATGTCTTATTTTTTGTGACTGAACTGCCAATTGGCATTCAGCTCCAATCACCATTTTTGTTGCACCACTAATGTTAGGTTGGGTTTGAGAGGGGCTGTAAGCTAGGGGAAAGAGTGAAGGGATAATGGTATATCAGCTGAGGCATACTTCCACACCAACAGTCCTGGCCACAACACAGAGGTGAATTTCTGATGAACTACTGGGGCTTTGAAGAACCTATGTATTAGAAAACAGCATCCTCTTTTTTAAAATGTTGGCTAAAAACAACAACAACATAATAATAATAATAACGATAATAATAATAATGAATTTAAAATAAAATTTTCTCTTAACAAATTAAAATAAAAGGGAAAAAAAACTCTTGAAGATGATAGAATATGGTGTTTTGCTCAATGTTGTGTTTCCGCTTTAGTTGGCAAAACAATTTTTGGACCTACAAATATTTATATATCTTAGGCTATTTAAGTTATTTTGAAATATGATTTGTTTCTGTAAATGAGAGCTGCGTGGGAAAGACTATGAAATAGGCTTGAAAAAGATAAATAAAAATCATGTAGTTATATTATTATTGTTGTTCATCTTGGATGTTTGGATCTATTCGCTCCAGCGCACTGATTTTTACAGCTTGGATTCTTGCAAAGATGAGTGTGGTGTTAATCAGGGAGACCTCACCTCAGCTTCCGTCACAACAACCGTACAGTTGAACGAACCCGGCGGGTTCAGTAGCAGATCGGAACCGCAGGGTGTCCTCCCTCAGCCCGCTCCTGACAAACTTCTCATGAGGCGCCGGTTCTTACAGTGAACACGCAGAGACCGACATGTCTCATCAGAGTTCATCTCCAGCTGATAAACGCCGTCGTAGTTCTGAGGTTGAATATTCCAGAGTGAAAGGAGACTTTGGTCTCGTGACTCATGTCTGCCCGCGTGCAGCCCCTGCGTTTTAGCGCAGCTTGGAGACGAGGAGCGTCGGATGCGCAGGCGGATGAGACTCCACAGCCTCCCGACGTCTGAGTGGGTCCGCACGAAGACTGCCTCTGGCACATCACTACTAATAGAAGAGGCGGGCATTTCTCTCTCCATCGCTCTCCTCACTCTCCTTCTCTCTCCCTCTAATCCCTCCCTCCCCCCTCCCACAATTTCAAATCTAAACCATGTCACATTCATGTGTTTATCAACCAGATGTCGCAGCCTGACATTTAGCAGACACAAAACAGCCCAGATTTAGACGTCAAGGGAACATGTTTCTTTCATTATCCCTATATTTTCTTGATAACTTTCTGAATGTGTAGAAAGGATGTTGCAAAATACATTTTCTTGAACTTAATACAGAAGAGGAGAGCCTGGATAGCCAGTCTCATTATGGGGTGCAGATGGAGGGGCAAGTCTGGGTGTTCTGAGAGTTTTTGGTCATATCCCTCATATCCCTAAAATGCTTAGAAAACCATGATATCATCGTATCAGTACATCTATCCACATATATATCTATCTTCCCCTATGATCTACTTGATATGTGTTATAAATAATATACAAAAAACTCTCTGACACTACCCTCTGCATTCAACGGGCTTGGGGACAGCACTTTTTTTTTCTTTTAGTTAATCGTGAATTTTTCAGCCCATCACACTTGGGGAGCATTGCCCTCTGACAGGAGTCTGAGCTCTGTCAACCTCTACGGTCATGGCAGGAGTCATCTCCTGAACACTGACACTACATCTCCCAGCCTCCCCAGCAGACTGATCCTGGATATCACACACCTGACGCTTGTCCACAATCATGCATAGGGCACATAAGCACACAGAGCCTGGCTTGGTGCGAAGTGCCATTCAGCCTGCATATGAGCGGTTTATCCTGATCTGATCACCTGTTTACCAGACCCTGCTTCATATTTGACTCTGCCTCTTTGCCGCCTGCCCTGACCTTTGCCTGGACTCTGGCCCTTATTTAGCTTTTGTGGACTTTCAGCTGAGCTTTGCTCCTGTCTGTCTGTCTGAGTCAATAAGACCCGCTATACATGGAGCCAGACGTCTGCCTGCTTGTGGAAGCCCCTCCCCCACGTGCCCATGCACATGTGTGGCCTTGGCTCTCACACTTGCCAAAAAATGTTCAGCCTAATTTTTAAAAAACGTTTATTTACTGAGAGACTCAGATGCATGTTACATATTCCTGATGGGTACATCATTGATTTCCAACAAACTATTTTTGTTTTTGTTCTATGTTTATGAATGCATTCTTTTAACTTTTTTTTATGAATGAATGAAAGAATAAATGATTTTTTTATGAATGCTTTTTTTTTAAACTTGCTATAAGAAATGGAATAGCATACACAAACATTTATTTGTTAAGATTACATTAGACATGGAAATGTTGACAATATAAAAACCACATTGTTCAATAAAACCCTTTGATCTTTGACTTTATTTCTTTCTGGGAAAGAAATCCTGATGTTTTGGCTCTTAAGTAGTTCACAATAATTCACAATAATTTGGTAAAAAAAAATGTATTTAAATTTATGGTAGCGGCCATTGTATCACGTAGGTCTAGATGAAGCAGAACTCAACTACGCAGACTAGCGTGGCACTTCCATTCACATAGTCCAACACTTCATCAAAACAGGGCAAGGATAGGAATCTTGGCAAGTCACTGCGTTAAGGTGCCTGTAGTCCACACATGGGTGCCAACCACCTATTTTCTTGCAGTCTAGGGGCTTTCTGAGGGCTCAATAATGCCATTAGCTGCCATTGCTTTAACCAGTCCTTCAGTTGCACGGCGCTTTGCAAGCTGCAGGTGGTGAGGGCGAAGGCCTATTGGTTTAGCCTCCCCATTGTCAATGTGGTGCTGGACCAGACTTGTTCTGGTGCAATCCTCTTCACGAGCCATAAAGATGTCCCAATACTCCCACATCTAAACTCTTGCAATAAGCACCCAAGCTGCTCCTTGTGTGTCCCTTTGAGGTGAGCGTTGCTGTGATGCTCCAGCTCTTTAATTGCTGCAATAGTTTTGAGGGATGGGGCAGGAGTTAGAGAAGGGTCAGATGTAACAATTTGAACCCCATGGCTTCTTTGAAGCTTCTGGCTTTCGTCTTTTGTCTTATTCCTTGTTACAGGCATTCCCGAAGCAAGCTGTTCTCCAGGGTGTCTCTCTAAATCGTTAACTATCTGCTCCATCATTGCTTCTTTCTGACAGCAGCAATCCCACTTCTGACACCAATTTAGTGGCTGTTGTATCACGCACTGTAGGTCTAGATGGAGCAGAAAACTATGCTGACTTATGAGGCGCTGGCATCTACCAACTTAACTTTTCTAGCAAGCAGAAGAATGAGCTGACCTGTGTCTCATACACCGCAGAACCTGTATTCAGTAAAATTTCATTTTACGTCTTAATTGGATTTCATTGAATTCACTTAACTTTACTGAAAAAAAAATCTCCTTATTTTACTTTAAATGGGGTGACCAACCCATACTTAGCAATAATCCAATAAATCTCTTTTCACATGACACTGCTTATTCAGTCGTTCTTTAACTTGCTACTTTTTAATCAGGGTGAAAGGGGTCTGCTGAAATCTATTCCACTGGTAACGAGGTAAAAAGCATGATATAAATCAGATGACCTATTCATAATTTGCGTCAGTCATTAGTCCTCATTGCGACCAACAACTATGCAGGCACTCTTGAGGAGATTTAGATTAGATTCACCAGAAATGCAGCATGCATCACTTTGGACTGGGAGAGAAAGTTGCAGTCCATAGAGGAAATCTATGTATTTAAATATATAAACTCCACATTGAAAGCCCTGTTAAAGTTAGAGTCTATATGTAAAAGAGATAGATGCATCATTAGATCACCTTATCTATTGACTTACTGTAGTCATTTTAACAGTTTTTTTTCAGTTTTATTGTGTTGGATTGACTTGATAAAGTCAAATTCCTAGCATCCCAAAAAGCTATCAATACTTGGAAGATGCAAAGTAAAGGTAAATCTGGCTGAGACACCTTAATCTTCTTTGTCTTTTGGCTGCTCCCTTTAAGAGTCTCCACGGCAAATCTCCTGCCTCGATCAAATCCTATCCTCTACATCCTCCTCACTTACACTAACCACCCTTACATCCTCTTCATTACATTTATAAACCTCCTCTTTGGTCTTCATCCATGCTTATTTCCTGGAACAACTTTATTGCCATGATATTGACTTAAAATGACCAAAAATGTTGAGTAAATAAAAAAAATTCTGTTGACGTCCTTATCAGCACAAAGCTGCCCTCCATTTATGCTGTGTTCACGCTCAGCGAATTTGCATCTGCCACCTCTGCTTTGGCGTGCAAGGAATTAGCTGCTGGATGCTTGTCCAAATTTTGTTAATAAATCTGCCACTCCTGCCATATGTTGGAGGAGCTACTGTCTAATGTTTTAGCCTCATGGAAGACATGGATGATGTTGAGAGATCAGGTTTGCTTTTTTTGAAGAGCTCTACAAAAGCATCGGCGAGCACGTCGCCATGTCTGGATTTATGAGATTATTCAGAGTACGTTGAGGTTCACCATATACTGCAAGAGCTGCATCTGAATTACATTTGCTGCCCAAAACATGCTGCTGCCAAACCGCTGCTCCTGACACGCAGGGCCTCTGATTGTGTCTATACATTGACTTAACATTTAAACTGGTTGCTCAAATCGCATTCAGTGAGAACGCAGCTTTATAGTGGGTAAAAAGTATTTGGTAGTCACTAATTCTGCATATTGTCCCACCTGAAAAGGGAAGAGAGGTCTGTAACTTTCATCATGAGTAGACATATGGATCCTTTCAGGACAGTCGTCCTGTCCCTTTTGCAGAAATGCAGCCCTAAAGCTTGATGTTTCCACCCACATGCTTCACAAGGGTATGGTACTCTAGGGATGCAACTCATCATTCTTTCCACATTAAACACGGTAAGGAGCGTTTATAACAAATAGTTCAACTTTTGCTTAATCTGACCACATAACTTTCTCTGAATCCTTTCATGGTTCGTATCTCAGGGATAGGCAACTTCAGGCCTGTGGCCCTCGAGGCCTGGAGTTGCCTATCCCTGGGATTGTCTCTGGCAAACATTAAACAGGCGTTAACGTGCTAGTTTAAGCAGGGGGACCTTTTGTGCACTTCAGAATTTGTTAACTAATAATGACCTTTGTTACCAGTGCCAACTATATTTAGGTCATTGAGCCATTCCCACTGTGTAATTCTTGGCAGTTTCCTCACCATTCTCAAGGTCATTTGAACCCCACCAGGTAAGATCTTGCATAGAGCCCCAGGTTAAGAGAAACTGTCAACGGTCTTGCGTTTTTTCCATTTTTTTATAATTGCTTCAATAGTTGATCTCTTCTCACCAAGCCAGTTGGTTTATTGGAGATTAGCTCATCAAATTCTTATTTAGGTGTGTCTCCTTCAGTTACTTTTTGGTCTTGGTGGAGACCAAAGTTGCAGTATGTTTGTTTAAGGGAAAATGTGTCTTTTATAGAGATAACCAGTTCAAACAGGGGCCAATCATACAGATAACAAGTGGAGGATAGAAGAACTTATTAAAGAAGAAGAAAGGAAAGGAAGGAATTCTTGCTTAATCGTTGATGCAAAACAATTAACTGACAGAGAAAATTTTTAAAAAATCAAAGAAAAAACACAATAAAAAGAAAACTGAATAAAAGGTGAAATAAACTCAAACTACTCAACTAATCTGTACAAGACAGAGAAACAAAAAGGTTAACCGATTGATCTGATAAATCATAAAAATCACATCAAAACACTGAAAGTTGTAACAGCTAACTTAGTCAACTGAAACTAAATGAGGTCAATTAATCCTGACTCGAAAATATATTAGGTAATTGTATAAAAAATGATAATGAAGGATACTAACTACATGCAAATTTAAACTCAAAGGCGTAAAATTTGTCACATTTTAAAAATAAAAATATAAAACAAATGATCAAATACTTTCCTCTCCTGTAATATTGTTCTTTCAGTAAGTTTCAGTTCAACAATTGCTGTTAATCAAACATCAATAAAATACAGCAAATACATTTTTATTTATTTTAACTCCTCTTTCTTCTTGGTTTCTTGTAAACAAATGCCCACGTCTGTCAGCAGTTCAGCCATCTCTTGCAAGAGGATAGATCTGGCTTGTTACATAAGCATTCCCACTCAGAATGTGAACTGTAGGATATTTCTGCCCTGCTTTTTAAACACCTGTTCTGTCATGTTATGATTGCATTAGCACTCACAACTGTCAAATGGTGTGCATTGCAATAGGGATGCAGACCAAAAGTGATGCCCTTGATTGTTCTGAAACTTTTTTCACACCTTGTGTTATGGCTGGCCGGGAGACGAAAACCCTGGGGCAGGAAAGAGTCAAACGCATACAGAGAGTTCCAAATAGTTAATAGCAAAAAAGATTTAAAAAAAAACATAAACTAGAGAAATAGGCCTTAAAATGTATTAGAAAGATCTCCAGGATGTACATAAGATGCTTTGATGAAAAGAAAAGAATAAGCACCTCTTTAAATGGTGAATCTTAATGAATTAATTCCAGGAAGCTGTGACCATCTCTAAGAGAACCTAGGAGGGGGTACAGGAAGAAATCCAAAGAAAACCCAAAACCAAAACACAAGGGATTACGGTATCCTATAACAAGGATAAGACTGTCCTAATGCCAATTTCTCATTCAATCACATCCCAAAGGGTTGAGATCTGGTGACTGTGGAGGTAATTTGAGACCAGGGAACGTATTGTCATGTTCTAGAAACCAGTCGGAGATGTTTCCAGCTTTATGACATGGTGTGTTATCCTGCTAGAAGTAGCCATCAGAAGATGGGTACAATGTGGTCATAAAGGGATGGACATGGTCAGCAACAATACCCAGGTAGTCTAAGATGTTGTAATGATGCTCAATTGATGCTAAGGGACCCAAAGTGTGCAAAGAAAATATTCCCCTCACCATTACTCTGCCACCACCAGCCTGAACCGTTGATATAATGCAAGATGGATCCAAACCTTCATCTTATTGATGCCAAATTAGGACCCTACCATCCAAATATTGCAGCAAAAATTGAGACCAGGCAAAGTTTTTTCAATCTTCTATTCTAAGCCTAAGCCTGAATGCATTGAGTTGTCATGTGATGGACTGATTAAAAATTTTGCTTTAAGGAGCAGTTGGACAGGTAAGCCTGATAAAGTGGCCAGTGAGTGTATGTATCTAACATGGAATTAAATACAGTGAGTAGTTGCATTTTCTACAAAACTGGTCATAAAGTCACAAACATATAGTTTTATTGCAATTCACATAGACATGCTTACAGTTCCATATACTCTGCACTGAGTACAATGCTGTGTACTTGTCCTCATGTCACCATATTAAGAAATGCCAATGCAATGCAACTTCTGTTGCACATCTGTCATTTTCAAGAGCAGCAACAGAGCAAAACTAATGATTTGTTTTCATCCAAGTTTAAGTTATATTCCAAGTGTTTATGAGTTTGTGAAGCAAATACAAATAAATTTAGCAGTTAAAATTAACTTTTAAACCTTGTAGAAACAGTGGATCCCAGCAACGCCCTATCAGTCACGGGATAGTATAAGAGTCATGCGAGTGTGTGTGTGAACTGCTTTTCCGTTTAAGGATTTTTCTTCCTTCCGAGAAAAGAGCTCAGATTAAAAAACATAATCTTTGACGTATGTGTTTGTGATTAGGCGGAACTCAGAAAGGATCAATGCAATTTTAAGCAGCTTGGACTTCTTTTGCAATCCTTGTTAGAAATTGTAATGACCACACATAAGCAACGATATCATGCAGTTAGATCAGGATTAAAACAAACTTTTTAAAGCTTATACAATTCTGTGATTTTTCCCCAAAATTTTGAAGTTCACTTTTAGGGTTTGAATAAAAAAGGATGAAAAGCCTCTGATATTCAAATGTGTCAAATTCTTGGCTGCATGGTGTCATTTTTTTCCATCATGTAGATACTATTCTATGTAAGCTTTTGAAACTATCAGCATAAAATGTGTTCTGGAAACTCAGTTTTTCATGGTGTCATAGGCAAGCTCAGAATAACCTTGATGGACTTACAAAAGACTGCTTTAGTGGGCATTGTGCTTTAGGAACATTCACTCATTTGACAACTACTATACAAACTCAGCAGTGTTTCACTTGTGATTCTGTGACACATTTTCTATCCCTTAATTTGCCAGTTTTTAGGCTTCATGTAATCTTTGCCAGATAGCTTGACATATTTCCCCGGCGACTTTTCAACACAGTTTTTTTAATTTCCTCACAATAAAATGTTCTTATGTGGTGTCAAATATTTGACTATGTTCTTAAAAACAAGTAAAAACTGCACAATTATAGTTTTGTCAGCATATGACAAGTCAAGCAGCAAGGCAGAGAGGAGACATTGCTTATTTAAGACAGGACAAGTTGATAATCTACCCTCGTACCAGTAAACCAAAACCTTTAACTATACCTCTATGAGTGAAATTTGGATTTTACAACATGGTATCAAATACTTCCCTTAGACAAGTGGAATGCAGCTATAGTTAGACAAGATTGCAGAGTATGATGAATTGGAATTTTCAGCTTCTCAGAACAATGATGAAGATCTGAAAGATGTTGATATTGATCCTGAAGTGAATAATGATAATCATAACTGTCAGTACTATACAGAGGATCAATTTAATAGTACAAACATGAGTGATAACAAGTTTTTGTTATGTTTTTGCGTTGAGGGATTTGTTGGTGTGATTTGCACTTCTGGACCACCATAGCTCTAAAGCCTTGCCATTATAATGCTATTATACCCAGATGTACCTCCCACTGCAGGGACACTATTGCAATTTTTATGATTATTTTTGCTTAAACTCAACTGCTAACTTTTAATAACTTGGGCTTTTTTGTTCCATAGCAGAGCTTTAATCTGCACGTTTGATTGTAGGGTTTCAGATTTGACTTATTTTTTGAGAAGCCCATGACCATTTTTATCCATAAATGCCTCAGCGCGGCCACCTAAACGCAAGTTTTAGTTGAAAAACCAGCAGGTTGCCGCATGGCAATATGGAGGTGGCAGACGCAATTTTACACACTGCGATGTGGCTGCTGAGGTTTTAAGAAAAAGCAAACATTTTACGGTGACCAGACGATTGTTCTCTAAAAGTTGACATAGGTCAGTGGCTGGTCGGGCACATTTCGTGGTCATGCAGTGGCAGTCCAGTGACAGGCGGAAATGACCGCATTACAAAATCGGGCAACAGCTGGGCAGCCAGCAGCAGCTCTGATTGGACGATGTGTAAATGTCTCCGGATGGCGGCTGTCCACTTAAAGTGCCATCAGCCGCCCAGGGGACATATAAAAGGCAGGTCATTTTGGACACCTGACAGCCCCCTAACTGTCGCTGTTTACATTCATGTCCACACCAACCATTTTCAAAAAAATCGGGTGACGCAATGAAATCTTGAAGACTCTGCTCGTGCCTCCCAATCGCCTAAGCAATTTGTATTTGTGACCATAGTATAAAGACACCATATGAAGAAGATGGTTTGAGTTTCTTGGAAACTATGCAGTCATTTCCATTGGAGAAAAAATAACAAGCATGATCTGAGCATCATTCCTCCTTTGATAGTTTCCTTAATATGTCGATATGCCTTTAAACTAACCTGCTAAAAAAGTACAAATGTGTGTAAAAAATGCTGAAGAACAGACAGAACACAGAGAGCATTTATAAATCTTGTTATTCAACAAAGTTCACATTACAACATCAATAATGCTTTACTAGTGACAGGTTCCATAATCCCATATATTGTATAGTTACTTCGTAATATGTCATTGAGAGGCACTTCCAGTAAATCTGGCAATATAGGAGCTACAGTATTGTGTCTAAATTACAAAACAGTAAAAATAAATATTTTTCTAAAATGTTTTTTGTCATAATATATTTTTAAATCTGTACAGCATATTATTTTTATACAAATTCAAACAATATCAAGAAATAAAATGTCAAATTACACTAAAATACTGGTGAATCGCACAATTTCCCCATTCCGTACGTATTGCTACATGTGGTAAGTGCAAAACACTGGAAAGAACGGAAGAGCCCATTTTGTGAAGTCACTGCAGTTGTGGTTAAAAAAGCACAAGCCTTGTATCTTAGATTGTGGTCATAATTGTATTTGGTTTTCTTTGAAGAAAACAAGGAAAGCCGGCGGAAGAAGCATTCAAGAAAGAGGTGCATACATAATAACATGCATGGCACAGCACATGTGCAAAGCTCCCTTAAACTGGTTGAAACTAAAAAGCAAAGCACATGTAGCAGTGTTTTTGAGAGGAAACTATAAACAAAAGACCTTCAGAACAATAGAGTAGGGTGAATTATGTTGTAGTGCGTCTGTTGCCTTTTGACATGGCAGTGAAAGTATTTCGGACCTTAAAGGTGTGGACAAAGCTGTGTCCTATCATCTTCTGCATAATATTTGCTGCAACCTGTCATGTTTTCAAAGAAATAAACAAAAGCAGTGCAAATGCCTGTATCTTCTATGAGTCTGGAATCACAAGGGTACGTTTTGGGACCAAAACTGTTTAGGTAAAAAACTTCTTTGGTTTGCACGAGCAAGTCCAGTGGGCAGTAGGCCCCTTCTTCTTATGGTTTATAAGAAAGTCTTCAGTTCCATTAACTTTTGTTTTGCTAAAACATAGAGTCTAAGTAAGGAACAACACATTCCTTAAAATATTAAAGTCCAAATTTGATGATTGAGTCAAAAAATATTAATAAGGTCAAACGTTTCATTTTGTAATTTCTCAAAGTATACACTATTTTTTAGACTATTTTTTATACAAACTTGAGTTATTTTATTTCAATAGTCTAACATAAATTCATTTAAAAAATGTTTCCTCCTTTATTAATTTCTTTTAAAAAATTGACTAAGATCCACATCAAATTTCAAATTCTCTGCTCACCCCTCCCCAAATAAAAAATAAAGATCTTTTGCTCCCAATAATATTACGTCAAAAAGAAAAAAGAAATCAACCTCTGTGAAGAAGTTGGTTTAAACTTGACAGCTTTTTTTTTTTTAGCACAGTTGGAGATCATATCAGTCAGCCTTGTTTTAGACTGGATAGTGACAGCTTGCTACCAATTCAGACACTAAAGCTAAATCCAGATTTGCAGCATTTAAAAAAAATGAAAGTAACTGGAGTAATGAAAGCCTCATTGTCTATCTATTAATTTCTTGCATTATTACAAGCATACTTTTTTTATTGGACCATTTTCAGCATGCTGATGAGACGGTCGGAGCAAACTGATCACTACACCTCTCCCATTCATGGCCTCGTTCTAACAGTTCAGACTCCTGTTGTCTGTCTAATAAATAGTTTGTACGGTGAAGTCATTTCTGTTAAACTGACAGTGGTCAATAACCACAAAAGTGCTTGTTGCACGAACAAGCCAGTCTAGTTAGAAAACTATTAAAAACTTTCTTTTCTGTGGTTGGATTTCACATCTAAAGATAAATAGATTGGTGATTTTCATAATTTTGTTTTCTTCCAGTCTTTAGATGTACAGATCAATCTGTGATAATGTGATCAATCAATAACTGTCAGGGTTCTTCATCCTATACTTTTTTTTCTGAAAGAATTGGGGTTCAGGTCACCATAGTAACCACATTAGACAAAGTAAATAAATGTTTTCCAATTTGTCTCTAAGGCGACACTTAACAATCTTTAGCTCCAGTCATTCACTACAAACTACTCCAGTTTCAATTAAGTGAAAATCGCTTAAACACATTGTCTTAATCAATTACATCATATTTTGTCTCATAGGAGAAATAAAGCAGGATTTAAAAATGAACAATACAAATGTAGTAGCAGATGATGAAACAAAAAGCAGTCTGTTCATTAGGTGAAAATCTTTTCAAAAATCTGATACTATGAAGCCTGCTGTCATGCATTTTTAGCCATGTCATGCTGTTGTTTTTTTAAACAGAAGCCCATAGCCTGTTTTCAATGGTATCAGTACTCCCTTTGAGATTACAGATAGTAATATTTTAATTTATCAGGAAGTCATGAAGCTGGTTGGGCATGTGATTGTTGTCTGTGCACTATACATTACATGTTTCATCAGGGTCCTTCATTCATCTTCTATGCGGGACAGGTCTATCTGAGCTGCTGGAGGGCAAGAGGCAGAGAGTAGAAAAGCTGATTTATCATAGTGTACAAGAAAAAACAACCATGAATGCTTCCTGCTGCCGTTCATTTAGAATCAAAAATCCCAGGAGAAAGAGCAAGCTCCATCCACAGCAGCTGATCCAAGCGTGTTGTTGCTGACTGCTTAAAGGAAAATGTCTGGCATGCAAACAATAAATACAGGAACAAAAGATGAGGCTAGACTTTGGTTGATGAGTTGGATTCATGATAAGTCGATGAGTAGCTTTTTCAAACATTTTTTGGTGCTGTTGAAACAACATAAATATGCGGATATTTGCCTCAAAATGTTTCACTTTTTTTTCTATGGATGCATCTGTGATCTTTAGGCAAACTGACTGTTCAACAACTCCTTGTTTCTCTCAAATGTTTGCATAATGTTAAAGAATATGCCTCAACCTGGCTCAAAGCTATCCTTGTCCAAAAATAATAAATATGTCATTTGTAGCAGATGTGTTTTACTGCTACAAACCGTTTTCTTTATAGGAACTGTAATTTTGCTCTGATGACAGCTTTGATATATTCAGACTGAAAAAAGTCTGTTGGTCTGGACTGAGTGCGCTTTATTTGATCCTGATCGAGTCCTGAACCTTGGATTTGGTCTGTATTCAGACTGCTGTCATCCAAACAATTTTGTTCCGGACCGAAGCTTGTAAACAAAACTATGCAACTAAAGATCTCTTCAGTCATTGGACAGGAATTGTGTGGGTGGAGCAAAGCAATGAGAAAAAGTACAATTGAAGTCTTACACTTAAAACCCTTGTTTACATAGTTCACAAATTTAAACTTTATACATCCTCAGTGTTTGCACTGCAGAAAGGCTGTGAGGAACATTAGTAACAAGAATAATCTTGGTTGGTAGAGATGATTCCACTCTGACATTTTCGCGCACTTGCATAATCCTAATCTTAATCTTAAATTTGCATAAACTTTGTGTGAGCAGGTGTGAAAGATCAGAAGTTATGAGGTACAGAACAGTGTGAATGCAAACAGACCATCCAGAGAGTCTGATGCCAAAGATGTCCATTTCCAAAAGAAATGTAAAAACAATCAATAAAAAAACAAGACACACTGCAAATCTAAGAACAGTTTTGCTACCAAATTAAAAAATGTTTCCTTGGTACACATGTTGTAATGAGGAGCTGAAATAATAATAAAACAAAGGATGAAGTAATCTTCTTTAAGTTTATACCTGGAATTGTTCTTGTGGACAACTTTACCCTCAAATGAGGAATTGTAACTGTGATTTTTCAACAAAAATGTGCCTCTCCCAGTCTGACAGCAAACTGAATAAATGCGTGGGATTTTTGGCAGCACCTTACTATTCAAAACCAAATATGATGGACTATCCGTGTGTTGTCAGTTTTATCTTCAGATTACCAACATCTTTTAACATGTTTCAATGCCCCAACACTAGAATCCTGCTGGGTTCAATCTGATCTCATTTTTTGAGGAACATAATGACCGGAACGATTGACTGCTTCATTCCAAGCTGCATTGGATTCCATGTCCCACAGCGAACCACACGACAAGCTGTTTTAGTCCATGTTCCATTTGCTCGTGTTTTTGACAGTTACATTTTGTCAAATTTGCGTTTTGGCAAATGCTTTTATCTCTTCTTTACGTTGTCATTGCTGATTCCTGCACTTCTAAATCTTGTCTTTTAACATATATCAAAGGTTTGAGAAATTTTGAAAGAATGCACTTCTCTGCTTAATTATATTTATCTGGTATATCTATATGAAGAATTTGTGATTTTTTTGTGATTTTAGCCAATGAATTTGCCTATTAATGTACTTTGGCCTGTTGGTAAAAATGTATAAATAAATCCCAAAAATTAAGTTGGATTTGTAAAGCAAAGCTTAGAATGTGGCTGTAATTAAAGTAGGTAGTTAAAAATCCCAGACGACTGATACAAAACGCATTCATGAAAGTGTGAGACACAACGTCATTT
The DNA here is from genome assembly GCA_036245035.1 of Adrianichthys oophorus. Classification (NCBI taxonomy): domain Eukaryota; kingdom Metazoa; phylum Chordata; class Actinopteri; order Beloniformes; family Adrianichthyidae; genus Adrianichthys; species Adrianichthys oophorus. The sequence continues at coordinate 16,695,125 of BSAI01000072.1, read as the reverse complement.
TTATCGAAGGGTAGAAGAAAAAGTATTTAAAAACATTGTAGCATGGAGCGTATATTTTTTGAACGACGTGGTCAGAAAATTTTCAGTTAAAAAGTTTGTTTTTTTGTACAAAGGTTTAAAAGTTTCTGACCAACAAACCTCAGTGAATTTCCTGATACCCTTCTACATCAGAGCATTTTTACCTGCTACTGACAGAATCACCACAAAAGACATCATTACGGAGGAAGGCAAGAAGAAGCTGATGGAAAACCACAAGTACAAGCATGCATTTTACACCCAATAAATCTTACTTCCAGTCTGATTGAAATCTAGCTAAGTTAATAACATTTATTAGAATGTGTATGCGTCTTATAAGACCGCTGTTTTTATAAATTAGATTAGATTGCCTTCTATATCAATTTGAAGTTACGACCAAGAGATTGAAATTAAAACATGAACGTAGTGAGATGTTGTTGCAGCTCCACATGCATTCTCGAATATTGCATCATTTTGTAAAACAAAAGTCTTTAGCAGTCAAAGGCAATATGCAGCACAGCTTCGTCCCACTAAGTCCATAAAAGTGCAACTGATACAGCTGAGGACAAATATATGATCATTGCGGTGGTTATAATATCTAAAACGTTGGCTACAGTGTTGGAGGTCCTGTAAAAGAACATAATCTTGTTTTAATCAGACATTTCAAGGATAATCATTGCTTGTTTGGTGGTAGGAGTGTGTAATTAAGAGACAATTGCTAGTCTACTCCATATTCATTTGCGTATTTGTATGTGAATTTTCTCAAATGTTACCAACTTGTTGTCAGTTTGTCATTGTGTGCTAAAAGCTCTGAGAGGTCTGCCGAATCAAACTTAATCGCTACAGCATAGTCACACATGAGTGTCCTTACAATTTCATTTGCACTATGCCGACTTCTGCCATCCACAAGTCTGCTTAACTCAAATACATTTCAGTCATTTCTAAAAAAAATTCTAACAACCATCAAAACTGACTAACTTCTACAGAACTAAATCTGAAAGCGTTTCATTTCTAACGTCAGATCAAAATCACTATCTCTCTAATGTGTTGTGTAGGGTGGCAACACGATTCATTATATAATTTTTGACTCCAAAAAAAAAAACAAACAAAAAAAAAAAAAAGGCCTGGCTCATCATCAAAGAATGCTCTATATAAGAATCTACAGCAACAAGTGAAAGACCTGGCGCTCCTCGGATATTTCATGAACCACCTTCTTCCTTCATTATTTTGGCCCATTTCTCTGTGTTCAGTTTAGCCACAATCACCATCAATCTGAATCTTGAGAACATCAAAGCAGAGCGCTCGCTGAGTCACATCTAAAGTCCCTACAACCTATTCTGTTCAAGATCAGTGGGAACTGACTACACACATGAAACCAACTACAATTTTCTACTAATATCATATGAGATGGTAAACATTACCCTGAAAGGAAACTGAGGTTTCTACTATTTAAATACCAAATTTTGGAGTTTCTAAAATGCTCAATTTTCTTTGCGCTTATGTTTTATGGTCACTTGTACTTCTTCTTGCAGGATCTGGAGCTGCGAGTCAGTTTTTTTCTTTGGGTTTACTGGATTGGTTCACTTTCTAAAGAAATATAATCAAATTTCAGCTTTTATGGTAAATGACACAATAAACAAAAACACCCAAAAATAACAAATAAAACTAACTTTCAAGCACATCTAGCATCTAAGATTGAGATAATATCTAACCACCTGAATACACACACTTACCAAGTTTTGGTATGTAGGTTGGCTCAAGGCATCAACTATAGGCAGGGGTTTGCAACCTTTTGCGCTAAAAGAGCCACTTGGTCCAGTTCATAAAATCCCACTTTACTGTTTAGATAAATAAAATGTATGTATATTTTTGTGGCCATTAAGCCATTCATTTATAAAATGGAGCTTTTAAAAATTTAAATAATTCAATAATGACTGTTATATTTTTATTGTATTACTGTCGACAGGAGCACATGCAGTGGCGGAGCTTGAACATTTTATGGGGGGCAGGAGGGGGGCAAAAGGCTTTGGACGGGTGGCAGAGAAGAACATGTTATGTTAATTTAATTTAATGTTAAGTTAATACTATTATTAATATTATTATTATTACAAAACTTGTATTGATAATTTCTTAATCTTTATAAATGATACTATTGTTGACTCAAAAATTGAGGTGCAACCTGGGGTGGGGGTGGGGGGTATCTTTCTTAGGGCCCTTCCTTGCCCACTGTAGCTTCGCCCCTGAGCACATGCGAGTTATTTTTCAATTACATTTTATTTTCAGAATAAAATGTATCCTGTGTCAAATAAGACTCTGCTCCAATTTTTTGACTCCAAAAGAAAAAGGCTCATCATCAAAGAATGCAGCTAGATATTATTATGACTTCCATTTAAAAATCTGAAAAAAAGAAAAAAAAACAAATTTAACTAACAAACAATTTTTATTCAAATTGTTATCATTTTTCTCCAAAACCAAAGAGCCACAACGAAGTGATAAAAGAGCAGCATGTGGATTCAGCGCCTCAGGTTGCAGACCCCTGATTATAGGTTTTCTCACCCATTTTTCTATCAGTATCGTTGAACAAATATAACTAAATTATTTAAGAACACAAATGAGAGCTGTCACCAAAAAGCAAAATGAAGAGGCAGATTCATCTGTGTTTCTGTCTTGCTACAGGTTTTTATCTTCCTGAGTTGTGCAGCAGTGTGCAGACAGGAGGGGGTGACGGCTAACTTTGTTTGATTTTATCAAAACATAGTTTGCATGTTTTCTACTTGAGAGAATAAAGCTTTGTGGAAACAAAGTACATTAATCAACTTCTTGAATGCATATGTGTTCTTGTGTGTAATAAACTGAACGACTGTCTCTTGATGGTCTCCCTCTAAGAGCTACATGGCTGAGCCCACATGGACTTTTTTTCCCTGGTTGTCATCCATCATCCTCAAGAAGGAGATTGTTGCACATCCATGGTCAGAATTGTAGCTTCCCTAAGAACGGATAGCAACTGAACAAAGTGAGGTTGAGGGGTGACAGAATGTTACTCACTGGTGCAGCTAATCAGTAAATCAACATGTATGGCCCAAAGTGCAAGACGGGCAATCTGGGTGAGGGCAGTGCACCAGATCCATCCTAAAACAAGAATAAAAACTGTCCATACTCAGGATTTTTTATCAACTTTCCCCCCTCTTCTTTTGCTCATCTCATGCTTCTCTTCTTGTCAGCCGGTTGCGTGTTTTCCCAGTCTTCAACCCTGTGTTTGTTAGGCACATTTTACCCAAAACATCTTCTACAGTGTTGTGTCAAAGTGATGTGCTGGCTACTATATCAAGAGTTTCGTTAGGAAAGAAAAACTTTTTTTAAATAATGTTTAGATTCCTGGCGTAAGAGTAACTTGAAGTTCATAATCTCATTTTGGTTCTTCCTCTGATTCTCCTGAAGGCTCTTATTGTGGAAAGACTTCCTCCTCCTCTATAGCTGGCACCTCTTCCCTTTCATCCCCTTCAGCAGCAAAATCCTCCTCCTTGCTCACTTGTTCCTCCTCTTCCTCGCATATTGCCGTGATCGGGTCAGTTGCGCTGCTGATACAAATCTGCACCTCTGCTTGGGTTTCCTCTGGAGTTTCTGTAGCAATCAAACGTTTCCACATTTCATGGTTTTCCAAAAGATGCTGAGTGATCTGACAGAACACTTTCCTTTTGAACGTGTTTTTAGCTTCTTGTTGCTCTATAAAACAAAAAAAAAAAAAAAATTAAGTTAGAAGGAAAACTGCAACAATTTGCTATGCATGCTAAATGTTAACAAGTTAATGTACTTTCATGCAAACCCTAGCAGGAATTTGTGTTTTTTTCCTTTAAAATATATAAATAATTTAAAGATTGATTAATTTATCCATTTATTTTAGTTGTCCAGTCCTTATCAAGGCTTAAACCAGTTATTTCAACCTTTAGGTCAAATGTAACAAACAGCTTGTAAATATTTGTCATCAATCATTAAAAAAAGAGAAGTGATACAATTGTTTCGATGTGGATTAAATTCAGGGAGCTAATTTTAGACCCTTATGCAAATATACCCCTAAATTAGACTGTAAAAGGTTCTAAGTTAACATCAAACAACTCAGGAGTCACAGCTCAAACCCTAAAGGCTGCTGTAGCTTGATAATTCAAGCAACAACACTCTAGCAAGATTTTCTGAAGCATGAAAAAAAGGGGTCTAAAGATTTTCACATCAAGAGTTTGTAGTCTTTTTCCAGTTATATCTAAAAATGTATCCCAAAATATTAGAATATTTTAGAAGAAGCTAAAACGGTGACTCCAAAAAAATTGATTTTGTTTTTGACTGGCAGTTCATTGGAAGTTTTAGGCTAATGCATGTGTGCCAGGATAGCTGCTCAGGAAATGTAAGTCAGACATGACAGATGCTGCTGTTGTCAAAAAAAAATCTACAAGACACTCCTTAAAGTAGAGCTCATAAAGAGGCTGACGTACGGGAAGTGTCCGAACCCGTTGACACTTCCTCGTCTGCTGTGTCCTCCTCCTCCTCCTCCTCTGTGTCTTGTCCTTCCTTCCCCACATCTATCTCCAAACTTCCTTCAGCCAGGTCCACCCATCTTCCTGGCATGAGCGCAGCATTGTCGTAAGAGTGGCAAAGAGGTCCCACTATGTGTGTGATGAAAGACTCCTGCAGCTGGGCAAGCTGTGGGGCGGATCGGTCCATGAACGGGCTGATGGGAAGACCCAAGCTCGCTTCTTCGTCTCCCTGGATAAGCACAATTGCAGACGAGAATACATTTATGAGGCAGTCCTCAGATTAACCACAGGAATAATTCGGGTATTTCCTATGTCCATATTAAGATCAGTCACTGGAAGGCACCTGAAAAAAATAGCTGAATCATCACCTTTCCTCTACCCTGCTTGTGAATTACTATCATGTGTTTGGAACAAATTTGACCAGACTTCCTCACCTAAATCTTTTTGAGTTGCAGTCGATTGTTCCAAAAGTCTTCAGACGTTTAAAATGAATATTTTAACTCATTTTTTCCTCACCAAATAATAAAAAAGTGGGTCATTTTATGAGTTACTCACACTAGATTTTAAATAACTGTTGGGCTGCAGCCAGAGCACTTTTTCTGGGATTCGTTCTGACTTCAGACCGAAAGAAAACATTACGGAGAAGAGCTGTATTCAGACTGCCTTCAATCGTACATTTCTGTTTCAAAAACATGCTTGTAAACAAAAGCATGTCACAAAAGATCTCTTCAGTCATTGGCCAGGAATTATGAGGGCAGGGCAAGGCAATGGGAGAAAGAATAATAGAAGTTCTATGCTTTGGAATCCTTGTCCGGATAGTTCACTTATTCAAACTTTATATTTCGTGACTAATTTTGACAGTCTGTATCAGCGTCAGCTACAACACTTTTTATTGCTACTTTGTTATGTTGGAGGCATGCTACAAGGTGGTTACTGAGGACGGGTATGAAAGTACACTAATAACTATTTATGACATATAGATTTTCGGGAAAACAGTGTGAGAAGTAGTGTGTATCAAGTTAAAAGTTGTTTTAATGAGCCTGTATTTATCTGATCACATTTCACTGAATTGCTGTGTCTTATCATTGCTTTAAATTTTTCCACGGCTCATCAGTTGCTTCCTTCCTTCTCTGTTTACATCCTGTTAGCCCAGATGCGGTGGCCGTTTTGGTCCAGTTGCTCGGCTCTGAGCACGGATTCTTTTCAGTCTAAGGAAACTCAGAGCAAACCACAGCTCAATCCATTTGGAAACGAACCAAGATCACCTCGAAAATGAGTCCGAGAGTGGTTTCTGGTCCCAGACCAGGGTCCACTTGGGTGCATTCAGACTGAAAATTTGTTATTGGGGAAACAAACTCTGATTTACTTTAAGCAAGCCAAATGTTTCTAGTCTGAATATACCTTTAATTATGGTCAAATAAAAATCTAGTCATATGTTTCAGGCAGGTTTTCCACATGACTTATCTAACCAAGTAAAATGAGGCAAAAAGGATATACTTGGTATACCTTTCAGATTCATTTACTATTTTTCATTTGCTCAGACAGATGAATAAACATCTCAGAAAAGACAGAATTTCTAAATGAGTTCATGTACCACAACTCATTTTCCAGACTTTCATACTTTGTCAAATACCAGGTTATGTTTCAGTTTGTATAGTCCACAAGCAACAACTAAAACGGTTAGGTTTTGCTTTCAAAGAGTCAGAGGTTCTGTCTGTTGTCTGATGTTGGGGCTTTCAAAGCAGCTCAAAAAGAGGACAGAGGGGCAAGAGCTCCAATTGCTATGGCAACCAAAAACCTGGTTGGCGTCAATGGGGCGCATGAGTAGTTAGTGTGAGTTGTGTGTGTATGCATGTAAATTTACATCTTGATTTGACACATAAAAATCCTTATTTTTTTTCCTAATGTTAAAGATGTCAAAGTGGTGCATTGCAGAGCTTAAATGTGCATATGTGTGTGCATGCACTTGATAGTTTCCCACTGAGAGCCTTTTCTGTGATCTTCCTCAGTGACTGTGAATGAGTGCTGTCAAGGATGGCATATTTAGGTCATCTGTCTCCCCTCTGAACAAGGAAACCACACGCACACCCTCTGTGTCTTCACCCCCCCCACTCTGCAGTCAGATTAGAGCACCACTGAGGAGTATTTTGATATCTTTGCTATGCGACTCGCCTTTGTTAGAAGTTGCAAAACGCAGCTCTTGTGTGCTGATTATGATTTTCGTGGGTGTGAAGAAAAAACACCTGGTTACACCGACATGTGTCCTCATGTCATCGTTTTTTCTTTAAGTGTCACAATAGATAAAAGGTAAGCAGGAGTGAAAGGGTAGAGGGGTGTATCACACCAGTTTATGAGTTTATAATGAGGTGGATTCTTTTTACAATGCTGTTGCCAGGCAAATAATTCTGTCACTGCGGCTAATCTGGCTTTATCTGCATGTTCCTGATAGTTCAGAGCAGGATATGTTGCCAGGCATCCATCTGCAGCAGTCTCTGACATATTCATGAGAGACGAAGTGTTTTTTATTCTGTTTCAGTCAGAGGAAAATGGCATGGAGCTACAGATAAATCCTTGCTGAAGGGTACATAAGCACATAACTACCTCAACTACCTGCGGAGCGTTTGCAGATACCCCATGTGTGGAGTATCTGCAATATCCACTGCAAGTGTGGGGATTGGATAAGGAAGGTGAGAAAAAGAGGAATGGCCTCATGAGATAAGCAAATAAATAAAATAGTAAAACTTTCCTTTGTTATTTATTTATTTTTTGCTGGTTGCTCCTTAGCTCTTTGGTGAAAAGCTATAGGACACTTTGAAGTTATTTCATGAAAGTAGATTAGAAAAGTCATGGCTGGTGGCTTTTATGGTTTGTAATGGTTCAAAGTAGAAGTAGAAATGGTGTCATTGCTCTGCACCCAAATTTCAGTGCAGCCGGGGGGGTTGTTTTTTCATTAACTATCCATATACTTTTGGAAGTGTACTGCATTCAATAAAAAGAGTCTGATCTTCATTGTAAGTTTTTGTGTATTAAAGAAAAAGTTGTTCTTCATTCTGATTTTTTGTGTTTTTTGTTCTATTTTTTTTCATGGATTAGAAAAATAAACCCTCTGGTGTTTTTTGTTCTGATTATCTTTTGTGTTAAAGAAAGAAAAAAACAAGTGTTATTCTTTTTCAATTTATGTGTTTTAAGTCGTAATTTTCTTCTTGCTTTTTGTGCTCATTGTTTTATAACTACAAAAGCAAAGAATTACACACACATGCTGGGCACTAACCTTATCTGCTCATGAAAACTATAAGAAGACTTGCAATTAAAAGTTGAAAAGCCACGATGGCGCTGTGTCATAGACCGTGTTCGTGTCTGTTTTGTTTAGCTGTGTTTATGTTTTGTTTCTTTCTACCTACTTTATCCACAACATTACAGAGGATATACATTATGTATATATATAAAAAATCTCTGTGGGTGTTACCTCTCCCCAAGGTCGGGTCCTCTACCAGAGGCCTGGGAGCTTGAGGGCCCTGTGCAGTGTCTTAGCTGTTCCTAGCACCGCACTTTTTCTGGACTGAGATGTCTGAGGTCTTTCCAGGAATCTGCTGTAATCACTCCTACAGTTTGGGGGTTACAGCCCCGAGAGAATTTTTTTTCCCCAGGAAATTATTTATTTAGTATATATGGAAGCATATATATATATATTCATTCATTCATTCATTCATTTTCCAATCCGCTTTATCCCTTTTGGGGTCACGGGGTTGCCGGAGCCTAACCCGGCTACTCATGGGCGAAGGCAGGGTACACCCCTGGACTGGTCGCCAGTCTGTCGCAGGGGCATGTATATATACATATATATATATATATATATATATTGTTTCCCATGGAACAAAAACTACAGTTGTAGTGTGTTGATTGTTTTATACTATGATAGACAGTGGAATTCATTTTCTGTGTTTTGTTTTATTAATTACTTATTTTTTATTTCAAAAATTGAAATGTTACAAAAATGTAATTTGGGTGCAAGGATTGGGTGTAAAAAGAACAATAACCTTTGCAAATATGCCTTGCTACACCTCAGCCGGGTGTTTCTGGTCACACACGGCTGGTCACACAAGTGTCCACAGAATTTTGCTCTGGCACTCAAGCCTCTTCTATGTCTTCAGAGACTTCTGCTCCTGCATTTTTCATTTCTCACTCCCAACCTTGTGCAAAGATCCTAGTGTGCACTGTCAGATGTGATGGTGATGCTATTGTTGTTTTTAAATTTTTTGTGTGTGAAGGTGCACTGTTGTGTTTACAAGTATCACTCCAAATGAAAGGACAAATGTATTATCAATACTAGTTACTGTTTTTCCCTAATCAATATAGAAGCATGCAACAATTTATTTCAAATGACTTTTTAGTAGAAGGTCACACTGCATCAGTCCTCACAGTCACTCAAAAGGTCTTGTTATTTTCTGGATTTGTTTCACATTTGCAGTGTTTTGATGTGTTCAGACAACAGTGATACTACTGTAAGTTAAAAATGTATAATCACATTAATTTACCCAATATTTTTATTGTTTTTTTTTAATGGTTGTCTCTTCCTCAGAGCCAGTCTTTAAATGAACTTTAAATGCTCTATCCACTGTCTTGCACACCTTTCCTTACATTCTTTTAACACCATTTGTTACATATAACACCCGCAACCTTCCTCAACCTGTTCCAACCAGCTTGCACATGCCTCTTCACCTCATTTTCACATTGTGTTGCTCTGAACAGTTGACCATGTGTATTTAAAGCCATCCACCTTCTTCAATTCATCCTGTAACTTCACCCCAGATTTTCCTCCACCTGTTCTCACTACAGATGATAATGTCATCTGCAAACATCATGACCCATGGAAATTCCTGTCTAACTCTGGATCATTATAATGAGGAGCAGTGGAATTTCTTGTACCCTGGTTATGCCAATGGCGAGGGTGTAAATACTTGTGAAATGTAAGTGTGGCTAAGTCATCAACTAGGAATAAATATGTTCATCTTTTTTATTTGTTTTTTTAAACAAATAGAAGATAGGACATTAAAAAGAAAAGCTACATAAACCTGTGTGTGTTTGTGCTTGCATACACACAGTTATTTAAGATATTTCTGTGTTTCTGTGAGCATGATTAAGGCAGCTTTATGAAAAGTGCCATTTATATTTTATCTGATGGATGAATCATGTGAGAAGCTTTACGCATCATAAAAACACAGCAATTTTGCTTTAGATGTTGCTGACTTAAAAAAGCAAGGTGTTTTCTGTGACTTCAGTGAACATTTGCAGATGAAAATACCTGCTCATAGAACTCATTGATGATCCCCTCTGTCCACTGCAGGTGCAGCTCCTTACACTTCAGTGGACCATTGACATCTGCTAGTTTGATGCACATCTGGCAAACCAACAATCGATCATTCTCATTGGTCCAATCAATACCAGACACTCCTTCATCCCCCACCTAAGGAAAAAAGAAAGTTGCAGTATATGTTTACTGGCTACAGTAATGTGGAATAAAAGCTTCCTGTTTTTGATCTCATCTGAAAAAAAGTAATGAATGTTTGTGCAAAAAGTGATTGTTTACCTTTGCATTAAACTCTGTGAGGAAGTCAAAATGTTTTTTGAGGTCAGTGGCTAGGATAGCTTCAATGACAAGGAAGCGAAAGCGTTTAAATTCCACATGTTCAAGATTAACCAGGAAGTTATATTCAGGTTGAGACATGAAGAGGTTCCAGGCTGAAGCTGCATGATGGTTTTCCAAGACTGATCTATCATTGTACAGAAGAGCCTGTGAAGGGCAAAGGAAATCAGTGTGCAATAACAATATTTTGATCATCAGGAAAATCTTATGTAATAGTATACTATAAATCTGAGTTAGAAATCTGGGTTCAAAATAACAAAAAATAACAAAAGATTATGTCATTAAATCCACACTTGGATCAAATAAACTAAAATAGAAAGTTTAATTTATGTCATTTCATCAAAAACATGAGTGAAACACTTTAAACTAAAAAAAAACTGAACTCATATACAGATATATCAATATGTGCAGAGTACACCTGATTAAAGTCTCACTCCAGTCATATTTTGATCTGTTGTGTCACCCAGTGGTCTTTTAATTATATTTATGCCGTTTTTAGCCAAAATCAAAATAGCTGTCATTTTCTAGGATATTTTTTCTGCAGAACGACAGGAATTCATCAGAAATTTGTTTCTAAGTTATGAGCGGTAGTAAGACTCTGGTGATATGCCATCATCCCTTTGTTTACACTTTCTCCCACTAGCCCTTTACAACCCCAAGCTAACATGAACAGTGCAACACAAATGGCAAGCAATGTTGCAACTATCATGCCATACAGTTCTGAGCCAGATGCCAGCTCAGACAAGGAAAATGAAGGCGTTATGAATTTATTTGTCTTTAAGTGGATGTATCAGACTGGGGTGGAACACGGATACCTTGGTTAGCCTATTCTCACGGACACGTCTATTAGCTATCTAAATCATGGCTATTATAAATCTCATAACTATAGATATGCATTATGCTTCTGATAGACATCAATTCATTGAGGTCTATTGCACATTGTGGTTTAGATCTGTAGCAGAGGACTTTCCCACAGCTACAGTAATTGCATCACGGTCCTATCATGCGTAGCGTGTTGTAAACACGTCTTTTGGGTAGTTTCTTCCTACTGGACACATGAT
>BSAI01000072.1:16607417-16683869 GCA_036245035.1 Adrianichthys oophorus | reverse complement strand
GTTGTAAACACGTCTTTTGGGTAGTTTCTTCCTACTGGACACATGATGTATATTAGTTATCTAATAGATATTGATTGTAAATGTCTATGAGATAACTAATATACATCTACTGTAGATGCCTTCTGGGCATCTGAGACAACTCTATTTTGTTACTCTTATTAGATGTCTACCAAAAGTGTTCCGCATATAGAGGTAACCTACACATCTACTTGTAGACATCTAATCTTGGGAGGCTTTTAGATGAATATTAGAGTATTTAAAAAAAAAAAAAAAAAAAAACATTGACTAGTTATAAAACAGAAAAGCCAAGTCAAAAATGTTTCTGTCATTGTGGTTTGGGTGTCCTGCCATCCCCTTTTCTCCTTCTACTTTCAAATATAAACATGACAACATTGGTGTAGGATCCATATGTCTCCAAGTCTATACATGTAAATGCAAGTCTATACATTTAGAGCTTTGATGTGCATGAACTAGAACTAGATGACTTTTTAATCTGCTCCTGATCCAACACAATTTGAATAAAGAAATACTCAGAAATGCAGTTTTAATCCTAAATTATTTTATATATTTCCTCCATCATGAGAAAAATGCACCAAGAACATGTTTAAAAAACACCCAAAACACATTTTTTTAAATTGGAGTGTGTCTTTAAGTGAAGAAAATTTCTATCCATTTCACCACCATATCACGGTTGAAACAGATTGTTTTCTACACATAAAAAAAAATCCTTCACAAATGATTATCACTGGCTTACTTTTGATATCTTTTTGCAGTTTTTCTTAACTTGTCAAATGACTGCAACATGTTGTTTTACATGTGATTTACTCATGGGTTTTTCAAGAACTAAGATTCCAGCTTAGAAAATAATCAGATTTATTTGATCTAAATCCTATTCCAAGTAAGAGAGCTGTTTGGCTCTAATCTTTGTATTCTTTGAAAGAGAAAAAAGCTCAGACCTAATACTTTTTTAGGAATATCCAGCATAAGCTTTTGAAGGAATTTTGATCAGAGCACCCCACCTAATTCTATAATAATAACTAATCTATTTAATAAAAATAAATGAAACATTATTAACTACATGATAATAATCAGCATTAAAATGCAATTACATTTTGGCAGTGATATTTTATATTGTGAATATTGAAATATATATACATTTTTTAATGTAATACATAAAAATGAAACAATAAAAACTACATCAGACTTTGTTTACCTGTGGTGCACTGGTGGCAACCAAAAAAGCGTTGGTTCTTCCCGGGTGGTCATAGTCATGCATTGCTGCAGCTACATAAAGAGCCATGAGCTCCAGGCCAGGGATGAGCCCAGCCAGGGAACCATAGTCTTTCTCCGGCTCAGGGTTCATCCTTGATGCCAGAAAGCTTGTGGCCCGAGGCGTAATGCCGTTTGCTGAGTCTGTTGAGATACAATCTTGGCCATTAGTAAAATACCTTAAATGAGTTAGACACATGAGCATTTTCTCTTATTTCACTCTGTATTAAAGCAAAAACACCTGTCATGTTAGATAGATTTTCTGTGAGAACATTAATTGATTTTTTTTAACCAGAGGAGCTGAAATGCTCACTTGTTACTAAAATATGTGACTTTTTTATATTTAAAACATTAAAACTGATAGTCATACTTAAAAATGTGGAAATAAAATAACTTTGTACAAGAGAGAGAAGAGAGAGAAGTTCACACCAGTGTGAATTCCATTCTCAGTTCGCAGGGTGGGGAGGCCTGGTACAGGCTGCGTGGTGAGGTACCAGACAGCATGAAGGACATCAGTCGCATGGATCCGGTTGTGATCTGGGCAGAGATTGAGTGTTGGTGTCAAGCAAAGACAAAGACTTTCAGAAATGTACAGCTGTCATGCAACCTCACAGTAACATATTAAGGGTGCTCCAATCCTTTGAACTAGTATCAGATTTACACCTTTAGAAAGGCCTTGATTCTGGTTCTCAAAGTTTTTTTTATGTTTCAAACGTAAAACTTGTTTTACCTCAGCTTACAACCACAAACTATTTCTGAAAGGGATACAACTCATTTTTCCTTAATGCAAAGGTCTCTCCCTAGTGGTAGGTTAGGGTAATGCTGCACACTTCTTAAAAATGGACCGTGTACTCACAAGGTATATCCCTGTATCCATTCTCCAAAGCATGGAAGTAGTTCATAAACTCTTTAATGGGGATATTAAAGGTTTCAAACAGTCCAGAATCTTCAAAGAGTTTATATGAAACCTACAAATAAAACAACATCATGATATTCAACAAACCAAAACAACTTCTCTGTTTATTCTTGCAATATGTTGTTCCGTTACAAATACATTTCAACATTGAAAGACAGTTTTGCAACGTTTGCATGTAGCGCTGAATTCTGTATGTTTGATAAGTAATAAAAGGCTTAATCAAACATCTTTAGTTGCTATTTTTGAAAATGGAAAGAAAATCCTAAATTCAGTCTTGCAGAAGCATTTTCATATACATTACCTGACTGAGGATGCAGCCAGTCTTTCCGTGAGTTTTTTCCACCAGACTAAAAATGGGGAAGTTCCAGTTGTTGAGCTGACTTATTAGAGGCTCCAGCTCTGGCACCATCGGAGTCTTGGATACAGAGATGACTGTGTCCTTTTAAATAAAAAATTGATCAAATTGAGCAAGGTCTATAATCAACTATTAAGCCCATGAATGTTTTTTGAAAATATTAAAATGTACTTTCATTTTTTACCCTAACCCTAGTTGTTTTCTGGTAAATAAAAAGCCACATTGGCTACCTCTGGTGATAGGACAAGTGGGTGAAGAACGATGTCCTCTGCTGGACACTCCCTGCAACTTTCCCTCACTACAGAGGGCTTTTTGCCTCCTTCTCCATCTTCGTCATTCTGTGCAAAGTCACTGCTGTCACTGTGGTTGGTCTCATAGGTGCTGTCGTAGGTGCTGTCATAGTCTGATAAAGCTACTGCGCGTTCATCTGAAAGGAGACAAAAAGCATGTAACGCTTTGTTGTTTCACCAGCCTTTGGCAAAGTTTGCATGTTTTATCTTTAACTTGTAAGAACATTTCTGTAAAGACCCCGCTTTTGTGAGGGAGTGGTTTACCTGGAGGGGCAATTCTGTGTCCTTTGCCCCCAGTTTCTCCCCCATGGTTGAGCTGACTGTTGAATGGCCTGCCACAGCTGGCAAAAGAGTAGACAAAAAAAAATCATTTTCTCCCAGCTCACACAAATAAAGCGACTCATCTCCACATGCACAGCCTGCATGCAATAAGCAAATTCTCCTCAGGTATTCGGCCTCTTCACTGTCAGGTCTTTAAAGGCGTAGGGACTGGAGTGGCAAAAAACTAGCTGAAAAATGGCAAGAAATGTAAATGACTGCATCAGTGTGTTACCTGCCGCAGAGGGATGGAGGTCGCCAGTGAATGGTGGTGGAGCTTGGGGCGCTCTGGCTGTGAGTTAAGGCTCTGTGATGACTTTTGGGGGCCACAGGAACAGGTGTCCGCTCAGTCTGTGGCCCAGCCGGCTCAGGAAGTTGCACTGTACACGTCTTTATCGTTGGGCTGCGGATGGGGGTTCCCTGGAGGGGAGGTGATGGGCATGGAGAGCCCAGAGGTGATATGTTGGAGGGATAAAGACCTAAACACATAAAGAGAAAACATATTATTTGTTTGAAAAGATATCAATGACATGTTGTTATTGGAGTAGAGCTGATGCTCCTCCACACAGAGACGAGCAAGTTGAGGTGGCTAAGGCATCTGGTCCGGATGCCCTCTGGACGCTTCCCTGGGTAGGTGTTTGGAGACGGCCCAGGATACGCTGGAGAGACTACGTCTCTCAGCTACGTCTCCAACTTCTCTGGAGTTGGAGGAAGCCACAGTGACCCAGCCCCAGATGAGCAGAAAAAGATGGATGGATGTTCTTCTTTTTGGCTCTTTTTGTTTCATATAATAACGTCATGACACATTTTGTGGTTTTATGATCTTTATGTCACACTCATTTTAGAAATAAGACATCATGTTTAACATCAATCTAAAGAACCTAAACAGTTTCTCATCCTAACTGTCACCGCTGCCATGTTGAGCTCACAGAAGAGTTGAAGTCTTCAGGCGTAACGCATAGACACACACCTGGTCTTCCGAGTGGTTTGCTGTAAAGGTGGTTGGAAGTCACGGACGCAGCACAGGAAGCAGACATGGAGCGACTCTTTGAGATGGTCATCATCAATGAGTGGTTCCACGATTCACTGCTTTGACAAAAGTCTGGGTCATAAACAAAAAGTAGACATCATCTATTGCGTGAGGGAGGGGGTGTGAGTCGGATCACCTGTCTGGAGCGTGTTTGACGCTGGCTGAGCGATCTCTGCATACTGGGCCTGGCTCGATGGTGGGTAACCCTGTAGCTGAGGTGGTTGTTGTCCAAGTTGATGAAATTCTCCTCAGCAGCCCTGGTGGTAGACTCATCCTTAGACGCTGCAATGCAAACAAACATATTCATATTGAAACAATGTCGGACTTTTCTTTAATTATTTCTGGGCTAAATATCTTGCTAAGATGATATATTTTTATAAAACCACAGATCACAATCTCAGTTTTTGTGTTGTTTGATGTTGTAGCTTTGCAACAGTTTCTCTACCCTCACCACTTCTGAAAGGATGGCATTTTAAACCACCGATGTCAAGAAATCTCAGACCGTAAAAGTCCAAGGCTCAGGATTAACCTGGTAAACTTGTATCTCTACTTTTCTGCTGGTTTCTTGAAATTTGAAGTTCTTATGAAACACTTTCTGTCTGGAAAAGGCAGATGTCATTTTTTAATGCCAATGTCTAAAGACATTTACACGAGGGAACAGTGGATGCAGTTTTTTTTTTTTCTTAAAAAAGCAGTGGTGGTTTTGGAGTCCCAACTCCTCTAATACAATCTCATGAGCAAAGCTGAGTGTTGGATCAGAGAGGCCTGACAGAGGGCTATTTAGCCCTTAAACGCATTATTTCAATGTCTAGATTTTTTTTTTTTTCATTTCACGCCAGCATTACTTGTTTAAGTGACATCTGTTACTGTCTTCAGAATCAGAAATCCACCAATAAGTTGAAGTTAAGCAGAATCTTATTGAGACTTACGCGTTACAGTCTTTATTTCTCTGCTGCTTTGAGAGCCTGCATACATTTTGAAGCACTGGCCTTGTAAAACATTGAAAAGTCCTCTGCATCGTTTGCGTCTTTATGTCAGCAGAGAGGGAAGGAGATAAGGGTGACAGATAGAAAAAGGGGTACACTTGTGCACACACCTGTGTCCACCATCCCATATGAGCCGTTTCAAAAAAATGAAAATCAGGTTATTATCTTGTTAACAAATTAAAACCCAACACCAGTTAAAATGTATGTCTTTTCTGAGAAGAAGAACCTTAAATGACACACAAACTGAAAGCAAAAACCTCAAAAATGTTAACAGCAATAAGCAATACATTTATGGCATCTATAAATTGTTCCTCCGTAAATGTAAATAAATGTCAGTGGTGCTTTATACGCAGTTATAAATGTTCCAACCCCTCCCAAAAAAGGTTTGTCTCACTTTTCCTTCAGTATAAATATTTAGCTTGACAACAAAAAGTCTTCTGGTTTCTGAACTATTGCAAACATTTTAACTGTGGCTGCTTTTAGACCAGAATATTCTGGTTGACTTTGTAGATTCGAGAAGGGGATAATGATAAAACATGCTTATTTGTTTTGGTTTGCCATCAGATTGCTGAGACCAAAAAATACCTGAACACATAATTTGGTAACAAGGTCATCTTATAAACCTTTACATCATTTTTGCTTCTTTGATGCTATTGGTTGTTTGTTTTGTCACGCCCACAAGGCCTACACCACTTCCTCTTTTTAGTTCACTTGAAGCTCAGTTATACTGGATTGTTTGTCTTCACTCATATGATTGTGAACTCAACAGAAAGGGAAAAAAAGCCCTTGCTTAAAAATGAACCATGTTCTGCACATTTCCACACCAGAACTCAGGTTAGCTTTTGCACTAGACAAACCTACTGAATTATCAGAGGGAAAAACCTTAAAGCCCCAATCCAGCCATGTTTTGATCTATTTTAAAAGGATACCTAGTGGTCTTCTGATTACGATAATGCAATTTTAGACAAAATCAAAACGCTTGTGTCGTTTCCTAAGACGAAATGCGTGGCAATAGTTCATCAGAAACTTGCTTTCCACTGATGCAGAAGTAAGCCTCTATTGATATCCTATCATCCTCTTGTTTAGACTCTCTTACAGCCCCTCACCCCTCCAAGCTAACTTTAGTGGAGCAACAAAAGTGGCGAGCAATATTGAAGCTATGCAGCCGTACGGCATTGAGCCAGATAGCAGCTCAGTAGAGGAAAATGAAGACGTTAGTGGATCTATTTGTCTGCAAGTGGATGCATCAGAATGGAGCTGAGCAGGGAGACTTTCAAGGACCCAATTCAGCTGCTGCGTCACAAATGAAAGCTTTATCAAACTGCATTTTTTAATATGCTCCTGAATGATCACAGTTTGAATAAATAAATACTCAAACGCATTTTTAAGCTTGAATTCTTTTATATATGTCCTCCATCATTAGAAAAATGCTTTAAGAACATTTTTAGAACACCAGAAAGACTATTTTCATGGGAGTGGCTTCCTGAAATAAACAACTGTTTAGGATTTTTTTCTATAGGAAGATTTCGGGAATACATATCTGTAGCATATGTCATGTAAGACATGCATCTCTAAAACAAAGCACCTCACACAGACTCTAAATACATGAATTAGATCCATTCCTTTCCACCATGTCACAACTTTGTCAAGTGTCACACAGAGGCATGAATGGAAACAGCTGGTAAAATAGATGGTAATAACCTTTGGAAGGGCCAGTCTTTCTGCCTTTTCAGGTCCATCCTCAGAGTCAGAGCAGGGGCGTGTGTCTGCTGGCATGCGGGGTCGGTGAAGAGGCTGGAGGCTGATCTGGGTGCTGAGGAGGTTGCTGACAGCCTTTAAAGAGCTACAGGTGTTAGGAGGCAGTGAGGGGTCAGCCAACAGGTCTGAGATCAAACCATGGGCCTCACCCATCACCGCAATGTCCACCACCATACTGGTCCCAGAAGACTGGAAGACAAGAAATATGTAGAGAAGAGCATTTTTAGGCCATGTTTCCTTGTGCACTGCAATGACAGTGATAAACCAGAGTTGCCCCATTTTTCACATCAAGAAATATATGTTCACATATATATTTATATGTGAACTGAAAAGATAAAATATTTATGTATTTGTTCTTCTTTCAAAATTCCTTAAATTCTGAAAGGAACAAGATCCTCACAGTGAGCCAGAGAAGAGTCATCGGTAACAACAGTTACGGCCATCCTCAAGTTTCCACAAAAAGAGCAACTTGCTCCATTCCAGCACTGTTGCCCACCTAAATTTAGGTGATTCTGACTAAGCATATGGACTGATAAGGCCATAGACTTGCACGTCAGAGGTTGACTATTGGTTATTTCAAAAATTGCATCCTTAACTAATATGAGGACAAGTAAACATGCATCTTTGTAGTTTGTCAAATGGGTACAAGGAGCCTGAAGACAGTGATAACAGAGATCACTTTTAATGTACAAACACTTGGGAATATATCATTATTTGAATTGAATTGAAATTATTTATTTCAAGCTATCAGGCTAGAACAATTCACGTGTAACACAATCAATCAACAGAGGTGTACATACATAAAAAACATGTCAAACCTAGGATAATCAGGCATCAATTGTCATCAAATTATTTTATTATTTGAATTTTCAACATTTTTTAGATGTGGTGTGAAAGGGCTAGCCAACTCTGGTTTTTTAGAATCACTGCCAGTTTTTTTTAGTGATTTTTTTGCTGACATAAAGCCAAGTCCCGTTGTCTAACTGATGTCGACCGTAGATAGATAGAGAGATAGAAAAGCCAACTTGGTCATGGGGATTATTAGCATTTCTTCTCCATTGAAGGCCCAGTTTATAAATAATGATTTAAAGTCCTGCTCCAATTATTTTTTGATCTGTTTTCAATATTTTCCCAGTGGTTTTTTGATTATGGTTATGGGATTTCTAGGCAAAATTTAAAAAACCTGAGTCATTTTCTAGGACATTGTTTCCGCAAAACAGCAGGAATTCTTTAGAAATTCACCTCTGAGTTGTGGGCAAGACTACTGATACTGGTGCTGAAGTAAGCCTCCACTGATATCCATCATCCCCTTGTTTACGCTATCTTCTGCTAGCTTACAACCCCTTACAAACCCAAGCTAACATTAGTGGTGTTACAAAAATGGCAAACAATATCAGAAAAAATATACAAACAAAAAAATACCAGCCGTACAGTTTTGAGCCAGATGCCAGCTCAGATGTGGAAAATGGAGACTTTAATGGATTTATTTTTCTACAAGTAGATGCATCAGAATGGAGCGGAGCAGGGAGCCCCTGCCCCGCCCATCTCAGTTTCAACTTTTTAGCTTTTTTAAATTACATTTTTTTATCCTGCTTCTGGTTCATCACAATTTGAATGAATTGAATCTCAGAAATGCAGTGTTAAGCATAAACTTTTTTATACATGTCTTCTATCACGAGTAAATGCTACACGAACATGAAACACACGATTTTCATTGGAGTTACCCTTTAAAAACTAGACTCCAAAAAAGTAATAAAACCTATTTTTAAAGAATTACTTTTTTTTTAAAGCCTGAAAAAGAAATGTACTCCCTAATGAATGTAAATTCTTTTTTTTTCTATCAAACTTGTTGCATTTCATGAATTGTTATTTTACAACACACTGCTTTTAAAACAACTTAAAAAATTGTTATTGCGCTCTACAAGTTGAACACTGTTATTTTATAAATTGTGAAAAGCCCCAGAAACATGTGGATGTTTAGTTAAAATTCTTTAATATTAAATTACATAAAGTTACTATAACATAGTCTATCAATTAGAAAAATTACATTACGGGTTCATCTTTGAATAATTATGTGAAATTAGCCATTATTAATAAAACACTGTTTACTAGTAAAAAGCACACAAATATTAAAAAAAAAATATGTAAGATTAATTCATTCATTTATCTTGCTAGAAATGAAAGAGACAAAGCATGTTAACCAAGCACAGTAAATTGTATGGTAATATAAACTTATACAGCATTTTGCTATCTTCTTAGAAGGCCCAAAGCACTTTACAGTCCCATTCATACACACATTGCTGCCAAACACTGGAGCCAACCTATAACCATGAGGAGCAATGTGGGGTTCAGTGTCTTGCCCAAGGACACATTAAAACATGGGCGGATAAGGCAGGAATTGAACCTAGGATTTTCAGATCAGAGGTCAACTGCTCTACCTCTGCACCACGGCCGAGGTGTGTCTAAGGACATACCAGTAAGGCTGTGCCGACAGCACCACCAGGGGTTGAAAGCTTGCAGTTGCTGCCTCCACTCATAAACTAATTTTTCAGTCAGTGCTCAGGCATGGCTAACACATATGCCAATACAGTAGGGGGAGGTGTTTACTCCTATTGGCCACTAGATCTGCTCACACTAACAGCACACACTATACCGTCCTGAATTTGGCTGAAAGCAGACAGTCACACCACCAGAGCGATCACAGCAACCAAAAGAGCCGTACTTTGGGGCCAGATGGACTCTGACGTGGTCCACCTTTTCTTCCCCCCACTCTGCTCTTCTCTTGCAGTTCTCCCAGCCTTTCTGTGTCAGCAGCTGAAGCAGCACTTGAAGCTTACACGATCACTGCATCCATAAGCCTCCATGATCTCCCATCTGTCCTCCTCTCCTGAGGCTACAAGCTCTGACGATTGGCAGCGACCTCTGCTTTTGCCGCTTTGGTTTGTGTACGTGCCAGACTTCATCATGGAGTTGAAACTGCTTTATGGATTGTGTTTTTTGTCAGCAAGCATTAATCTTTATAGATATTTGTTAATGCAAATCTGAAGATGCAGCAGAATGTCTATTCTTAATTTCACTACCAGTTTATTTCTATACTTCAACTGTCTGAGATCTTTGAACATATCATGGCTCTGGGATTTAGTGACTAAACACATAAAGTAGAAAAAAAATGTCCTGGAAGAGCATGTGTCTTTTTGTGTGCATGTAAGAGGGGGCACGTATCACCTCAACCTGAACATAACCCATTAGAGCACTCCAGAGCTTTATGACATCCTGCTATTGTGACATTCACCTATTACCTGGCAGTAATGGGCTCTGTTCAGCTCATGTCAGGGAGGGAGTGGGAACCTACAAGCTTGAATATCTGAGTGTGCCTCCAATACCACACCTCTCACCCCCTCTCCCACAGACTTGCAAAGAGAACATGGTTTTTGGCACCATCCTCACTATTATCTGGTCTCAAACATCCTGGATTGTTTTAACTTTTTATTTAAAAACACTAACAGCCGTATGTGTGTGCTGATGCTCTGGCTGAGACACAGTGGACGAGCAAGGTGAGGAAGAAGGTTATTGATTCCCCCCAGCACAAAGACCAACAGGATACTGCAAAGAGAGTGATGGTCATTGAGTAAATCAACAACAGGCATGAGCTTGTGTGTGTTGGAAGTAACAATACTGGACATAGAAAGTTTTGAACTCAAGCAGAAGTGATGATCAATCTCTGTTGGCTGTTGTATACAGATACAGATGAACAAATGATTTACACAGAAGTCTTAAGGACAGAAAAGCTGGAATCTATCCCTTCCCAAGCCTAAACAAAAATTTCAAATGATAAACCGACACAAATGTAGAACTGAATAAGGGTTGACTTTAAAACAAAAAAACACAGTGGTAAAACTATCAAAATAGTATTTGTGAAAAAAAGTGGCAAAGTTCCTAATCTTTAGTGAATATATTTACCTTTCAGCAATTCCCTTCAGGGGTTGCCACAGCAAAACACTCAGTTACATACATTTGGTTTTGGTAGAGATTTTAATGTCCTTACACCAACCTGTAGTTCACCCGGGCTGGGCACTGGCATTGGGAGACCCAAGCTTGGACCCTACATAGGTGGGCAGTACGGTGAAGGGTCCTGCCTAAGGACCCACACTGGATTAAGCTCTTTTCGCCCACCTGGAATTGAACCCGCCAGCCATCCAGCCATCTTGGTTTTAAAGTTTAAAGTATGTAGTCAATAACTACAATTATCTGGTGACCTCAGAAGCTGTTGATGTTTGGTTTAAAACATAGACATACATTACATGGATCAACTCTTACATCATCCATTGTATTCTGAGGCATGAAGTGGGATAGGTGTATTGACTGGAGTTTGCTCTGCCCAACTTAACGTTCCAAAAACAACTGGGTGGGACAAAGTAATGCTTGATGCTCTGTTGAGTCCACCTACCTGTAAATCAAAAATAACCATGCCCCATATATCTGTGTGTTTCTAAGTTCAATTAAAATCTAAATTGCCAATTATTTAAAAAATCACCACCCAATAAGAATTGATATGAATAATAAATAAAGCTACAAACATTTATATCAACAGACCTGAATATGCAACATTTAGTTTAGTTGTATAATTGAATTTTGTGAGAATTGTCTCCAGTGGTCTGTGGAGAAACTGCAATATTTTAGTCATTGTGTTTGCATCAAATTCAGGAATGGAGGCCTGGTATGAAGCAATCATAGACAACAGGTGTGATCTTGTGAGCTACTGGTTTGTACTGATTAAAAAACCTTTCATTCCTGGTTGTGGCCATCTTGACAAGAGTTTATGTCCCTGAAACAATGCCATTTTCACAAATAAGCAAATAAATGAGCCAAACAAGCCTGACAGTTTTTAGACTTTATATGCCCATTAAAAGTGTTGTTTACCTCAGGATAGAACAGTCATATATCAATCAAAAATCTGTTAGCCTGTTTTGAGCACAAACATGAGATTAAAAGAAAACAAAAAAAGTAGGCTCATAAGAATTCACCCTGACCACAATTGTCATAAATATTAAAAATAGCCAAGGAGACAAAAAAAAATAGGAAACACTTTAGTGAAACTTTAAAGGGGCCATACCATGAAAAAGCAACTTTTTGAGCTTTTAAGTGTATTATACTGTTCATTCCTCACTATAAACAACCTCAAAGCGGTATATTGATCCGTTGACGCATTTCTGAGTAATCCTCTAAAAACCTGTGCTGTCTGCAGCAGCCCCTCCCCTACCCATGAAAACGAGCGGGTTCTCGCGAGCTAACGTCATAGATTGAGGTCAGCCCCTTTCAGGAAGAGTCTGCTGCAGGCACCGCCCCCAAGCTAACACGCACATTTTCTCTGTGGCGCTAGCAGTGATCTGTAAAACGCTTTCCTTTTATATGCTTAATAAGCAATTTTTGCTAAAAGAGCGGATGTTGTTTGTTTGCACATTGAGTCCAGCTCTAGGATGACGTAGTCAAATGGGCGGGACCGACAAAGATCGAAAGGCAGTGCCTCAGAGATTGAGTCGTTTTACTTCACAAAAAGAGTTCACCAAAATAACTCATATTTCATAAATATTTTTTTTTTGGTTCCAAAGGTAATATATGATCATATATATGGATATAGTTTACTCTGAAAGGTTTAAGAAAATCCTGGTATGGTCCCTTTACCGTTCTGTTACAGGCAGATTTTAATATAAAAGTAGGGCTGTTAACATTAGCCCGTTAACGGACACGATTAATTAAAAAAAAATTATCGCGTTAACATTTATTAACCCAGATTAAATATAGGTCAGAAACGACTACCATTCGCTTGCGTTGGACGCTTCAGGCTTCCATGGTGTGTGTTAATTTCTAAAAATGCACTCTTTGTCGAGCATTATACCACTTATACAAAAGGTCACTTAAAAAGACATAAATATTCAATAGATTTTTAGTAATTTACTCTTTTTTGGTTTTTTCGGTTTAGAATAGTGTAATTACCCGGACCATTTAAAGTGCAGAAACACAATGTTAATTTCTTATGGCTTCTTTGTTTTCTTGGAGTAATACTGCAGACATAAAAGTCTTTAGGGTTCTGCTTATCTTACTGTTGATGGTGTTTGTGCACACAAATTACATTTATGGGATATCTGAGTTAACACTTTGCAAATGAAAACATTTCAGACAATAAAAATGAAGGAAAATGTACTTTCAGGCCTTTTTTTTGTTCAAAAGCCACATATTATCGTATAAAATTTACCCCGTAAAACAAATATAATAAATACAATCCAAAAGTGGGATTAATCTGATTATTTTTTTAATAGATTGACATAAAAGTAACTATAACCAAATAAACTCACAGTGAAACCACTGTGGGAAACCCAACCAAATGTACTCTATCATGAAAATGTCTAAATTTGTAACATAAAAACATATCTACACTCAAACTCCTAAACTTTTTTTTTCATGTCTTTGGTTCGATTTTATTCATCTTGTACACCGTTTTGTCCCTTTTGGGGTCTTGGGGCTGCCGGAGCCAAACCCAGCCACTCATGGGCAAAGGCAGGGGTTTGATTTTAAGCAAAGAAAACTTTAGGAAATCCATCACTTTATTACATAGGATACGTCCAAATTGTGTTAAAATGAAGCCATGATCTTTGAATTCACCGGTGGTTGCTAAATTGATGGCCCCATAACAGCTTTATTGGGGACATTCCAACAAAACATGACAGGTAGGTTTGTCCCACTGTTCACCCAATTTACTGGAAAGGTAGAGATTCAGTGCCATCATATTTAAGTGAGATGGTCATAACTTCCAAGTTGATCATCTGGTTTTCATTAGGACTGACACAAATGTATAGGTCACATGACCACAGCGTGTGTAAACATTTATGTTTATGTAACATACTTCCAGGCAGTTTCTTGGCAAATTGACTTGGTTCCAGTTACTTTTGTTTTCAAATAAAGCCTACTGCCTAGTATGTTTGATCTGGACACGAACAGCGACTTGTTTTCTGGAAGCTAACTACCCGTAAAATACCAGGCAAAGACACGACAGACCCAAACATTCATTTAAAGGATGTTATTGCATTTCAAACTGTTAAGGGACCTCCATGGAATTCATCTATCTCCATTGTTTAAAACCATTTAATACAAATGTCAATCTTTCCAAGAAATTAGTCCCATCAATGACAGACACAACAGACAGACACAGGAATACAAAAAAGAGAAAGATTTCAGACTGTAATTTTGACATGCTGAACGTTAAAGTCAAGGAGAACTAGAAGTAAGGTTTGTGTGATCAGATTTGTAAAGAAGAAAATGACACAAAATGTTGGGCATGCAATACCATTTGGAATAGTTATACTTAACTGTCAAATGTGAGTACTGTGATAAGTACTGAAAATCTACATTACAAAGGACTAAGGTTAAAGAAGGTTACTTAAGGTTGATATTTTACAATGCCCTGTTGTGATACAGCCAGTGTAAAAAAATCTCAATATGTTTAAGTTTTCTAAGATCAGCTTTGAACAGGAGATTCTCTGTTATTTTTTTTTCCCTAAAATAGTTCTGTCAGTGCTGAATATAAAGTTGGACTGTACACTGGAGTGTGAAGGAGCTCAGCTGGTTTGCTGAAGTGAGCTGTGCCCTTTTTCACTCCAGTGGCCATGGTCTGCCTGTGGAATAAGCTCCTTCTCATCTCGTGTGTCTGTCACTACTTTTATCTCTTCATCTCTGCTCTCACCATCTGCCTTCATGCCTGATCTGCCATCATATTTTCCAACTGTCTCTCAGAAGAGAGCTGTAGTAAAAATGTAAAACAGAGACAAGACATGATCCCATATAGAGAAAGAACTTTTTCCTGGATTATGCATGGAGCTTGCGATGCGTGTTACAGCAATTTGCTGAATTAATTTCAATCAAATTCACAGTATGATGACTCAATGTGATTTACAACTTGATCCAATAAGATTTAATATTGATTTTTTTTCACAAAAATGCTGCTTCAAAAACCAATTCTCTGGTTATATAAAACAAACCTTTAAATAACTAGTCAATGAACTTGCATGAATACATTGCCAATAAAGGTTCTTTATTCTCATTAATCAAATTAATAATGCATAAATGACCTCATTAGTTTCATTAAATTGAAAAAATGGTCACCTTTGTAAATGTAAGCAGTTTCCCAGAGAGATATAAGACTTACAAAAAAAGTATTACTTTAACAATTTTTTTATATTGTAAAATAGTTCCTTCAAAATGACTGTCATTCTTTAAGACATATTTTCAGCAACTTAGCAGGAGCTTATTAGACATTTGATTCTGTTGACACGGAGGTTAATTGCGCTAATTTCCCAGCGTTCCTTTGCTTACACTCTCTCCCACCAGCTTATTGCATCTTACTAGCCCAAGCTAGAATTAGCAAAATATATAATATGCGATGAAAATGAAAACGTTAATGAATTATTTGTCTCCAAGTGGATGCATCTAAATTGTAATGGAGAAGGGAGACATTAAAACGCCCATGGCAGTTGCTGCGTGACAAACTCGAGCTTTTTCAAACCGCGGGTTTTCATCTGCTCCTGATCCATCATGATTTGAATAAAGAAATACTCAAAAAATGCAGCTTTAATCCTAAATTCTTTTATAAATGCTACAAGAACATGTTCAAAAACACAATTTAAACACAATTTAAACCTATTAGTGGACTTCATGAATTCAAATTGCATCTTGAAAATAATTCTGTTATAAAAAAATAAACCATGCAACATGGCAAGAAACAAAGGTAAGCTCCAAGCAACACTCCATGGAATAATAAATATTTACAATATTACTTTAAAAGTAATACAATATCTTTGATTAATCAAGTTTGGTAAAAATATGTATTTAAAAAAAATGTTCATTCATTAATTTTTTTTCATGTAATTATTAAAATAAATCTATCTTATTGAAGTTTTTAAATGTGATTCTATTGTGTTATTTCAGGCACTAGGTTAATTTTGGTAAGTAATTTCAGAATTGCAGAACTGGGTCATTTCAAGTCCACAGATCCTTAAGAAATAATTAATCATTTCAGCTGAAAAAGCACAGAAGCAGCAATTCTAAGATAAGATGTGTCTTCAAAGTGCTCGAGTTAAACAACATTAAACAAGCACTTTTATATTGCACTAGTCTCCATGCAAAAACTTCATATTAACTTTAAATCAAAAGTGTAAAAACAGATATGTAAACCATTGTGCTTAAACAAGAGGTAACACTTCCCGGCTACGCACCTCTCTGCAAACAATGGCCTGCTTATCTACAAACAATACTTACAGTGACACTTTCAACATTTTCGTGAAGTCTCACAGATGTGTAACTGACCTAAAAACTAGAAGCCTCATTTAGAAATGGCTTCAAGTTGCTCTATTTAAACCATCTCATCATTACTGATTTAATGGCTTCTCGTTTTTGCCTGGTTTTGCACATGCAAACGCAGCAGCTCATACTGAACCTGTTTGAGAAGATGTGCATTGTCTTGATGTCGTCCAGTAATATTGGCGGCATTCTTCCTCTGCATCATTTGCTCTCAAGTGTAACGTTGCAGACTGGATTACTGTAGAAGTGTAAACTCTCAGGCTCTTTCCTTCTTTCAACCAGGTTGAAAAGGTAACAAAGTTTCAACCAAAAGCCGATAACATGAAGTGTAACACTTCCTCTTCTCCTTTCTTTTTTTTTTTTCCTCTGCTGTCTCTTGAACCACCCTTTGTCCTTACACCCACCCCTGATGTTGCATCTACCAATTGCCTATGCTTGGATGTGGCTTAAAGATGAGAGATCTGCAGTACTTCAGATAGCAGTTGTATTGAAAATACCTGGTTGCCAGGATGCAGCTGCACAAAGATCAAGATGACTCATCTGTAGACCATAAAATAGGTGTTTGGGTCTCAGATGGCCACAAATATCATACACCTTCTGCTTGTCAAGTGTTTTCTGTAATCGCAGCTGATGGGTGTAACCAAGCAGTGAATGAGATGATTTACGGGAAAAGTCCTTTTCACATCAGAAAAATGGGATGTACGTTGATTTATTTAAAGTCTGTTAGGAACGCAAGATATCTAATATCTAACAAACTTTAGGTTAAAAGTCCCATCAAAGGGCAGCTTCCAGCTTATCTGCATATGGAAAATAACAAATTTACCTAAAAAAAAAGAGTAAAGCTTTTACTGCCATCAATCTTTTATTTTTTGCTCTTGTAAACACAGTGGATATAGTAGTAGTAAAGTAATATTACTACTACTACTACTACTACTACTACTAATACTACAACTACTACTACTACCATCCTCTGCATTTAAAGAGAATATAGTAGTAGTATAGTAGTAATAGTACTAGTAGTAGTAAAGTAACAAATACATGTAGTTTTAGTTTTAAATCATTTATCTTGTTTTTCATTAAACTAGATATTTTGAATATATTCCAATTTTTTTTTCAGAAAGAAGGAATATTAATTGGTCAGTTGATTAGAATGTCACACGACATTTTTTTTTTAAATTATAAAATAAAGCTGTGTTTTGTTTACTGAGATACATTTCTTAATTTTTTTTTTAGCTAAACTAAACAAATTAACTCAATGTGTGATCCTTCTAATTTAAACTAAGTATGCATGGAGATATTTTTTTATGTATGTAATGTTTATGTAAAGATATACAAGTGTTTACAAATATTATCAACTTTTAATCTTGTAGCAAAATTTTGATGTGTTTAGATGTCAAAAATAGTTATCAAAGATAAAAAAAACTGTTACATAATGATACATTTTCCAGTTACATTATGATCAGTTTTCCCAATTAAATTAATTCTCAATTAAAATATGTGCAGCATTAAAACAAAGATCTTTCATCTCATGCTTCTTTGATGCTCGCAGTGTAGAATGCATGAGTGGAATTTAGCTAAGTCAGGGATCAGTTGATTCAGTATGAAATGAATTGAATTTTTAAAGAGTAATCATGATGAATACTCCATTTTTTTTTACGTAACATGATAATAAAATTGTTTTTAAAGTATCACATCTGTTCTCTGCTGCTGATTTATGTGCCTTTGTAAAATTTAGTACCATGAAAGTATTTGATGAAAAGATAGACAGGTTTAAAGTGCAGTAGTATCTAGTCAGTATACAATGAGCTTAACAGAAAAGCTAAAGATGTACACTTAAATAAAAAAAAAGAAAAAAAAAACTTTGGATATTGTAAAAAAGTTTCATATTTTTTATCAGCTTTTTTTTCCCAAGTGTTAAATTCAACCATTATACATAGACAGAAACATTTAAAGACTTTTTTGGGGGATTTTCAACATTATGGGTCAGTTAATGGGTCAGTGTGCCATTGACAGTATATGAGACCTGGACTGAGTGACCCCTCCCCTTTGCCCCTTGCCTCAAAGACTTCTAGTGAGAAATACAAAGCTATTAGTCAGTCATTATATTTGTCAGAATAGCCATTCTTGCTCTGATACCTTTTTTTTTATAGCTTTTTAAAATATTTTCTTTGTGCAAGTTATTCAAGGCCAATCGTGTCTAACATTCCCTGGCCGATAAGTTGCTCAGTGTCATCTTGTATGACTGATGTTGGCCCATCATATGCAGACAGAATGATGCAGACACCCATATCAGAGATTTGTTCATTCCACCTGAAACTTAAAAGAGGTATTTTATAATTAAACATCAAATTTACAAGTTCTATTGGCTTTGACTAAATAAAACATTAGCATTTTCCTTATTATGCCTGCTTGTGTCGTGAGCCGCGATACCCATAGCAACCCCAGACATCTGAAATATGATATTCTGTTAGTTGAATGGCGTAAATTCAAGAAAATTACAGAAAAGCTGCTTTTACATTGAATAAATCCCGTGGACTTGGTTTAAACGGGTCAGGAATGCTGATAAATGTGACCCCTTTATGTGGTTTGGTTTGTTGTCACACACACAACACCTAAGAGGCCCAAACTGCCTAGAGAAATCACACCAGAGTAACTCACTTGGGAGAACTGTTGCCAGGAAGGAAAACGAAGAAGCAAAAAGTATAAAAGGGGTAAGTACTGCCAGTCTTCTGACTATATCATCAGTACCTGTAAATCCTCACTCGGCCACATCTGTTGACAAGACATTTTCCAACTTTTCATGTTTCAGAATGATTCAGATTTGCACATTTTTTTCTTCACTACTCATTATGAACATGGCTTATGTCCTTTAATCCTTTAATATCTGACGTGCAGATGCAGCAAATAAACTAGTGTGCTGAAACAAGGTAACCCTTCAATGCTACTGATGCTTGAAAACAGAGAAGGACTAATGCAATGTGACAAGAGAACTGTAATGTGCACTACTGACCTACATTTCATGATGCTAACAGCTGTTGTTGAGATGGGGACCTGAAAATTCCTGTCATGCTGTAACTCAGGCTGACATTACAATGCACTGGATAAATAAAATAAAACTTAACATTATATTAAGAATCAGCTGTGATTAATTTATATGTATTTTTTTTTGCTCACTCAGTTTGTACACGCACTTGTTTCAGATCAAGGTCATCGTGAGGGTGTAGCCAGTTGCCAGCTGTCATCAGGCAAAAGGGTGTTAAATCCTGGGCGAGATACAAATCATTACAGGCCGACACAAAATAAAAAAAAATAAAACCAGCATCCCTACTCAATCTCTCAAAATCAATTTATAATAACTAGTTAAACACTTATGCATGATACAGGAATGTAGGAGAATGCAGCACACAAAATAAAGAAAAGGTTACACCAGGGGTCTGCAACCTTTAGCACTAAAAGAGCCATTTGGACCAGTTTCTTTGTGACCAAAACCCACTGAGGGCTGCTTAGTCCCCCTGAAAAAATACACTTTATTCATGTTTCTGTGGCCATTTAGTCATTAAATGTAGCATTTAAATATTTAAAATTAAATTACAACATTGTACTTTTGATAGCAGCACAGACAAGTACCTTTTAAAATAAAAAAAAACTCGCCTCAAATCAGATTCTCTTAAAGTTACTTGAATTAAATATGCAAGAAATACAAGTCAAGTCATTTACTATCATTATGATGCATGTTGCTATGTTTACATGACACCATTGGTGTAGAACAGGATATTGATGCATCATATTGACAGTAAATGCCCCGTTTGACTTGACTTATGAAGAAGAAGAAGACTGAAGAAGAAAAGGCGCGACCTTGAACGCACAACACATGCCAAGTGTGAATGTAGCATCAGACGAAGGCTGATGATGCGCTTTGGTAACCCTTA
Source organism: Adrianichthys oophorus (assembly GCA_036245035.1). Lineage (NCBI taxonomy): Eukaryota > Metazoa > Chordata > Actinopteri > Beloniformes > Adrianichthyidae > Adrianichthys > Adrianichthys oophorus. The sequence goes on along the minus strand of BSAI01000072.1, from coordinate 16,663,667 downwards.
AAAGGAGAAGCAAAAAGGCAAAGAAGAAGAATCCATTGAGGAGGCTACTGTACTGAAGTGCATTTGATTGTGTAGGTACGCCAATCTAAAAAGTATTAGTCAAGTTTCTGAGGTGACAAATAGCATGTTTTTAAAAAAGAATTTCAATTTTTCAATAAACAAAAAGGTTAAAATGCTTAATTTTGCATGGAATTCCTAAACAGCTACCCAACGCTGCATTTATTGTATTCAACGTGTTTTGAACGAAGAGAGAAGATCCAACTGTACTTTTTTTAATTGCATGAAATGAGAAAGCGGAATTACAAAAATGATGGAGCTAAATACATCTTTTTTTTAGATATTCAGTAGTTCCTTATAGGTTTGGACAGTGGAATAGTGGTTAGCACTCTCGCCTCACAGCAAAGGACGATAGTTTAAATCCCAGGTGGGTCCTGTGTATGTGGTTTGCATGTTCTCTTCAAGCGTTTTCTCTGGACACTCGAGCATCCTCCACAGTCCAAAAACAGGTTTTATGAAGTTAATTCATGACGAAACTTGTTTTAGGTGTGAGTGTGTGTCTTTCTGTGGCTTTGCAATGGACTGATGTCTACATTCACCCAGCAGAAGCTAGATAGGCTTCAGCAATTTTTCAAGGCCCAAGCTGAACCAGAGTATAAAAGCGATATATTCTACAAACATCAAAAGAAAGAGGCTTTTAAAACAACCAGTTTATTTGCAAAGAAGACGGACTCTTGTGTTCTGTGTCAGATCCATCCAGTTCAGCTTCACAGGGAAGGCGGAGCCTTCTCCAACTGCCATTATGAGAGTGATATGGTACACCTTGGACAGGTCTGCACTGCAAATAAATCATCCATTCTTATGCTCACTGCTACAGACAATTTAGAGTCATACATCAACCTGTGTCAACATACTGGTTTTCAAGCCTGTGGGAGAAAGACGAAAGAAAGCCAACACAAGCAGAAGGGGAGCCATGCACACTGAACACAGGTAGACCTTTGATTTATTTTGATTTGTTGAGGATTTATTGTCTAAGGTAAACCGTTTCCTCTTTTTTTCTGATAAAACGAATCCATCTTGCAAACATTTTTGTCTTATCTTGTCAAAAATAATTTGTGCAAATAAAACATCCGTAGACTACAGAGAAACAAGTTAACCAAGCTGTACTTATTTTGCTGACATGGGAAGGAAACAGCGTCAGAGCTTTGAAAAGTTGCTGTGGCTTCAGATTGCCACCAGATAACTTTATTTTTTGTTGATCTTTCTCCACACAAAAGATTGAACTGTTTTAATAGTTTTTTTTTTGCAGCATTTATAGTAAAAAGACTATTTTTTCATATACTCATCAGCTGCTCTCTTTTCTGTTTCTTTGTAAGTTTCTTCCACCATGTAGCATATTTCTCTATGCTGTTGGACACTGTTTTAACCAATTGCAAAAAGTGACAAATGTGACTTTATGAGAAACAAAAACCAGACAGTGTGGCATGAGCACAAACATACAGCTGTAACAGCAGCATCCTTTTTCATTGCTAAAAAGTAACACAAAGAACCACTTCCTGAACTACACAGCCTGTTGTAAAACAAATATCTGTTGCATAAATATTTAAACTCTAGTACCTAAATTCCATTTATCTTCTAACCCCAGTTTTACCTCTGCAGGGTCACTGGGATGGTGGAACCTATCCAGCTACTGTCAGACAAAGGCAGAGTACACGCTGGTCTTCACAAGCCTTTTTCCCTGAAATAGACAACTACACGGCCGCATTCATACCTAGGAGACAATTTAGTCAACAATTAACCTAAGAAGCATGTTTTTGGACTGTGGGAGGAAGTACCCCAGGAGAATCCGTGCATGCACGAAAAGAACATGCAAACTCCACGCAGAAAGAACCCAGGATTTAAACAAGAACCTTCTCGCGGTTAGTGTGTGCAGTTCCTTAATTTTTTTAAAATATATAAATAGTTTGTAATTGATCACCTACCACTACTGATTCATGTTGAAAAATGCTTATTGTCAATTTAATTAATGATGTTGATAAAGCACTGCAGCCCTAGTTTTTCAGTTTCATTTTAAGAAAAGGTGTTCTTAAAAAAGAGGAATAATATTTGTGTCTCTGCTTGATTCTTTGCATGTCTTTAAAATGCCCTGTTGTTGGTTGTGGGCTAATGTCAGGAATCTGGATGACCTAATAGTAACATGGTTGTCCAGGGAAAATGACTTCACATCTTGAGTGGCATAAGAGAAAATCTGTCTAATAGAGAAAATGTATTTTCTTTTTTGAGCCTCGGGGGTACAGAGGAGACTTGCACAAAAAATGAAAGCAAAAATAAATATACTCCAATGTCATTCAATGAAAAACAAAAATTGCAGGCGTATATGGCGTAACCTGAAAGTAATGCGATTATTGTTATCCAAAGTGGTAGATATCTAGCCAGTTTGCTTTATCGCAAACATTTCAGCTTCCACCTCTTACTTGTGCTATTAATCATTCTCTGTCCTGCATTCTCCTATGACAGGCTCCATTACTGCCAAACACACTTCTCCTGTGAAGTCTAAATATGGCTGGAAAAACAGGAGCCTAATGTACTTCTTAGCCACATTATCTTTGACAGCTCTTTCATTCACTCTTATTTCAACTGCCACTTAAACAATAACTACTACTACTAAAAAGGCCAGAATCACATTTGAGGAAAGAACATTGTTTTCCACAGCCATAAATATACGGGAGGAATACTCTTTGACATCTGAACAGCAAAACTGAACCCTAGCATGAGTTTGACCCATTGAAGAGAACTAGACTAAGTGACCCCTCCTCCCTCGTGTTCCAAACAGGAAGTACCCTCTGGTTCCAAGAAGCCAAAAACCCATTGACTTCAATTTGAAAATTAACAGCTATTACTGTCATTCCTTTGGTCAGAATAACAATTCTGACACTCATACCTTTTTAAAATGTTCTTGCTACTCTTTTTTTTTCATTATATTTTTCTTTATTGCAAGTTCAAGTTAGAAACTGGCCAATCAGATGCCTCAATAAAAGATTGGGTTACCCACTGGCCCCCACCTCGAATGTTCGAAACGTTTGACAGATTCTCCCGAGCCTGCTTTCACTGGTAGGGGTGTGGTCTTCCAACAAACTCACTCCTGATTGAGTAGTTGAAGTAGAAACATTGACTCGGGCCAATCATTGTTGTCTGGCTCCAAATGGAGGAGTCTGCATTGCGTAAAAAAAGCGGCTGAATTTACTTCATTTTGTTGGAGCCGTTTTCTGTTGATGACATCACACTCACTCCCTCCAGTTCTCTTATACAGTCAATAGTTTTGCACCAAGAATGGTGGAGTGTATCATGTCATTGTGATATGAAGGGGGAGCTACAGAGCATTACATGATTTTACTTGCTCAAAGACTAAATGTGAGAGATTTTTTTTCATTTTTGAGTTATCAAAAGGGAAAAGAATCCTAACTATCCTTGTGAATTCAAACACATTGAAAAACAGTGATTTACAGAGAATGCTAATTTGCTAAAAGAAGAAAGATACTCTAATAAATAAATAGGAAATAAAATTATTTTAAATAGGTTGACTAAGCAAAGTATAATAAATTACATATGCTAATACAACATATGCCTTGAGTAATTAAAATAAAATTAAAATATTTTTAAGCACAACAATGCTTTTTTCAGATTAATTGATTGTCAATGAAACCAAGCACTGCACACAATTTGGTCTGCTCTATCCTTACGTTCACATGCACACACTCAAACACCCACAAAGGCATATGGACGCCACACATACACAGAGCAGACATATTAACACACATATTTTGTGTCACGACTCAGACATGCCAGTCCTGAAAAAGCCAGCACGATGGACCAAAACCCCCTACTGGCAAGCAACTGTTCGTAAAAAATCCCATGAAGCAGATGACAAAGAAAAGAGAGAGGCTTGAAACATAAAGTGTGTAAAAGCATTAATAATTCCTTTATTTTAATATTCCAGTAAACATATCCATAAATGTGTGTCATTATGAAAAAAAATATTGCAGTATAGGCATATATAGTTTAAAAAATCTTCAGACATACATTAAAATTCACTCAGTTAATATGGTTTATGACAATTGTGACCGCAAAATGTAAGAGACACAGATATTTGTCCTGCTATTCAGACACCGTGTTGCCTTTCATTGATTCTTAATCTTAAAAAAAAGTTAATACCTAACCACAGCTCCAATATAATCTTATTTTTGTGAAAATGCAATTCATTCAGATTGCATATTTTCATATTTGGACTGGCTGGTATCCCCAATGTGATCTTTTGTCTCTATAAAGTTATCAGCAAATTGAGCTTTTACAAATATTTTAGCACAAGTACACATATAAAATGTCGAATTCCTTAAATTAGGTACCACATTTAAGAGGTAAGATAGCTGTCAAAAAGAAACTTATTCATAAAAAAAAAAGTTGTATTCATAAATAAAAGTTTATATTTTGTGCACAACATTGCAGAAGAAATTTTAATACAACCTTAAGTTTTACGTTTCACATGTCTGTTTTGAATATGATTGGTCTTTGTTTTGAATACGACTTTTCCTTGTCTTGAATATGAATTTCTCCTGTTAAACCACTGTCAAAAATATGTCACGGGATCACAGGCATAAACATCGAGTCCCGATGCCGACTGCCGAAAACTGGCATCAACCTATAACTACCAGGAGCATTGTGGGGTTCAGTGTCTTCCCGAGGGACGCTTTGTCACATGGGCGAGCAGGGCAGGAATTCAACCGGGAATATTCCAATCAGAGGTTGACCGTTCTACCACTGCATCACAGCCACCCCATATACACCGGCTCTGCCTAAAAGCAACAGAATCAAGAGCTGGATGATAATCTTAAAATATGATAAGGGTAGAGCCCAAACAAACTTAATGTAATAGTTCATCCTTCTCCATTGAGGCTTGTAAATGTCTGCTTTTTCAGTACCTTTTTTAACACTTAGTCTCATTGTTTTCCTAAGCAATCCGATAAGGCTGAATTCAAAATAAACATAAATGTTCTCCTTTCAGAAAACATTGGTCATGTTGGTGCAGCTTTGAAATAAATCTAACAAACATTTTGCACTTTTGTGTTGTTTATTTACCAGTTTCACTACATAGCACATGTTGTAGTTAAAGCAGATGGTACTTTCAGCAAAGGCTGGTTCATTTAGACTCAGAGGATCACGGTCTACCCACTCGACGCGGTGAGCTTGCCAGGTGGAATTGGTGCATGTGTGGATGCGTGATTTATGTGTGCGTGTTCATAGTACGAAGCATGTGGGTGAAGTAGAGAGATGTGACTCCTGTGGCTGAATGGTGATGACTCACCCACCACACGAGTTCAGATACTCAATCATTACACTCATCATTCAAAACCCTGTTAGGGCTGCTTAGTGATGCTAATTGTTCCCAGTCAGCCCATCAGGGATCCTGTCAATGCACTGTGAAACCAAACCACACCAGCAATTGCTTATTGATCTCATTATAGCCTCACATCACTTTATCGTTTCTGTATATGTGCTGATGTGACTGTGTTCAATGGACTGAAATAAAAACTATTTAGAACTCATTGATACAATAGTTTGTAGGGAAAGGAGGTTGCAGAATCGAAAAGCAGCAAGAATATTTATGTGGCAGAAACCCAATTTAAATTCTCGCTCCAATCATATTTTGATCTATTGTAAAAGCGTTCCCAGTGGTCTTTTACTTAAGTTTATACAGTTTTTAGCCCAAATCAAAAAACCTGTGTTGTTTTCTAGAAGATATTTTCTGCAGAGTGGCAGGAGTTCATCAGAAATTCACCTCTAAGTTGTGGGCGGGACCATTGATGCAGAAGTAAGCCTCTAATAATATCCCATCATCCCTTTGTTTACACTCTGTTCTGCTAGCGCACAGCTCCTCACAAACTCAAACTAACATTAGCGGTGCAACAAATATAGTGAGCAATATCAGTGCTAACCAGTCGTACAGTTTAGAGCCAGATGCCAGCTCAGATGAGGAAATTGAAGACTTTTCTACAAGTGGATGCTTCAGACTGAAGAGGAGCAGGGAGACTTTGGGCCGCCCATTTCAGTAGCAATGTCACAAAAGAGTGTTTTCTCAAACAACTTTTTGTTTCATCTGCTCCCCATTAAACACAATTTGAATAAAGCAATACTCAGAAATGCAGTTTTAATCTTAAATTATTTTATAAATGTCCTCCATCAGAAAAGAAAATGCTGCAAGAACATGTTAAAAGCAGCAAAAAAATGAATTTTATTGGAGTAAACCCTTGAGACCTTGACAGGGAGGTAAAAACAAGAGAATGACAAGCAGAAAACCTGGAATCTAAATGTTCATGGAAGTAGTTTGCAAAAGCAGATACACCTGGTTGATTGCAAAATGAGACGTAGTGTGCTGTGATTTGAGGCGAAACAAAATCTGAGAACAATACAAGTGAAAACAAAATAGGGCCACAGACTAGTCCTAATGTGCAGTTACTCACTACCTAGTCAACACAATGGTAAAATCACAAGACTTCAGTTGGGCCACTGTGGTCTGGTAAGTCGGTTGTTTTTATTTGGAAAACAAGTGAATGGGTGTTGCAGTTTGTGTGGTGTTTTTGAATCTGTGTCACACGTTATTTTGCACTGTTCACTATATGCAGTGGAAAGAAGGATATTGTTTGGTTCACTATCTTATTTGGGGTTGAGGGATTTTCTATGACTACACTGTTAGGTTATGGTGAGCATACAGGCACCAGGTTGAGTTGGTTATTCACTTATTTAATTCCATTGAATTGTACTATAGGTTTTTATAATGCTGAAGCGTTAAAGGTGTAGTTACCGTTTAATGGAGAGAGGGCAGTCTGCCAGAATTGAAGGAGAAGAAGAAAAAAGAGTGCAGACTAAAACAAAAAACTAAGAAAAACTAAATCTTAAAAAAGACCAGTGTCCTTGCACTTTTAGTAATTTTAATAACTGAAATTTTAAACTTGTATCTTTTAAAAATGTCAGTCCTTTAGAGAATTGAAAAACAATTAATAAGACAGAATCAAACAGCAATTAGACTATAAAATTACCTTCAGACATGTATTCAATGATAGGCAGTCTAGTCTAATATTTTTCAGACATGACTTTCAACTACACTTTACACCAGCACATTAGATGTAATATTCAAATAATATTTTTTCAATAGCTTTCGTAATATTGTTGCCTTTCAACTGCTTCTATTTTTTTTTTTTTTTTTTTTTTAGTTTTGCACACCAGAATCTCCTTTGAAACTGGCAATAGTGATAAGCCTCCTTAAAAATAGCATAATCTTGGTCAAACAGTAAGATAAGATGATAAGATTAAGATTGTTCTAAAAGTGTCAGTAGGAAAATATGCAAATGGAACACAAAAACCCACTGTTACGGCCTCAGCCGTATTTGGTATTGTTTATTTATATCTTTGCATTCTGTGTCCTATTTCTGTCAGAGTGGGACCTCTGTGTTTTTGTGGATCTTTGTATGTTTCTGTGTGTCTCTCTCTTAATTTATTTCAGGTGTGGTGTAGAAGGGTCTGGCCTCCATTGGACCCAAGATGATGGAGGCAGCCTTTCAAAGCACTGTCTGGACCTCCAGCTGATGAGAAGTGAGCTATGCTGCAACATGGCGCCACTGTAGCGTGGAGCCTGTCTCTACTTGATGTAGTCTGTTGCACTTTGTTGTAGTTGTGTTAAAGTCCACTCTGTCTTTTTTTTGGTTAGTTATGTTTTAAAGTAAAGTTGTAGGGTGAACTGCCATTTTCTTTAGTGCACATTTTTTCCTGTTTATGTTAGACTAGGGAGGTTAGTTTTGTCATTGCTTTCCTTTTTCTTTTATTTACAAGTAAGATGTCTGTTTTTAGATAGGTGAGGGCTTTTGTTTTTTTTGTTTTGGCCTTTGTTCACCCTGAAGCCTTTTAGCTTAAGCTTTTAGTTATTTTTGGCTGGTGTTTTAGTGTAAATAAATGTGTAACCTATTTTATGGAGACAATCTGTTGCCAGTGGAATACAATAAAATCTATTTAAATTTTAACTAACTATGCCAGAAGTTATCATGAGCTCTTTTTGATCTTTTCAAGTATCAGATTAATAATAATTATCACTGAAAGTAAATACTTGTCAAAATGTAAGGTCAGGAGAGATGCGTGGAACCATCCTGGATAAAACATTTTTTTTTATGGGAGAGCTTGTTAGAAACAGTTTGATTACAGAACACTCAAAGAGAATTTTAGAACTTTGAGTTTATTTTTCTTACTGGAATCTTCAAGTTCAGCAAATAACATCAAAGGTAAGATAGTCTGACTGTTTTCATCTCTGTCAGCAATTTTAGGCTGTAGCCTTCCAGGAATCACACAAGCAACATTGGAGATGGCCATCAAGACAATAAAGTTATATTTTTATGCATTATACACATTTTGAGAGTATGGTGAGGGAATTTAGTTGTTTTTTTTTTTGTTTTTTTTTCTTTCACATCTTGTTTTCTATGTAACTTTTTCATGGAATATATAGGTCTTGATTCAAATTGCCTATTGCAATATTTGAAACTATAATGACTGTGTCAAATTTAACAAACTGGTTTTTGTATGGAGATTTGACAATCATTTGACAGACCTTCTCATTGCAACCTGGATATGATCATTTTAGCAGAAGCCTCCAGTGTTCTGATAAGTTAACCTTACACATACACAACTTTTTTAACACTGGTGTTGCTTTAAATTTGTAAAGATTAGCTAATTCTTAATATGAAATAAATTAAATCCATAAAGTCAACTGCATTACAGGATAAGTTACCTTTTACTAATTTCATTTTGTTTTCTAATGTAACTGCCATAATTATTGTGAATTTTATTAGCATTATTTTGTTATTTCTCAGAGTGTGTTGATTATGGAGATATAAGAGCAGTTAGGTCAACACAGTAGTTTGGACACCAACTTATAATTATGGCCCGCAGCAGTCACTGACCGCAAAGATCATACTGTTTTGGTAGACGGAAAAAATGTTCATTGGAAAGGGTCTTTCATATCTTTTTGCGTTTAGTTATTTGTTGATGCAGTTTGGACATCAGGGCCACCATAGCATTGAGTTGTGAAATTTTTACTCAAATGGACCTGAAATACTTTAGTGTTTAGGAATTACACAATCACTCTAACGAATAGATTTTTTATTTTCGTTTTTGCAAAAGATGTCCGATGTGAAATTAATTACGCAACACAAAGGTACCATGGGTGGCATAACAAGGCCATTTCTTCAGGATCAATATGACCTATGACAAGCTAAAGCTTTAGACTGTTGTACTCAGACAAATCACTATACGCTGACTTGTTTACAGTTGACTTGCTAAAGTAAATATTTAAACGCCAGAGGGAGCACTGTTCAAATGACTATGAAGTCTGCAGTACTGCAGTGCACTTACCTAAATAGAAAATGTTCATGCTGACTATGCATGAAGATACAAGTGATCTCTCAACATCATGATCAGCAATATTTACCAGTTCATTCAAACATACCCCATTTTTCCTCTGTGTGCGGACAGCCACTGAAATCGCTTCAGGCTGTAAACTGTAGTTGCATGACTAAGTCTTTGCATGTGCTGTCAAGTGAAAGCCCTGCATGTATCAGTCAGCAAGTTTAAATGTGTAATATCTGTATTCCCCTTTCATGTTTGATGCATGAACTGTCACGTGTGGGTCCCAAGTTGCATGTGACAGTGAGCACTGTAGAAGAGGGGTTTGCATGCAGTTTTGGCTTTGATGGATGATGTATGTCACTATGGGGGGAAAAAAGCTGAATACAATGCTGCAAGTGGGCATTAAAAGAATCACTGATTGTCTTCATCAGTGTAAATGATGCTTCTCATCAAAAGCCAAAGGGAGTCAGTGCTAAAATATTTATATAAAACTCAAAATTAAAAAGATTAGCTAAGATATTATGGAAATCAAAAAAGAAAAAAAAAGTCTGCTAGCATTCTACTGTTGTAGCAGACCGCTTTTGGAAAAACAAATTATATTTGGGCAAGACCGCAAATGTAATGTTCAACTTTGATGTGTAAAAATCTAAAAAGGAATGAGTTTGTCAATATACCATATTTTCCGGACTTGCCCTGGAGAATAAGTTTCAGGAGCCAAAAAACATGCATATTTAGAGACGAAAAAGCATTTATACCTACATCATTTACAATGCATGGAGGACACAGATGATGTTGAGAGATCACTTGTATTTTTTTTTTTGAAGAGCTCCACAATAGCATTGGTAAGCACATCTCCATGTCTGGGTTCATGAGATCTTTCATTATTTTGTTTTACTTTATCTTCTAGCGTTTTCAGCTGTACTTCCTGTCTCTGTAATCCAGTTTGATGAGCTGCTGTCCCGCATTAGTCCAAGGAAGGAAAAAAAAAAAAAAAAAAAATTATGTCTTGATGCTAAAAGGAAAAATGTCCTAAAATTTGGGAGAAGAATGATGAGACACTGAACCCCACGATGCCCCTGATGGAAGGCTGGCACCAGCGTTCAGCAGCAGAGGCGCCATCAGTGTGTGAATGGGACTGTGACTGTAAAGCGCTTTGGGCCTTCAATGAAGGTAGAAAAGCGTTATACAAGTATATGCCATTTACCTGCTGTCCTTTGTTATACCGTCATAGTTGTGCTCAGTGCCCTCCTTCTGCCAGGTTTTTACTGACTGACACTGATATCACTGAGCATTAGCATTTCCTGCCAAGTCTTGTGGAAACAGCATGGACATCCAGACATTCTTTTTTTTATTTATTTATTTAAAACTGGATGCAAAATATTTTGTCTTTCCTTTGAGTCTGTGCATTTCAAACTATTTCTCTGGTATTACTAACAACTGATTATAAAACATTTTTAAAACATTTTTGAATGTTTTTTTTTTCTAATGAACTCTTTTCTGATAAACTACATAAACTCTTCTGCCCAGTTTTTTTCCCACAAAAGATGGAGAAATAGGTGAGATGTTATGAAAAAAATGCATGTAAAAAAGAAGCAACCCACTTATCCATTCTCATGACAAGTTAAATCCTGATTATGTGAGCCTGTTCAAACCAGTGGAGAGAAGAGCCATCCCTAATGTTAGTCCCTGACACGTTTCTATGAGCGTCTGGAAAAAGATGGCACAGTGGATGAAACACTCTGTAGGGATGAGCAGATAATGAACCATCAAACAAGATTGAACAAAGTAACCTTCTTACTAGAAAAAAGTACTAATTTTTCCACAAATAAAGCTTAATTAGCATTTACTAGTTTTTGTTTATTCCTGGTTGGGCTTCATTTTTATGCTGTGTATTTGGGTTTCAATTCTGTCCCATCAATCACAGCAGTTGGCTGCCTTTCTCATGTCTAGTTCTGGTAAAGGTCTTTAAACTGATTAGGATATTTATCCCCTCTGTTGCCTTTACGTTAACACAGAGAACTGATTCAAAATGAAGACTCAAAGTGATCTGCTGGACAAAGTTTGATGGCCCTTCAAATACATCCTTCACCAACTATTTACTGTCTTTTCCGCAGTATAAGTTGCAGGTTTTTTTGCATAGATTGACCAGGGGTGCGTCTTATACTCAGAATCGACTTATTTGTGATTTTTTTTTTAAACTAGTGCTGTCAACTGATAAAAAAAAAAAATCAGATTAATCACACTTTTGGATTGTGATTAAACACAGTGTTTAATAAGTAAATTGTATACAACAATATGCGGCTTTTGAACAAAGAATGCCGGAGAGAAAATGTTTCTTTCATTTTCATTTGTCTGAAATGTTTAAATTTCAAAAGTCCTAACTCATTTATCCGAGAAGTGTAATTTGTGTGCAGAAAACACATCCAGAGTAAAATAAGCAGGACTCTAATAAAACTGTAAAGAGTTTTATATCTGCAGTATTACTCCATAAAAGGAAAGATGCTGATATAAAGCCATAAGGAGCTTTAACGGCGGGTTGGTTGGAAAACATGAAGGACACCTGCCTGCAAGGCATGGAGTTTGACACCCCTGCCTTAGACCCTCTTTCTCTGTGAGGAAAAACTCATTAAAAAAACAGATTTCATGGGGGAAAAAAAAGAAACCTCAGGGATGTCCACATGAAGGAGGAATTCTCTCACAAGACAGAAAGGCGATGTGCTAGAATTTTTAAAGAAGAATTAGCTTATCTGTTACAGCTGAGGGTAGTATTTGGTTTTGTTTTTCTTTTTATTCTGTCTTTTGTTTTATTTCCGCATCAGAGTGTGACTTCTATGTTTTAGTGGATCTTTGTATGTCTGTCTCTGTTAATTTCTTTCAAGGTGTGATGTTGAAAAAGGTGTGGCCTCCATTGGACCCAAGATGATAGAGGCAGCATTTAAAAGCACAGTGAGAAGTGAGCTGTGCTGCAACATGGCACCACTGCAGCTTGGCAGGCTTCTCCACTTTGTGTAGGCTGTGTTGGTCTTTGTAGTTTAATGTAAAGTCCACTCTGTCTTTTGTTTAGTTAATTTTTAGGTGAATCTGTAGGTGTGAACTGCCATTTTTGTTAGTACATGTTTTCTTCTGTTTGTTAGTCTAGGGAGGTTGGTGTTTGTCATTCTTTTCCCTTTTCTTTCATTTCAGATAAGATTTCTGTGTTTAGATAGGTGGAGGCTTTTGTTTGTTGTTTTGGCCTTGGTTCACCCTGAAGCCTTTTGCTTCACCTTTAACTTATTATTGTTTTATTGTAAATTTAGTTTTCTTATTTTATGGAGAGATTATTTTTGTGTTTTTTGTTATTGATTTAGTTTAAACAAATTATACTTTTATGTTATGCTCCTCTAGAACCAAAAACTGGGCTTAACATTATCTAACTATACAAACTAGATGTTAGAAAAGTGAAGCAGATGGAACTGAGGGGCAGCTGGGGGTGCGAGACGAGCCAGAGGCGAGGTCCAGGCCAAGGACAGGAGCACAGACAATCCACCTCTGGGATCTCTCCCGCTCCCCCAGAGGGGAGCTGGAAAAGGGGGACAACACATGAATCGGACTGCACCAAACAAAGGTATAAAGAACTAAATAAAAACTAATACTGGATAAGTGATAAAGAATAGGACAGAACCCCCAGTGCACCATACTTTCCCCAGCTTCTAACTTTTTGTGGCCTACTAGCAACTAAATAGGCTCATTTATGTGTTATTTTTCCCACTAAAAAACCCAACCACATATGAACATGTTTTTTGTAAAGCATTGAGCATCGAAAAAGGTGCAGCAGATGTGAATTTGACGTGTTAATGGCGTTTGGTGTGAATGAAGCATTACGCTGGGTTTGATGGGTTGTTTTGTCTATTTTTTTCAGAATGGTTTCACTTTCCTCCCAAATGTGTGACTGGTACTCCATAGTGACATATATCAGGTTTTTCTTCTTCTTCTTTAGCATGCTTTTATTTTTAAATGTTTTTTTTATTTATTTTTCTCTTTCTCCTGAAACTTATACTTCTTACAACTGACACCCTAAAAAATTCAGCACATGAATTGAGAATGTACGTTTGCAAACATCATTTCAGTTTCCACTTAAGTCTGTTAATCTTGCGAACTAAAAAAAAAAAAATCTGTGTGAATAGTATAAGAACCAAACAGCAAAACATTTTCAAGCTCTTTTTATGATGGCCTTGACTTAAAGCTAAAAACAGCTTTTCTCTACTTTGAACAGCAGATGAGTTTTATTCGACAGATTTTTTTGAATAAATATTTTTCCAACAAAGGGGCCAAAAGAAAAGAGGGGCACACAATGAGAGACACATTGAAGAAAATAGTTAAATAAAACAAAGGATACATGCTGCATTAAGCATGAACGAACTGGGAGGCTACATATACGCTATATGTATCTTTATATGCATGTGGGTTTGTGTGATTTGGATATTGAGGCCTTGGGAAAGAGAAAAAGAAAGCGAGCAAATGTAGCTCATGCGATCCTACATACGCATCACAGCCCAAGGCAAACTCCGTCTGCTCTAAGAAAAGAACCACACGCACAGTTGGAGATGCTTTGTACAGCTCCTGCACAACTGAACAAGCTGCCAATTCTAAAAGAAATCCCAGCTACATTGAAATAAATACAGAACAATTTTTCTTTAGGTTAAACTTAACATGAAGAACAAGAAATGTAAGTCTAACTTACATACGTGTTCATAAAACATGAAAGGATAAAATGGATGGTTAAAGGTATATGCTTTTTGATTGAAATTTATTTGAAAAAAATGAGGCTTACAGTCCGGATAAGATTCATATTGGAAATGTTCAAACTTCAAACTTTATTTATTTGTACAGCGCCTTTACTTCTTGCGAAAACCCAAGGCGCTTTACATAAAAACATTTTTTAAATAAATAAATAAAATACAAATATAATAATAAGATAAAATAATAATAAAAATAAAATAACAAAAAAAAAATACAATTACAATTACAACCACCCTTCCCTCCCCAGCTCCTCCCTCCATCCACCCAGCCCCGACAATACATGACACCCCCCACAGGAAAACTGAACAAAGACTAAAAACTGCAGCTCAAATGAAAATGTCTGGCTCAGTACTGCTGTGGAGAAATGATATTACGGGGATCCGTTTATTCCAAGGCCCAGCCCAACCACAGGGGTCATTACCGCAGTGCCCACCCAACACAGGGCAGACCAGAGGCCCCTCTACATGGAGGTACCCCAGCTGCCCCAATGAGAATGAGCACCGCAGCACCAGCTCACCCATAGGCAGGAGGACCCAGAACAGCGGATTCCCATGAGGAAACACTGGAGTTAAAGAATAAATGAATAAAAAGCAAAAAATGATAATAATAAAAATATATATATGTATAAAAAATAAAATAAATAAATAAACATGGTTAGTATATTAAAACAATAATTGTGTACAAAAATTAACTATTAAATAATTCTAAAAATCATAAAAAAGCCAGATTGAAAAGGTGGGTCTTGAGCCTCTTCTTAAAAACCTCTATGGTCTCTGCGGCCCTGAGGCTCTCCGGCAGGCCGTTCCAGAGGCGAGGACCATAATGGTGGAATGAGTTCTCCCCATGGGTTTTGGTCCTCACCTTAGGGACAACTAAGAGGCCGGTGCCAGAGGACCTCAGGGTCCGCAAGGGTTCATATCTTAACAGCAGGTCACTTAAATAAGAAGGCCCAAGACCATTAAAACATTTATAAACCATTAAAAGAACTTTAAAATCAATCCTGAAACGCACAGGGAGCCAATGCAGCGATTTTAAAATGGGTGTGATGTGTTCCCGCCCCCTGGTCCTCGTCAGAACTCGTGCCGCTGAATTCTGTAATAATTGTAAATTTGAAAGAGACTTTTTGGGTAACCCAGAGAACAGGGCATTACAGTAATCTAAACGACTAAAAATAAAAGCATGCATCAGCACCTTTGTGCTGGCAAGAGAGAGGAATGGACGGACTCTGGCAATGTTTTTAAGATGTTAAAATCCTGTCTTCACAACATTTCTGATATGCGGGATAAAATTCAGCTCAGAGTCAAAAAGTACGCCCAGATTTCTCACAGAGTGAGAAAGTTTAAAGTTTGTGAGTTTGGGTAAAATCATCTCTCTCTTGTCTTCAGGACCAATAATTAAAACTTCTGTTTTGTCCTGGTTGAGCTGTAAGAAGTTTTCTGCCATCCACGACATGTTAAGCATGTAATTTCAATCATAAATACCTATCAACTAAAAACAGTAAATAATTTACTTTACAAACATCTTTTCTACCTTTCTTGGAATGGCGTTCTACACTCATCTTTCCAGAGACACAATACCAGTGAAACAACTGGAAGAAAATCTACTCCCAGCTATCGTGGCATTGGTTAACCTGTTCAATCTGTAAATGTTTCTGTGTACACTTCCAGGAAAGAAGCAAGTTGTTACAGCCTTTAAGTGACAATGAATTGAGGCAAAGCTTTATTCACTCGCTCCTGTGGTTTTTCTGAAATGAATAGATTAGGTATAATCCCAGCTCAGCTCTAACAAGTGTCATTTAGGTTGTTTAAAGGTCAAGAGCAAGCTCTAATTTAGTTTATTTTGTGTAGGTTTATTAAGAGTTTTTCGATGTCTTAGTTTCTCTTGTCAGTATTGTAAAGTTTTTTAGTTGAGTGAACTTCTTGGATTGTCTTTTAAAGAAAAAGAAAAATCTTGTTTTATTCATTATTTCTCTCCCTATTTAGTCACCATGGCTCATTTGAATCCTTCCAAAATCCTTTATGTTGTGTCAAAGCTTAATTGTTTCTCGCTGTGTTTCCCTTATTGTTTTATTCCCTGGATATCCTGCTTATACGACACCTTGTGTGTGCTTCCTTTGGTTAATAATTCTTGCAGCCTACTTTCTCTCACCCTGTTTTTGAGTCTTAATGATCATTCCCATGAGACACCATAACAATTGTATCTGATAGTTTGTGTCACATTGGTAAATTGTGTGAGAGATTTAATAGAAGTAATACTGAATGAGTTAAATAAAGTTTGACTTATCTGTCATGTTGCATCCTCTGCAAAGGCTGCTTATTGCACATGAAAGAGGTGCTCGTGATTAGCAACACATTTCAAGAGAAAACTTCACATCAAGCCCTCTGACCACTTACCTGTTACCTCTTGGCCCCTCTAGGCATTCTGGGTAGTGTAGTCACACAATACATGATTGTTCTGTGTTTTACTTAACGCTGTCTGTAATCCGGTGCATGAAAATACACCTGTCATTCTCTATTAATTGACTGCAAGGTGGTGAAGGTAAGATGATCTGAGCTAAGGTTGTCCAGTAATTAAAGTGTCATCAAAATTGTGCTTGTAGTTTGTTAGCAAATGCAACGTTCTCTTTCAAGAGGACTCTGTTTTGTTCTTGCAAATGAAGTGACATATTAGAGGAAACATATCCTGGTGTAAACCAACCCTCCAATTTTGGATGCACCCCAAGAGAACAGCCTGCAAATCCATGTAAGTCATCGTAGTTGTCACAAATAGTTTTTAACAAACTAATAAACCCTGGATTGTGCTTACTTTTTCCACAAATTGCATTTGCATCTCCATTCATTCTTTTTTATTACATATATAATAACTTAATGTAACATGTTCTGTTTATTTGAAGCTGACCTCATCTGACTTTTAGATCTAGTAAAGGGGAAGCTTTAAAAAGAGTTGCTGTAATATGCTAAAATATGCAAACAAAAAAAGTCTGAGATAAACTGACTGCTGTAAATCATTTAATCATTTATTAAATACAGCACAGGACACAGTCATAAGGGAAAAGCTGGGTTCATTTGAATAGTTTTCATTTCTTCTAGTTCAACTAAGTTTGCATAAGGCATAGCAACAGAACATGAGTTAATGGTCCAAACAGAAAGCACATCTGCCCTATGAACCATAAAGAGTTGGGGTGAATGCAATAAACACCTACCAGGACAGAGGCCAAGAAACAAGAATGCACTTACACACTTCAGTAGTATCTTAAAGGATGATGGCGGGTAAAGGCACAAACAAATGCTTGTGGTGTTTGTGTGAGAGTTGGGCTGATTGTTTTTTGTGGAAAAAAAAGGCAGGCAGACCTAAAAACAACAGAAAGATAAAGGGATTGGTAGCAAGAAAGAGGGATGGAAGACAAAAGAGTTTAAATGGAAGAGATGCTTTTAATGCAGAGACCTAAGCCAATTCCCTAAGAAAACAAACCACTGAGGTTCTTTAGTAGGTATAACCCCATTTTTGGCTGTACGTGTGCTGTATTTTTATGAATGACTTCTAATGAATGGTTTATATATAAACATAAAAATTATTTACAATGTGCACCAACGCATTGGGATAATCAAAAATTGCACCCAATCATGTAGTTTCAGACTCGATCAAAATCGGATGTTGTGCCCTGATCAGGATCAAATATTATTATTTTATTTTATTTATTGTATTTTATCAGCAGATACCCAAAATCAAATTCATCGGAATTGGACAAAACCTGGGGCATCCATACCAACACATTTTATACACATTTTATCAACACTTAAAAGTTAACAGTTTGTTCAAAATGTACACATTTTTGAAGCTATAGCTTATATTTTGCACAAGTTTAGTGCTAAATAGAAAAACCAATTCGCTGACAGTTCTCACAGCAGAAACCCAAGCCAGCTCCCAATCTGACCTGCACAGTAAAGCAGTCACACAACTCTAGAAAAGCTGTTACACTGCAGACCTAAACTGTTAAAGCATTCTCCGTGATTCACTTGAACGTTGTGTCACTCTGCACTTTTTACTTTCCTAAACATAGAAACGGTCACTTCAATTAAGTCTCCCTTTGATTTTTTTTTTCCTAATGGAAGTATTGTTTAGTGCTATTATGCTTATATCCATTGCTGTAAAAGGCACAACATTTATTTTTTCGCTTTTTTTGGCTGTTATTTCTTCCAAGTCAACAGGCAGGCCAACAAAAGTTACTGGATTTTGTTTTCACCTTCCAGACCATAAATCACAGACACATAAATCATCACCTTTTACACACACATTCTTGAGGGTGAACACCCTTTGGGACACGCCAAGAGTGCAGTTTAATGTTTTCTTTCCAGAAACAAAAGTACTTATTTTGAAAATGCAGATATATTGTATTTGATAACTCTAAAACCTGTATGTTCAAAGTTTTCAAGCTATTATGTAGTATGCTTGGCATTTTATTTTCAGCGTGGCACATGTATATTTAGTTAGCTCATGCATTAAGGTAGTATACAAAATGTTGTCAGTCCAATCTCCAAACAATTTTCCAGAATAAATAAAATATGTTTGTGTATTGTATAGTGTAGTATAAAAGTATAATGTATGTAAAAAAAAAAAAAAAAAAAAAAAGGATGCTATTAAAACCAAGACAAAAAAGGGTTAGAAAATTGAAAATGTGTCAAAACAAAAACATATTTTTTAATGAATCAGAAACATAAAAAATACAGCTTTTAAATCTCTAATCTGTCCTTTATTTGTCTGCTGGTCCATTTTTATAACGAGCAATTTTTTTATTAAAACAGTTTAGAAAAACTCCATACCTTAAAGGTACTTTTGTTTTCATTAATATATTTCTTGTCAAAACTGTGAAAATATGAAGTAAGGCAGTTCAGCATTTTTATGTCTGTATAAAACTACATCAGACTATTTAATCCCTCCAAAACAGCAAAGCTTTTGGCAATTAGCTGCTGCATGAACGTCATCACTGTGTCTGCAGCATTTATGTTTGTGTGGGGGGGGTCCATACAAGTGTGTGTGTCAGACATGCATCTATGTGTGCATTATGAGGGATAATGGAAGGGAAAAACACTCCCAGATGCATGTGATGCAATTATGCCCTTGATTATCTGATTGGGTAATCTACAGGCGTCCAAAACAAACACAGTGTTGGCAGACTGTTGACCGAGCATAAACCACAGGGAGGGACACACATACACTGCTGTATTTGAACATGTGCTCAACGATGCATAGGAAGTTATAGGGAACACCAAGCAGAAAAGGTGTGATGGAAGCAGCATTTGGGGGATGGTGGTGGCAAAGGAAGAGGAGGAGTTGTCTACCAACTGTCAACCAGAGTCAATGGCTCAGTCCCTCGCCTTTCCATTCAACATCTTAAGATGCCCTTAAGAAGGTGCTGAACCCGATATTGTGCCCTTATTATGCAACCTTTTTAGCTCCCGTACAAATACTACACTGTTGGAGTACATGTGAGGTAGAAGAGAAGAAAGCTAGTAAAAAATAGTAGAAGAAAGAGAAAAAAATGATCTGATTGTATTGTATAAAAAGAGTCAAGTCAGCACAGTAAGGCTGGTGAAAAGCAGTTTATCAAGCACTTAAAACTGTGACTTGAATTACCACTCTGGTCATCTTTTTGATCTATTTTAAAACGTTCCTAGAGGTCTTGAAATTATGATTATGCAATTTTTAGCCAAAATAAAAAAAAACTGTGTTGTTTTCTAAAACATAGTTTCTGCAGAGCGGCAGCAGTTCATTAGAAATTCACCTTGGAGTTGTGGGTGGGATCACTGGTGTGGAGTAAGCCTGCACCGACATCTATTTATTGATTTGTTAACACTCTCTCCAGCTAGCTTACAGCTTCTCTCAATCCCAAACTAATATTACCGGTGCAACAAGAATGGAGAACAATATCAGAGCTACCCAGCTGTACAGTTCTGAGCCAGATGCCAGTTCAGAAGAGGACAACGATGACTTCCATGGCTCTAGTTGTCTACAAGTGAATGGATCAGAATGATGCGGAGCAGGGAGCTTGTGGTTTGCAAAAGTAGCTTCTACGTCACACCTACAAGCATTTTCCAAATGCATTTTAGGAACTGCTCCAGAATCATGATTTGGATAAAGAAATAATCACAACACTAAAACACCACAAGAACATGTAAAAACACCAAAATACCATTAACATCAGAATGGATCTTTAACATCTTAGGAATTTAATGCCCCTAAATGTGGTTTTATATTTTCAAATGGCTGCTTGTCCAAAAACCCGTTGTTGCTGTTAAATGCATTAGAAGAGGTTTCTAATGGATAGAAATCATAGATACCCCCAGGATAACACACACACCCACTTCCCCTGCGGATCTAGAGGTGATCGCCAAAATGCGTTTATTTTATATGCACATCCATTTTTACAAAAGTTTCAATGTTGTGTGTTTTCGTGTCTAGGTTGACATCATGAAATTGGCGGCTCTGACAAGAAGCAAAAGACAGCGCCTCAGAGATCGAATCGTCTTACTTTTGGGTAGGAAAAAAACTTTAAAAAATTACAATTTTATAAAAACTCATTATTTTGTGTACCAAATGTAATAAATTATATATATGAAGATGGTTTACTCAGAAAGGCTTAAGAATAGCATGATTTGGGCTCTTTAACACCTAAGTCGTGGCTGGAAATAGCAAATAACATGCGCTTTTTGAACCTCTGTAACTCTTTGACCGTTAAAACCAGGGATCAGCAACGTTTATGACATGAAGTGCCAAGTCAAAATGTTCTCCTTAAAAACTGTGCCATCATCAACTATAATGCAAACTCTGTTGTCGTTCACCCTTCGGCCTGTCCCACCAGGGATTGCCACAGTGATTCAGCGTTCACTGATTTGCACATGTGGTTAGGCAGAGGCTTTTACGCCGGATGCCCTTCCTGACACAACCCTGTATATTTAACGTACAGAGAGACCCAGTTAGGAAGCAACGTGAAGGGTCTTACCTAAGGACCCTCTCTGGATTTTAGCTCATTGCACGCCCTGGGAACCATGCAAACTTTGATACAAAGAAATACAAAAACATTTCCAGTATATCTGGAAAAAAAGTAATTTACAAACAGCAAGTAAAATAGCTTTTTTGAATATATTTTGGCTCAAAAAAGTGCTTTAATAAAAGTGTTGCACAAAGAAAATGGGCCAAAGTTGAAATAGTATTGCAACTATGTTTGCTTAAAAACCAAAACTACTGCATTTGTGGTATGTCATACCTACAGGATTGGATACATCAGAATAAAATGCCATCAATATTTCTAAGAATTTCACAACTGTGTATATATGCAAAAAAAAAACCAAACAAGTGTATACTTTTGGCTTTTTTTTTTTTTTGGCTTTTGTTAAATTATGGGCTATTTCTGTGATGGTGCTTTTACCGCATATTAAATTAAATGTTTTTACTATATTATTTTGCCAATAATAGTCATTTAAATTATCCACAACTGGACAGTGCCATCCTTCATTTTCACCCCCAGTAAATGGAGTGGTGACCAGCTGTAGTTTTACTTTTAAAACTTGTTCACATTTCATATTGACATTCGGCAGAACAGACAAGAATCTGAGAGTAATGTGACCTAGTTAGGTTTTTATTCAACTATCTGAACTTATCAATCAATCTTTTTTTTTATTAAAAGCACTTTTCATGTGCTGCAGCTCAAAGTGCTTTACAATTTTGATTTTTTTTTATTTGATTTGAAATGGTTTATTTCAAGCAATCAAAGCAAGAAATAGTACATAAACACAACAATCAACAAAGCATTAAATCCATACAAAAAATATTAAACATTGGATAATTGCTGATTGTTTGAAATAAAGTGGAAGAAAGCGAACTTATACAGTGCCTTGCCAAACTATTCCGCCCCCTTAAACTTTTCAAACTTTTCCCACATTTCAGGCTTCCAACATAAAGATATAAAACTGTAATTTTTTTGAAGAATCAACAACAAGTGGGACACAATCATGAAGTGGAACGAAATTTATTGTATATCCCAAACCTTTTTCACAAATAAAAAACTGAAAAATTAGGCGTGCAAAATTATTCAGCTCCTTTACTTTCAGTGCAGCAAACTCTCTCTAGATGTTTATTAAGGATCTCTGAATGATCCATTGTTGACCTAAAAGACTAATGATGATAAATAGAATCCACCTGTGTGTAATCAAGTCTCCGTATCCACCTGTGCTGTGATACTTTCAGAGTTCCATTTAAAGCGGAGAGAGCATCATGAAGAACAAGGAACACACCAGGCAGGTCTGAGATACTGTTGTGGAGAGGTTTAAAGCTGGATTTGGATAAAGAAAGATTACCCAAGCTTTAAACATCCCAAGGAGCACTGCGCAAGCGATAATATTGAAATGGAAGGAGTATCAGACCACTGCAAATCTACAGAGACCGGGCCGTCCGTCTAAACTTTCAGCTCAAACAAGGAGAAGACTGATCAGAGATGCAGCCAAGAGGCCCATGATCACTCTGGATGAACTGCAGAGATCTACAGCTGAGGTGGGAGAGTCTGTCCATAAGACAAAATCAGTCGTATACTGCACAAATCAGGCCTTTATGGAGGAGTGGCCAGAAGAAAGCCATTTCTTAAAGGCATCCATAAAAAGAGTCGTTTAAAGTTTGCCACAAGCCACGTGGGAGACACACCAAATATGTGGAAGAAGGTGCTCTGGTCAGATGTAATCAAAGTCGAACTTTTTGGCAACAATGCAAAACGTTATGTTTGGCGTAAAAGCAATACAGCTCATCACCCTGAAGGCACCATCCCCACTGTCAAACATGGTGGTGGCAGCATCATGGTTTGGGCCTGCTTAAATTCAGCAGGGACAGGGAATATGGTTAAAATTGATGGGAAGATGGATGGAGCCAAATAAAGGACCATTCTGGAAGAAAACCAGATGAGTCTGCAAAAGACCTGAGACCGGGACGGAGATTTGTCTTCCAACAAGACAACAATTCAAAACATAAAGCAACACCTACAATGGAATGGTTCAAAAATAAACACATCCAGGTGTTAGAATGGCCAAGTCATAATCCAGACCTGAATCCAATCGATAATCTGTGGAAAGAGCTAAAAACTACTCTCCATCCAACCTCACTAAGCTCCAGCTATTTTGCAAGGAGGAATGGGCAAAAATTTCTGTCTCTCAATGTGCAAAACTGATAGAGACATACCCAAAAGTGACTTACAGCTGCAATCGCAACAAAAGGTGGAGCTACAAAATATTAACTTAAGTTAATAACTAAATTAACTAATAATTTTGGACATCCAATTTTTCTGTTTTTTATTTGTGAAAAAAGTTTCAAATATCCAATAAATTTTGTTCCACTTCATGATTGTGTTCCACTTGTTGATTCTTCACAAAAAATTACAGTTTTATATCTTTATGTTTGAAGCCTGAAATACGAAATACTTTCGCAAGGCACTGTATTATATTGCAATTAAAGAGAAAAAACAAAATTTAAAAAAGAGACTAAAACTACCCCCCCCCCCTTGCCACCTGCCTTTCTTCCAGTCACCCATTCACTCCATTACACACACACACACCAGTCAGCAACAGGGTCCACTCCACAGCTGTGTTGCTGCGATGCTGGATCCCAACCGCTCCCGCAAGGCGAACACCGGAGCAATTGACACCGCCCAAGTCGGTAAGTCCTGGTACAAAAGATCTCCATATGACAACATAACTTCATAAATGCCAGTGACGCCAAAAACATGAAAAAAAAACAGATGTGCAGTCATCAACATGTGCTTCACACTGTTTTTTATTAGTCAATTAGTCAACAATTACTGTTTTCATAAGGTGATAGTGCTGGTACTCAGTCTGTGGAGGTTTGTGTCATGTATGGTACTGCTGGTGCTCAGCATATATCTATGCTAGCACAAAAAAAGCCGTAATTAGCTCGTAAGCTATAGGGTATCTGATCTCTGCACTAAATCATTGTCTAAACTTACCATTTAAATAGCAAGCAAAAAATACCTTTAGGAATATGTTTTTTTTCTTTATCACAATTGGTGAACAGTAAACTATTCTATAATAATTTTTCCTCAATTAGTTTGCAAAAGTGACTTAGGTAGTATTTAGGGTGCAGTACCCTAATCATGTCCAACAGGAACCCAGGTGCATCTGTACACAATGCGCTCCTGTTAGTTGAATGTGTGCAGCTGAATGCGAGCAGTTGAACGCAACAGGGATGAGTGCAGCTGCAGGGGACCCCATTTCACTGGTTTAAGGTCATTCCAATTACCTCGATATATCAGATAATAGAAAACCATGGCGGCGGCAGATTTTTATTTTCCACCAAGCACCCTCTTTGAATTGCCTCCCCGGGTAGCAGCTCGTACTACCCGTGAATAAAACTGCTACTGAAACAACGTGTAAAGAACCATCTGACAGATACGGACGGTATAAAGGGGAGTTCACTGTTCAGAATACACACACACAACTGGCTTGACAGCACATACAAGTAAACAAGATATTCTTTAGAGCGCAACATTCCTCCCCTGCTACTTAAATGTTGTCAACAACATTGTGCGACAAAAGCCACGCGATGCTTCCAAGACAACAGCGCCGACCCCCCAACAGTGTTTGGAACTGTTACTCCGTGGTATAAAAGATATAAAGGAAGCCATGCAGATGAAATGCAAACCTGTCAATCTAAACACCCCTTTAGATGTAATAATAGCATGATGATAGAAAGCATTGTGCTTTGCGATCCAGATGACTTTGTGGCTCATGGTTATTTTATAATAAATTGAAATAACAAAACAAAAGGCATTGATAATTTTTTTAAATAGTTGTTTTGTTTTATAGTTAATAGTTGTTGACATTGTTGACTAATCGTTAACAGTCCTATTCAGTACTTTATTTTCCAGAGTATAAGTCGCACTGGAGTATAAGTTGCAGGAACCCAAAAAAATAAGCACATATACAGTCCCTCCGGGGTATAATTCGCTTCCCTGACCAAACTACAAAAAAAAAAAAAAAAAAAAAAACAGCAACTTGTAATCCAGAAAATACGGTATTAGCTGTTTATTTCTCTTTACAAGTTTAGGGAATTTTGGCTTCATGGAACCGGCAGGTACTTCCTCCTTGGAACACGAGGGGGGAGGAGTAATTCAGTCCAGTTCTCTTATACAATCAATGTTTTAGCCTAACTTTAACATTTGTGTCACTGGTAGTGTGTACTGGGGTCAACACCTTGTGAGGTCTGTTTGTCTGGTCTATTTCTAACTTCCATTGACGTGAGACATTTGTGACACCTTTTCCTAACAAGATAACCTGCTGACTCAAAAAAAGACTTAGATCTGTTCATATTAAAAGGTGAATTAAATGCTTATATTATCCATCTGTTTGCACACTCATTTGTGTAACAAGGTATCAGAAAATAGTACTGTAAGTGATAGTCTAGCACATGTGTATTTAATTTACATTAATGCAAAGAAAACATTATTACAGCTGAAAAAACTTCTCAGACAGCTTTAGGCTAATGTGCACACATCAACATTTCAATGTTTTGGAGAACGACTAAGTATGGTTGCGCCCTTTCATTTTATCCATCAATTTACACAAAAATGAACTATTACTACTGATTCATGGGTTCTAAAACTGCCAAAATAATGAAGATCACAGAATCCGTCTTAATAACTTTTGAAAAGGATTTTGTACGTTTCATTTTCTTAAACTGACAAATGCTCCAAAGTAAAACCCATAGAACGTACAGAACTGTTTACAACTCTCTCCTGCCGACAGTCTGTCACAGGGTGTTTACAGAAGACAGCAGACATAAAGGCAGAGGTATAGACAGATCTAGAGTCAGCTCCTCAATGCTAACCCCTAACCAAGCTAACCACTCTCCCCCTCTCACCTCACACCAAGCATATTTTGGAGCAAAAACACACCATTGAACCAAGAGACAAGGCAACCCTTGTTCAAGGCCACCAAACCTCATCTGGACGGCCAGCAGGGAAGCCACTGTATACTTGTGTTTGGATGTCTGAGCACATGTACAGTATACAGTAGTCATCAGACTAGATAAAAATTATTTTCTTTTTCCTTTTACCAGCAGCAGCCTGTGGAGGCCAGTTTCACAGTGATTATTTTTTGCCTTCTAACTCACTCCGGCCAATCTGCAGGGATGAAGACGGCACAGAGCCATTTTTAAATTACTCGCAAAACAACTCACATGTAATATCTGTCGGGCAAATTTGCCTCGACAGCACATCTGTGTCTCCATGTGAGAGCTCGCAGCAGTGAAGTGTTAGGAACTGTAGCACAAAAGCTGAGTGCAAGGATCTGATAGTTTGTTTCTACCATCAATACTTTGCCTGTGCTTGGCACCAAGCCTCTTCTCATTCCCCCTTTTTTCCTCACCTTTCTCAGTCAATCTGTCAACACTTACTTTGCAACCCTCTCCCCTTTTCTCACTCATGCTGCTACGCCATAAACATATTTATCCCCCATTCCTGTACCCCTCCCACACACACAGTCAAATTAATGAACTTTTTTAACTGTTTAAGTGTTAAAATCATCCTATCTTACAGTCATTTGCTTCAGCTTTTAGTCTAACACTTTTCAACTACTCTGTCTGGTGTGGATATGACTTCCATCTGTTTTCCATAGTAACTTCTGAATGAAAATATCCTTTAACCAAGACTGCAGCTCCACCTCTGGCAGCACAGCTAAAAATACAACGTATCCAAGACATGCACCTCAGGCTCGACTTCACTCTTTCACACATTTCAAAACTTTCTAAAAACAAAAGAGAAATAGTTGTCAATATGTTATCTTCTTGTGAAATGTCCCTTTGCCCTTTTTTTTGCATTTGCCTTAAAGATCCACTTCAATGAAAATTGTGTTTTTAATGTTTTTTAACATGTTCTTGTAGCATGTTTCTCATGATGGATTCATATGTCAAAGAATTTAAGATTAGAACTGGGTTTCTGACTTTTTCTTTATACAAATTGTGGTGAATCAGAGCAGATAAAAGCCCGCCATTTGAAAAACCTCTCAGTTGTGACGTAGAAACTGAAATGGGCAGGTAACAAGCTTCCTACACTGCAATATTCTGATGTATTCACTTGCAGACATACATGAATGTCTTCATTTTCCTCGTCTGAGCTGGCATCTGGCTCAAAACTGTATGACTGGATGGCTCCGATAGTACTCGCCATTTTTGTTGCACCTCTGATGTTAGTTTGGGGTTGTGAGGGGCTGGAAGCTAGCGGAAGAAAGCGCTAATTTTCCAGATATTAAGCGAGATATAATGTGACAAATCTATATTTAAGTAGTTCTGCAAGACAAAAAAATGTTTTTAATTCCTGGTACTGCAGAATAATTACTGAAAACATGTTGCACCCGTTTATGTAAGAAAACACTCAATTATCTTACAGGATTATCTTATAGGATATATTAAGCATGGACTTCAATCAAAGTGAGATAGCTTTGCCGGCTAGGACAGGTTGCATGTCTCCCTGGAAAACTATGTGCGTCAGTGAGAGAATGTGAACCCTCCCTCATATAGATTTCAGAGCACATGTTTTTGCTTAAAAACCTTTTTTTTATTCCTCTCCCACCAGTAGGACACATATAGCTTATGTGCTGATGAGCAGATTAATATGCTTTGCATCACAACGTAGCTTCACTCTTAGTAAGACATAGTGAACCGCAGTACAACTTAGAGATTTTTTATTCGTTAATAAAAAAATTCCCAAAACAAACAAACATTTGTGTAATTTAACTTTTTGTGACTAACAAAGAAAACTGAAAAACTGCTAGGGAAGCCATCAAAAAACATAAAGCACTGTGAAGTGTTGCTGCTTTTTTTAGATATGCTATTTAAAGCTGTTGTTATCTTGTATACAGAGTGCTTGTCAGATCCACATGACTCAAAAAAAACACAACTCCCCAAAATACCAATTTAGCTGAAGTCCTGGCTTAAAGAAACACATTCTTTTCTAACACAAGGAGAGCTACAGCCAATAAGTGGGGAAAATGGAAGCAAAAGTCTAAAAATGTTAGAACTCTTAACTCCATCTCATTGAGTGCAAACACTTCTCATCATAACTGCAAGGGATGTCATAGAACAGTGAATCAAGAAATCACGTTATCTTTCTGACATATGAGAAAATTACGTGCGTAAAGCCATGCAGTCGAGCCAATACTATTTTCTAGCTTCCTGATAAACAGAGTGCCTGTCTTACCTCTGGCTTGGCAGGCTGCATCAGCCTTCTTCATAAATACTGCACAACCAACGCTTGATGAAAACCCCCACTTCTCTCAGGTACAACTGCACTCTGGAGAGC
Source organism: Adrianichthys oophorus (assembly GCA_036245035.1). Classification (NCBI taxonomy): domain Eukaryota; kingdom Metazoa; phylum Chordata; class Actinopteri; order Beloniformes; family Adrianichthyidae; genus Adrianichthys; species Adrianichthys oophorus. The sequence continues at coordinate 16,635,094 of BSAI01000072.1, read as the reverse complement.
TTCATTATCTACAGTAAGGATAAACTGTACTGCTAAATCATGTGCATCTCTGTCAAAGACAGACTGAGGTAAAAGATAAGTTTAAAAAATTGAACTCAACAAACAAAATTCTTCTCTAAATAAAATATGACGGATGCCACACCCAGCCTCAGTGCAACTACCAGTGGCCTGACGAGAGCCAAAACCCAGCCTCCAAGTAAGACAAATGAACTTTAGGATTGACAAGATGCCCCCGAAGAAGCCAGAACCCAAGAAAGACTATATATCAGTCGAACAGGTAAACAAACTCCTACAACAACAAATCACTGCTTAATCAACAGCAAGAAAACTTTTTGGGATTTGTGAAGTTTAATATGGAAACGCTGATGACTAGATTTGATGCAGTAACCAAAGAGCTACAAAATATTGATTCAAACTTACAATACAACCAAAAAGAAGTTGACGAAATAAACCTAAAATAAACATTTTGAGTTAATGTAATAAAACTTTAATCCATTGAACCTGGTCTCTGGCATTTTGGGACCTTCCTGACATATCATGTACCCTACATAAAATCAACCCTTACATCTCAAATGTTTTGTTGTAATGAACAATGTTGCTGTTTTGATATTTTCTTCAGCTAAACGGTTTCCTTCATGTTTCTGTGCTCCACAGCACCATTCCCCTACTCAGCTCAGTGGTGATACATGAAGAGGATGAGCTGCAGGACATGCTGTCCTTAGCATCAGGTCAGCTGATTTTTTTTTTTTTTGTCTTTTCAAGTTTTGAAGTTCAATTTGTCATCATGCCTGAAATGGGCATGATGAAGCAGAATGGGTAATGGAGCTCCTCTAATAGTACAGATAGTGCACTAACTCAGCGTTCCCTAGATACCAATTAGCAATGAACAACCAAGCTGATGGGCGAAAAGCTCGAGCTAAAACTCGGGACACTATACAATCCCACTTCAGTATATACTTTGAAATGTGCATGTGTTCTGTTCTAATGGGACTTTTGGTAGCTCACCATAACATCAAATAATCTCCCTCTTGCTAAAAATTTAGCATCACGTCTTGTTGACAGCACTTCTTAAATTCATAAAAATCAATCCCAGAACAAATAACTCCAGCTTTACAAGAATCCATCTGAAAAAATGAATTAGGAAACACAACCTAGTTGACTGGCCCTGCAAACACATGTCTATTTTTCCTGTCTTTGCCAGTTTGAGGAGTTTCCTTGCTATACAGATCACCTCTGATTAAGTAATTGCAGTGATCAGTTAAATTTAGCAAAACACTGAAATAAAATCCACCTTAATATGGTCCTACCCCTTAAACATTAAATGTCTGATGGATGTGTCTGTTTTGCATCCATCAGTAAAAGACTTATGTGCAAACCAGGTCTGTTTTTGGATGTCTGCCCATGACTTCATTTGGACGTCAGTCTGCAGTTTGGCATTTGAATGTCAGCTAAGTTATTTATTTGAAGGTCATAAGAATATTTAAACTTTTATTCATTCAAATTATATTACATTAAATACTAATTTTCATGGTTTATTTATGTAAAGAGTACATGAAGTTTTGGTATTTAATATATTTTAATGATTTTCTCTCCTAATTGATTACAATAAATTGAATTTTGGCAGAGTGGAAACTGATTGTTTTGATTTGAACCAGTGCTACTCTAACTAGTTGAGGCAGTATGTAACCATAGCCCAACCAGTCATTTCTCTACTGCAAATACTTAAACTTTGCAGTTCTCAAAATTTTTCTGGTTCAGATTGATTTTGTGCGAAACAGTAACTACATAATAAAATGCATAGGTATAAACACAACTTTGAAAAGTGCACAGACATTACTGTGTACTGTAGGAACTATGTGCATTCAGACGGCAAAGTACAATAGGGGAGTCTACTTTGTTTTTACTGTTCTTATAGTTTTGGTTAACATGTCAGCTTCCCAAGACTTTTTCATAAATTGATTAAGTTTATTTCTACACCTAAAAAAAGTGAAATAAAGACTTTAAAAGAAATGGCTTGACCTTATATGTAACTTAAATATATATCAGTGTCTTTATGCATTACTATTAAATTACCCTTTCTGTACCATGTAGGACACAGGTCTCAGCTGAGCCATGATCTCGTTGCCTTCTCTGTGTTACACTGGACTGCATTACCAGTCAATGTCAGCATAAACAATGTCTACAAGGGGTTTAAATTTGATGTTGAAAAGAAATGAAAAACGACCACATTTAAAGTACAACCAGCCTTTCTGCAGATGTTCCATGGATGTTACTACTACACGTTTGGTAGGTGTCAGGTCAAAAGGGTCATCTTGAGTAACACCCTCCACTTTGGGGGGCATTATGTACAGTACTAACAAAACATGTTACTTGGACGTTTTTTAAAGCTACACAATAAAAAGTAAAACTTGGAAAAAAGGAAACCAGTAAGAAGCTAATGTGTACAAACAAATCAGCCACTATTGTATATTAACTTAAAATGAACTTATTTTGTACTCAACCCATTTATGGATATACAGAATCATTTAGTGATAACATCATTCACATTTCCCTGTGTGTGATTTTATACTTTTCACCTCCCAGGTATTTTCCATACAATTATTTCAAAGTGTATGAATGTTTATTTATAAGCAAACCATAAAAAAAGTTGATGCTTGAAAAACCTCTGCTGGCATTTACATTGGTTTGATGGTAAAAAAAAAATATATATATATATTTTTAAAAATTCAAAGACAAATCAAAGAGGATAAAAAGGTGCAAATTTGATGAAAATTAATATTTCAGACAAATTGTGCATTTTGTGGTACAAGCGCCAAATTTGGCATGGATTTACCTTAGGATCCCATCTTTTAGAAAAGCACGTTAGCCACGAGAAATTCCACAATGGACATTTGAAAACAATCATTTATAAAGATGGTGCCCATACACCTAATGTTACAAAAATATGAAATTGTGTTTTGGGTGCTTTTAACATGTTCTTGTAACATTTTTATATATATATTGAAGAATGTAAGCTTAAAACTGTCTTTTTATAGTATTTCTATATCAAATTGTGATGGATTAGGAGCAACTAAAAACCTGCCATCTGAAAAAGCTCTAAGTTGTGACACAGAGACTGAAATTGGTGGGCCAAACTCTCCCTGCTCTGCTCCATTCTGATGCATCCACTTGCAGACAAATAGATCCAGTAATGTCTTTATTTTCCTTTATTTTCAAAACTGTATGGCTGCATACCTCCAATATAGCTCACCACTTTTTGCACCCCTGTTTGTTAGCTTGGGGTTGTGAGGGGCAGTAAGCTAGCAGGAGACAGTCTAATCGAAGGGATGATGGGATACCAGCTGAGGCTTACTTCCATCCCCAACTCAAAGGTGAATTTCTGATTAACTACTGTCGATCTGCAGAAAATATGTCCAACAAAATGACACTGACTTTTTGATTTTGGCTAAAAACTCCATAACCCCAATAAAAAAAAAAACACTGGGAACACTTTTACATTAAATACAAATATAGTTGGAGTGGGACATTAATAATCGGCTCCACTATTAGGCCAAGCTAACAGGATAAGGAAAAGCTTTTAAATGTGATTCCACATATTTCCATTCACTTGGCATGAAAAGCATCATCCATTTGGTCACACACACGCGTACACTGGTGATAAAAACTACCAGCAAAGAAAGGCTGGATTTCTGGTGTCCCAGAAAATCAGGAAGAAGCGTTGGTGGCCTATGAAGGCCTGTAAAGACCAAACATCAGAATGACAGCTCTGGTGATAACATAACAATGGAGGAAGCAGCCACACATGCTTGAACAGTCAAAGTGAAGATCGGCCTGTATTTGTTTAGAGGTCATTAGCAGAAACAGAGCAGCAGCGGTTCAAGTCCAGGTGTCCAAAGTTGGCCGTGCCTTACCTGGTCCCGCGGAATGCAGGGCAGCGAAGTCCTGCGGTGGGACTTGCTGTTGTTGCTCTGACTGTGAGCCATCATTTCCGAGGCCGCTATGGAGCTGGACCTCCGTCTCCTCTTGAAGACAGGGATGTCCTCCTCCTTCGCCCCGGTCACAGAGCCACAGCACCCCGTCCCGCTGGTCCCTGAGGCCGGCAGGAGCCGGTCCGCATACCGCGCAAGCAAAACCCCCAGCAGCCCCAGCAGGTAGGCCAGGTGGGGTCTCCAACTGGCCCGGACCCCGCTCAGAGAGACGACAGAGGCGGTCCGGATGGCGCTAATGAGGACGAGGACGGAAACTCCCTGTCCGAGCCGAGCGACCAGCAGAGCCCCGCAGCCCAGGCAGCCGAGGACGACCAGGGCTGCGGTTGAGGTCAGCAGCTGCTCCTCGGCGCCGCGCGGGAGCGACTGTGCCGCGGCTTCGCCTAAGTGGCACGCCGCTAGCAAAAACACGGCGCTGCCGATGAGCAGCCCGCAGCGAATCAGACGGAGCCAGAGCCAGAAGAAGGCACATACGAGAGTCAAAACAGGCGAGACGCAGAGAGACGCAGTGAAAAGCAGCTCCGCAGCGCAGCCCGCCGCTGACTGAACACGAGAGCCGGAGCTATTTCCGCTGCTGCAGCTGCTGCCTGCATCCCAGTCGACCAATCTGAGCAGATGAGCGAGAATAACTGAGATGGAGGCAAGGCAGACTGCAGACAGCACTCTCTGGCACGTCCATGTCACGGCGACTCTGAGCCACGACTGGCTCCGTGGGTCCCGGTGCAGCGGGATGACACATGTCCTCACGTAGCCGCTTCGCTCCAGCACTGCCCCGGGGTATTTTTCATGCGCGCCTCTTGATGAACCTCTGCCGCTGTCTACATCCAAGGCCATCGCCTTCCCTCAAGCGGAATGATCCGCTGACCGTCCGGGATATAATAGGTGGACTTTCTGCGTCTGCATGTTTTTTACCCGTGATGCGTGTGAACTGTGCAAATACTATGCCAAAAAGTTTCCATGTCTCGACAAAAAGCTTTTTTAAAAAGTTTGGAATGCACAACTTTACGCCCACTTAGTTTTATTTGGTCGAATATTGAGCTGGCTCTGATAGTCAACCAGTGAACCAAAAAAGCAACCTCCGGCGTTTCACACATCTAGGCCACGTTCCCTCTCTCCTCCTCTCCCCTCCCATTAGACATTATCCGTGTTTTTGTGCCGCTCCGGTGATTCCTCCATCACGTTTGAGCTGCTCAGCGTGCAGGCACCAGGCTGCCCTGGGTCGGACTCACTTAGCAGGGGATGCTGGAAATGTGCACAATTTCCTGACTTGTTCTGGGCGCGCGTGAATGTATAAATAATAATAATTTAAAAAAAAACAATTTTCCTGAATAAAACGATTGATGGAAACAAGTGGAATGACAAATCCTGTAAGCAGGGGCGCACTTAGCAGTTCAGGGACCCCGGGCAAGCAATAACATGGGGCTCTCTGCAGCGGTTGTATAATAATAATAACAATATTATTATTATTATCATTATTATTATTAGCATTATTAATATTAATATTAATCCTTTCCTAGGGCAATACCTCAGTTAAATAACTTCTTTACTGGTCCACTTTTAGATGGTATAATTGTCAACTATGTAATGGTTGATAAGCATGTAGGAATTTAAATAGAAACCCTCTATTTTTATTTTATTTTTATTCTATGTTTTTAACATGTTCTTGTAGCATTTTCTCCGTGATGGAGCACACATATAAAATAATTTGAGATTAAAACTGCGTTTCTGAGTATTTCTTTATTCACATCGTAGCGGCTTAGAAGCAGATAATAAAATGCAGTTTGAATAAGGTCGGTTTGTGATGCAGCTGCCATGGGCGGGCCAAAGTCTCCCTTTTCCAGTACATTCTGATGCATCTACTTGCAGACAAATAGATCCATGTACATCTTAATTTTCCTTGTCTTAGTTGAACTCTTGTGACTGGATAGCTCTGACATTGCTTGCCATTTTTATTGCACCGCTAATGTTAGCTTGAGGTTGTGGGAGGCTGTAAGCTAGAAAGAGAAAGTGTAAACAAAGGGATGATGGGATATGAACAGAGACTTATTTCTGTGCCGACAGTCCCAACCAAAACTAAGAGGCAAAATTCTAATGAGCCCCTGCTGCTTTGCAGAAACTATCTTAAAAACTGATACTGGATTTGTGATATTTGCTAAAACTACATAATGGAAGTTAAAAGACTACTGGGAATTTTGAAAAAGATAAAAGTATAGTTGGAGTGGGACTTTAAACAAATGCATCTTAAATAAATAAGTATATTTTTCTTGGAAAAAACACTAAATTTACTGAATTTGCTACTCACACGCTTTCTAGTAGGGACAAATGATTGTGTTCTGTTTTTTCTTTATTTTTCTTTATTTAGAATAAAGAAACAAAATCATTTCAATGATGGAACAAAACAGCATACTATGTAGTGGCAACAATAAAAAATAAAAAGAAATATTCTCAAAATGAGTTTTCTTCCCCTTCCTGCCCTTTCAATGGCTTGGACTTTTTCTACATATCGCTGTCTCTTTGAGGTTGCACTTAAACTCATTTTAATTAAATTAATCACAAGCAAAAATAAGAAAGTTTTACAACTTCAGCTTCAGTTCAATAACATTTTGTGAACTAAATAATTACTTCTGACAGTAACTCGTTTGGTCAAACCTGGCTTACCTTGGGACACCCTGGGACCCCCTGGGACCCGGGACAACCCCCCCCCCCAATAATCTGATCAGATTCTTGTTACATTGTAGTTAAAGACCCACTCCGATGACATTTGTGTTTTTGTGGCATCTCTCTCATGGCTGAGAACATGTATAAAGAAAATTTGAATATTTTCTGAGTATTTCTTTATACAAATCATTGTGAATCAGGAGCAGACACAAAAATGTCGTTGGGAAAAAGCTTGTTGCTGTGACATAGGAGCTACAATCGCCGGGCAGGCCACAAGCTTCCTGCTCCGCTCCATCCCGTTGCATCTACTTGCAGACAAATAGACCTATGTAAGTCTGGCTCAAAACTGTATTACTGTTAGCTCCAATATCGCTCGCCATTTTTGTTGCAGCACTAATGTTAGGTTGGGGTTGTAAGATGGCAGGAGAGGATGTAAACAAATGGATGATGGGAAATGCAGCTGGCTGTGTGCCAATAGTCCCGTCCACAAGGAAAATTTCTAATGAAATGCTGCCGCTCTGCAGGAATTTTGTTCAAGAAAACGATACAGGTTTTGTGACTTTGGCTAAAAACAGCACAATCAGTATTAAAAGACTACTGGGAACTCTTTGAAAATAGATCAAAAGATGATTGGAATGGGTCTTTAAGATCTATTTTTTTCCAATTTAGAGAAATTTGCTTGTGCAAACCTAAATGCAAGTGTAACTCATTATTTCACTTAATATAAACAGCTTTTCTCCAAACTGATTACAATCTGTGCAGAACATTTGTCTGGTCACAAATTTAGGACAGAATTCCATATCACTCCATTCAAACTTCTACATATAGCCCATTTTTACATCGTTGTGCACCCTTTAAAAAGTCTGAATGGCAAAATGCCTCATTTTAAAGCCTCTGGCCTGGCCAGGTCTATCTACAGCTGAAGGAACAGACAAAAGCTGAGAGCAGATTTTTCTGTCTCAAGAGGAGTTATGTAATCTACTCCGTGAATGGTAGGCTTATTCTTAAAACCCCTTTTTTGTTTAAAACTAAGTTGTGCTCCAAACAGGAAAAAGAGAAATTTGTCTTTTTTAGACAGGAATTTAAATAATTAATTGGTCTGTTCCAGTTAACACTATTTGTGCTTGTAAAGTAACTCATTTTATAAAGAAAATTCATTGTTAATATCCTATTATTGTATTTGATAGACCTCAAGCAGGCTGCACGGTGGAGCAGTGGTTAGTGCTCTTCAAGTCTTGGCTGGGGGAATTGAAAAGTGTCACCAATGGGGGACCTTTCTGTGTGGAGTTTGCATGTTCTACCCGTTCGGTTGCGTGGGCATGCGTGGGTTTTCTCCAGGTACTCCGGCTTCCTCCCACTGTCCAAAAACATGCTTCACAGGTTAATTGGTTACTCCAAATTGTCCCTAGGTGTGAATGTGAGTGTGTATGGGTGTGTGATTGTGGCCCCTGCGACAGACTGGCGACCAGTCCAGGGGTGTCCCCTGCCTTCACCCATGAATTGCTGGGTTAGGCTCTGGCAACCCCGTGACAAAGCGGTTTGGGAAATGAAAGAATGGTAGACCTCAAGCAGCTAACAGACAAAAACACAGACTGATCTGAAGTTATCTTCAGACTTGTTGGATCCAAAAGACAATGGGCTCTATGCACAGGCTCTGTGTGACGTATTTCCAGTTTAAAACAAGACAGCTCTTTTATTTCCGGTTGTGGCTAACAGAATGCATCGACTTATCAAATCTTTGTGTACTATTCCTGGTATTGTCTAATTTTGATTATTTCTTACATGGTCGATTTAATTCACACATATTTACATGCGATCAGCATAAATAGTGATGGAAATTCAAGTTGGCAACACATAATACTTGCAGCAAAGATGCACATTGCTGCTTTGCCTGCACTTATGTTAAGTGCTTCCAAGGTTGGATTTTCTTGTTGACCGCACGCATTTAAAATTATGCTAAAGGTTAAAGCCCCATTAGCTGTCACACACCTAGGTGAGTGAAACATGTTCTCCGTATCCCGTGGTGGAGCAGGGAGCTGCAGTCATCCAAAAAGGCAAAGTTTGCCTTCCTGAAAGATCAAACACCCAGAACTCACAAAACACTACCATGTTCTGTATGATCACATGACTCCTGGAGATGAAACGTAGCGACGTTAGAACATTTAAAACCTCTTCAATGGAATATTTAAGCGAACTTTGAAGTGACTTTCAGACTGCTGGCTCTGTCTTTTATGCTAATTAGCACGTCTTTTTTTTTTTGGCCGCACGTACTCAGAGGAAAGGTAAGGATTACGGTTACGGTTAATATACCAAATGCTTGGTATATTAGTTGTGTCTGCCGATCACTGCGCTCCGTGCTCTGGGTGAGTGACAGCTAACGGGACTTTAACATAAATTACCTACGACCAGTAACAACATTTAGACTTGGAGGCACTTAAAACACGTGCGGCAATCCAGGAATCTGCATATTGGCTTCACGTATTACACGTCGCCAACATGAATTTCTATCAGTTTTTGTGCTGGTCGTATGTAAAGCCTTAGCAAATTACCTTCAAAGTTTGCTATGCAGGATGACACTAAAAATGTAAATCCTTTTTGCCTTTTATCATCAAGAGTGTTTTGCTACAAAGACAAACAGTGCGCTAAACATAATTTATAGTGACTCAGGGTAGCTCCAAAAGACTTCTTGTTAAATCCAAATACTCCGCTATTTCCATGCAAACAACATACCCGGAAATGATTGATCGGTCAAGGGCCGAACGCGGTAGTAGGTCGTGCATAGAGCCCGTTTAGGTAATTTAGTCTGACCCTTTAGACAGACTGGGCTTGCATGATTTCTAATCTAAATATCAATTATACAATGCAAATTTTTTTGCCCAAGAAAATATTTTTTTCCAATAATCTCCATTAAGTCTAGATTAAAAATCCTAAATCACATCATCCTCTTTTCTAGATGCAGTAGACTGCACTGCACCATTCTTTATGTGCAATAGCTTTATTTTATACAATATGATTAAAAGAGGGGGGGCGTTTTGATGCTACCGGCAAACGACAGGGCTAGCTCAAACGGATGTGCACAATTCTTGTTGGAATTAGCTTCCCAGTTGGAGTTACAAACAGTTTCAGAGTGTGATGCACATGACAGAACTGAGCAGGTTTTAGAGAGCTTGGCTGAACACTGACACCAATGTAAACGAAGTTTTCGTGGCCAACTTGCTCTCAGTCGCGCATGGAAGGGGATGACCAATCATCCATATCCCTTTCCATGCGATTGAAAGATATTTGCTGTATGGCCTCAACGTCCAGGAACTAGCGAGGGCCTTTGGCTCAAGTCGCCAGACCATACATCAGAGGATGAACGATAATGGATTAAACTGCGTTATTTATTTATTAATTATTATTTTATTATCCGGAAACATAGAATGACTTCCATTTAAACCTTCATAGTTAGCACACACAGTCGTTATGCAAACATCCGGACAATAAATAATATGCAGTTTACCTCAATCCATGCAGACGTAGATAAGGTAAGAATGAACCTTAAACGTATATTTATTTTATGAATGATACACAATGTAATACTGGGAGGTTTTCCGTATCTGCATTTATGTATGTAATATTTTACCATAAAACATAAGATTGACCCAGTCCTGTGCAAAATAATATATATTGAAAATAAATAAATAAATAAAATTGTAATTACAATAAATCAAAGAGTCCTACACTTAGAACAGAACATTTTAGATTGTAGGCAGAGGAATACTATCATGTTTGATTGAAAGAATGTATTTTAATCAGATTTGGGTCTTTTGACCCCCCCTTATGCTTTTCTAGTATAGCCTGTTTTCTCCTCATTTTGCTGAGCTTGTTTCCTGAATAAAAGACCAACTGCAGCTGCTGGGTTTTCTCAGGGATTTCAGTGGAGCTGGAGTCCAGTGCAGAGAAAGTCTAAATTAACCAAACAAAGCTCTGTTTGTGTCACTGATCCCTGGTATAACACCGGTGGCTGACGCTAGCTCTAGCTAGCTAGCAGCACATTCCACACTGCGCTGCAGCTACGTTACTGACTTATGTGGTTCAAAAAAGATACAACTGATTATTCCATTTTATTGTATTTACAGTCAATATTTTTTCATATATAATGTTATAAGGGGTTTAATAAACTCCAGAAATAGCTACATGTAAAATCGGACATTTTAATTCTCCTCATGATGAAGTTGATGAACATGTAACTTTAATGCCTCCTTGTTGCGTGGTGGCCCTTTACAACATTATAACCGACAACAGGAACAGTTTTCGGGTTTCTTTTGTGCATCCCCGAGTTTCAGTTGGCAAAACTGTCAAAGCAAAACTTCTAACAAAGTAACATCGTCAGATACATGTGACGGAAAAAAGATCATTAAACTGATTCTTACCTGGAAAGTGACATAAGTATTTTCGGTTATCATATCCTTGGATCTCTGGGTTTCCTTTTACGGTCGCAAAACAACAATATAAGATCTTTTGAAATACAACTGATAACACGAGCAGTGGATCAACTTTCAAAATAAAACTCCACGCAAACTACTTCCGGTTGACCCAGACTTTTCAGAAGAAATTGCGAAAAACGAAACTGAACGTTCATTTTTCCGTTTGCTCCATTTTCGATTTGATACACAAATTGGAAAACGAAAAAACGATTCGTTTTTTCTTTTAAATTGTTTAGGTTAAGGAAAGGTCAGCCCTTAAATACAAGAAAATTGGATATTCCAGATGTTGTGCTTTCAAGCTGAATTTTTTCATTTTCTAATGCAAGATGAGATCTATAATCCTTTTATTTGGAAGAACTGGTATTGCTACATGAATAAACCTAACTAAGCTTCAAGTTCAAGTCCTTCAAAACGTAGCTTTAACTCCATGTAATAAAGCACTTACTTCAAAAAAGTAATTTATGTTTACAATGTTTATCATTTATTTCGTTTTTGATGAATGTAATTTTGTTAATAATTTTAAACAACAGAATTGTTATTTAGAAAAATTTAAATTAGATTTTTTTGTTTGTGCTCAGACATTTAAAAGATTATCTTTGTGAAACTCATTCATTCATTTTCCAATCCGCTTTATCCCTTTCGGGGTCATGGGGTCGCCGGAGCTTAACCCGGCTACTCATGGGCAAAGGCAGGGTACACCCCTGGACTGGTCGCCAGTCTGTCGCAGGGGCCACAATCACACACCCATGCACACTGACATTCACACCTACGGACAATTTAGAGTAACCAATTAACCTGTGAAGCATGTTTTTGGACGGTGGGAGGAAGCCGGAGTACCCGGAGAAAACCCACGCATGCACGGGGAGAACATGCAAACTCCACACAGAAAGGTCCCCCAGCCAGGACTTGAACCGGGAACCTTCTTGCTGTGAGGTAGGAGCGCTAACCACTGCGCCACCGTGCAGCCCCTTTGTGAAACTGTGTTTTTGATTTCCAACAAAACTTTGCATCACAAATAATATAAGAAGCTTATAGGGTCTCTAAGTTAAGCTGGCAGCGGGAATTCTGCATCCATGTCTGTTTAATGGTATTGTTTAGGTCAGCTGCACCTCCGTGTCCAGCTTGTGCAGCACACAGCAGACGTGCGGATGCAAGGATGTTCTTTTTTTTTTTTTTGTTCTTTATTTTGTATTTCTTGTTTTTATTTAATGTTTTTTGTTTTCTGAATGAGAACGTCAAGCAGATCCAGGACAAATTATAATGCCAAGTGCATGTTTCACTGTACAGGGTGTCCCATGAGTCTCCATACAGAGGAAAAATAAACATTTCTTGACATAAACCATTTTTATTTATATAATATGCTTTACATGATTGCCATTTTGTCTGGAACGCATTTCAATGTATGTCCTCCACTGCTGAAGAACACTTCTAAGAACATCTGGTTTTTTGTTTGTAATGGTGAACCATATATGTATAGAATGTATCATGTCTCCTATGTATGGAGACTTAAGGGATAGCCTGTAATTCTGCTCCACTATCCACTATGGCTTTGGTAATGAACAAGTGGAGCAAAATAGTCCTGATCTGTCTACTTTGAGATAAACTAATCTGATGCCACTTTTTGGTGTGTATGGGACAAGGGCAGCTTTTTGTCTGCCAGGGGTGTATCTGCTCAGGCTGTGATATCTTGTGAAAACTTTGAAGGAAACCACATAAAAAGAAGACCAAATAATATAAAAAAAAAAAAGAAAAACAATTACAAAATATATCAATAAAAAAGCGACACGCAGTATACCCGTTTACATTAACTAAATAAATGTAATATCTTACTGTGGCTGAAAAGAAAAGACTTCATCATTGAAGCTCCAAGGGAAAACTAATTACTCACTAAAAACGCTTATGAGTCTTTTTAAACTTTATGCAGAAGTGGTATTAATGTGCAAGACTACAATTATTTCTCAATTTTTTCTTATTCGCAATGACCCTGAAAATCAACTCCAGTGAAAATTGTGTTTTTAACATGTTTTTGTAGCATTTTCCTCATGATTGAGGACATATATATCTGTATCTATACATAGATATATAGATATAAATACATTTAGGATTAAAGCAGCATTTCTGAGTATTTTTTTTCATATTGTGATGGATGAAATCCTCTCTGTTCTAAAAATGCTCTCAGTTGTGAAACAGCAAGTGAAAGAAGCGGGGCAAAGTCTCCATACTCCGCTCTATTCTGATGCATTCACTTACAGAAAAGTAGATCCATTAACGTCTGTTTTCCTCAACTGAGCTGCCACCTGGCACAGAACTATATACGGCTTTCAAAGCCATTTTTGTTGCACCGCTCATCAGAAAATCTGGTAAATAACAATTTGGCTGATTAAGCTGCAGTTTTAGTCCTGTTTTTTTATCCCATTGTATTCATGTGGATTTTGTTAAGTTTCTGTGCTGAGTTTGGTTTTCAATTCAGTCCACAGATCAACATGGACTGCTGCTGATTCCACTTTATTAATTATCTCAGTTTACAAAAGACAATGGTTTCCACCCACCTGATGCTGGATCTCGCCATTTCAGTTCTTTCTTTTTAAGGTTCTGTATCTTCCAGTGGTGGGCAAGTGAAGCCTCACAAAGCACTGAGGCTTGACAGTTGTGTTAAAAAAGATTCAAAGCTTCGAGACTTCAATGATGGTATTATCTGGTGGCCAATTAAAAGCAAAACAATCTCCAAAGAGCTCGACTGAAGCAGTGGCATTGTTTCAATCCCATAACTGCATTGGAAGTTCAGAAAAGTCTGAGAGGTCCTTCGAGTGTTTTAATCATTTTTCCCAAATAATGATTTTATCATCAATACAATAAAATATTCAGACTCTCTCCCTCATACTCTAAAAACGCATTCCAGATTTAAATAAAAGTGCAAAGTAAAGTAAAAAGTTATTAGTCTTCATAGGTTTTTATTTCATTTATTTGAATTGTATTTATTCTGAAAACTCTCTCTCTCTCCAAATCTCCATCTCCTCACAACCCTATTTTGTTGCATATTTATGCATCTTATATACCTGGTATGACAACAAACTACTCAAATGTGTCATGTCTGTCAAGATGTCATTGACTCAATACACTGAAATACCATGAGCCAATGACACACACTGACAGACTATGAGCCAATGAACAGCCTCGTATGCAGCGAAGGACAAAGCGAATCAGCAATAAGGTTTGAAGCTTTCATGTCATTGGTCACAAAACAATGACGTTTTCATCCAAGCTCTGGCACACTGCTTCAGATTCCTCTGTTTCAGCAAGAACCTTGGTGTCATTGCCCATCAATAGTTTCTTCTTTTTGTTTTTGGACATGATTATAGTTGTGAAAAATTGATCATTTAAGTTTTTCATGCACTTGTCTTAACTTTTTTTTCCAACCACGAATGAACCTAACTCAGCCACCCAGCTTGACCCACTTACGTCATGTATTGCTAACAAAATATGATCAGCTGAAATACATTTTGCTCCTGCAGTGTGATAAACGGAAATTGCTGACCTTAAAGAAATTCATGAGAAATATATCACTTGTCTGATCCTACCATAAAGACATTTCATTAGTGTGCATGCGCTTCCTTTTCATAATTAATTTTGAAAATCTATCTATATATTTCCCATAGGAACATGCTCGTTTTGCATTAGTATGCATTTGATCTACTGAATAATACAGAGAAAAAAAGGAAATGTCTGTTTGTCTGAGTTCATACCAATGCAGGCCCTGGTCTCAATCCAGTGCACTTGCTCATGCAGCCCCGCCACTCCTGCTGACTCGTAACTGTGTTTACTGAGATGTCTATAAACCTCTGAGATCCACTGGGAGACACAACTTATCCCACACACAGAGCTGCTCATTCCACTGTGCTTCATAAATCCTGTTCAACGAGAGCACATTTGAAGGCTAAGTTGATATGACTGCATTAGTGATTGGAAATGAAAGGATAGGACATTTAGCTTCTAATTGTGAATGCCAAAAACTACTGACTAGTCATATTATAACTCTGTATCACTGTCCCCAAAGGCACACTGCTCACATTTTCAGACTTCAACGGAACTAGTTGATGATTTGTTTAAGGAATTTCCACAATTTGACATCCTTCCCTCACAAGCTGTCATAATCTTTATTAAGATAAGAGCACTTATTGTAGTCTTCTGACGTCTGCCTCAATCAATAATGTGTGCTGTGTGCTTTGATGCTTCCGACCTTTTCACTAAAGCTTTTTTTTGTTGTTGTTGTTTTTCAACATCAGGTTTTCTCTTGAGGGATTAATAATTTATCTTGTGTTTAGTTTTGAAATCGCAACATAATTCCAGTCCTGTGCTTCTTTTTGTCTCCCAACAAAATGTCTTCAGTGCAGAAGGGAACATAATTCCAGGTTTGTTTTTCCTGTTCTCTTATCTAATCCACAACAACTCTTTGACTGTTCTTGAATGGCCCAGCCAGAGCCCTGACTTAAACCCAATTGAGCATTTCTGGAGTGACCTGAAAATGGCTGTCCACCAAAGTTTGCCATCAAACCTGACAGAACTGGAGAGGATCTGCAAGGAGGAATGGCAGAGGATCCCCAAATCCAGGTGAGAAAAACTTGTTGCATCTTTCCCAAAGACTCGTGGCTGTATTAGATCAAAAGGGTGCTGCTACTAAATACTGAGCAAAGGGTCTAAATACTTAGGACCATGTGAAGTTTCCTTTTTTAATAAATATGAAAAAATGTCAAACATGTTGGGTTTTTTTGGTCGATATGTGGTGCTGTGTGTACATTGAGGAAAAAATGAACTTAAATGATTTTAGCAAATGGCTGCAATATGGCAAAGAGTGAAACATTTAAGGGGGTCTGAATACTTTCCGTACACACTGTATATATATATATGTATTTTAAAATCTTGGATTTTCCCATCTGCTTGTGGTTTGGCCCTTCTGTCAAATTTTAGAACCATTTGTGGCCCACGAATCAAAAAGTTAACCCACTGCTCCTCTAGAGAGTTTATCTTATTTATGACAGCCAGATTGTGGATCTAGAAAGACAGTTGTTTTTTAACATCTCAGATTTGTTGGGATACAGAAACTGTGTTGTTCACCTGAAAAGGAAAAGTGCAAATTACACAACATTATAAAATCTAAGAGGTTACTGCTGGAGGCTTGTGCCCATATGGTTGTTATTTTATTTCCCAGAACTGGCGCAACAGACGTCAGAGGAGGAATTAATGAGCAACACTCCCTGCTGTCTCACCTCTACCATCACAAAGACTAAAAAGGGTCCAGATATGGCTCATATTATTATTATTTTTTAATCTGGTATTTTAAAAAAATCTGTTAAAGTTGTAGATGATGGGATTGTATCAGAAGCTTTGGGATCTCTCAAACAACTACATGTCTTGACTCCTGGCCAGTACAGTAAATGCAGTCAACAGTCATGACACATTTAGCACATTTTCCTGATATTATATCTGGTTATGCTTTTGTTTGCAGATTACGTCCACATTTGTCACATATACATCCGGGAATCACTGCAGCTGTAAAAGCAGCATAACTGCTCTTTTGCTCACTTCCTGCCTCTCCTGCTTTCTTGAAAGATTTTCATCACCCCACCAGAGCTGTTGGTTTACATCAACAGGAAGCTGAGGCAGGGATGAGAAATAAAAAAAAAAAGCTAAATAGATAATTTAAAAAAAAGGATTTATGTGCTGGATAATTACAGGTATTCTTGTTGCAGAGGGACATTTTTTGTGACAGATCAGCTAGTCCAAACAAGCACCCGTGGAAAATCCACTCTCAGTCTGCATTTTAAATCTACTTAGTACTTAGTTGTTACCAGAGTCAGATCAACTAGTTTTCCCTGACATTTAATTTGAATGTTGTTTGTCTCTCTGAAAACAGACCAAAGCTGCCTGTGGATCACATCAACAATGTCAGAAACATAGCTGAACAAGTTGCCATGTCAGTTTATCTAGAAACCCCGCCTCACTTTCACATAGCAAGGTTTCTCTTGAGGAGGTCATCGCATAAGCCCATTGTGGCGTCATAAATTTTCCAGATTTCCCTACAGTATTTCTGTTGCCAGTTTGATAATCTCTCATTACTGAGGCAAAGCTGACTATTCTGAAAGCATGTTCTCTTCCTGTGAGGCCTGTCTTTTGACCACAGCCTTTAAAATAGTAAAATAGAAGTTTAAACCAAAATGAGAGAGTAAAAAAACAACGATTATGTTTGAAATTTATGCTGCTTTCACCAACTTCCCATTCTACACACAATAAACATACGGCTGATGTATTATTTAAGAGTCATTGTGTGGTTATTGTTGGTTTACTTTTCGGGTTATTGTTGGGTTTTTTTATCGGTGATTGTAGCAAACAATAAAAAAAGGAATAAAGTCTTTAAATGGTCATATTGGTTGCAGGTCTCAGGTTGAAATCTTTTGTTCTTCTTGTTAAAGATATTAAATTAATTATGTAGTCAATGCAGTAGAGGAATAAGTATTTGATCCCTTCCTGATTTTGTTGGTTAGACCATTAAATAAAAAAAGAAATAAACAGTAAGAGATAGAAAATCACAAAGAAAATCAAGAAATCCACTTAAAATATATTTTTTAAATTTCATTGAAGGAAAGAAGTCTTTGAAAACTCTTACCAGTTACCAGTTTTGTGGCAAAGCCCTTATTAGCAAGCACAGAGATCGGGCATTTCTTGTAGTTGAGCAGGTTTCTGCACATATCAGGATGGATTTAGCTCCACTCTTATTTGCAAATGTTTTCTAAATTATTAAGATTTGGTGGCTGTTGCTTGGCAACTCTCGAGCTTCAGCTCTCTCCATAGCTTTTCTAAAGGATTGAGGTCTGGAGACTGGCTGGGCCACTCCTTAATCTTGATATACTTCTTCAGCCAATTCTTGCCTTCCTTATATGTATATTTTGGATAATTATCCTGTTGGAAGACCCAAACACACCCAATTTGAGCCTCCTGGTGGAGGGGAAGAGGATCTCACTCAGGATTTGAGGGTACATGGCTCCATCCATCCTCCCAGCCACACGATGAAGTAGCCCTGTGCAGAAAAACATCCCCAAAGCATAATGTTTCCACCTCCATGCTTAACAGTGGGAATGATGGTTTTGGGGGTCACGGGCAGCATTTATCTTCCTCCAAACACAGTGAGTTGATGCAAAAAAGCTCAGTTTTGGTCTTAAAAAAACCACAGAACCTTCTCCCAATCACTCTCTAAATCATGACGGTGTTCATTGATAAGCTTCAGATGGACCTGCACTGCAAGATGTTAAACCTTTTCAGCGTAAACTATTACCAGTGGTTTTCTTGGTGATCGTGCTCCCAGCTGCTTTGAGATCAACTAACTCCCGCTGTGTTGTTTTAGGCTGATTTCTCACTGTTCTCATGAACATGGAAACCCAGCAGGTCAGATCTTGTTTGGAGCCCCAGACCTGGAGGTGAATTGATCGTGACGGTCATGTTGTAATTCTTGTATTTTGGCACAATTTTTTATCTACGTTACCTCGCTGATTTGTTGGGCGGATTAGACGAAATCACCATCTTCAGGGTGCTAAAGGTACTGGATGCATTTATGAGCTAAATCACGTGAATTAGCAGCATGCTTGCCTAATACCAGGTGTAGTGACACGGCTGCAGCTGTGGTGAAACCAAAGCCATCACGTCAAAATGGTGGATGTAATGGCAGATAGACCTGATAGAGCCGATGGACGTCAAAAACCGGAAGTTGTATTTTACCTACAGGCTATCTGATTTATTCAAAAGTCCGTGTTAACGTTAGCTTATCTTAACTAAAGAATGAGTCTGTTTCCATTTTCACCGCAAGAACTTCTTAACTTTAAATTTTACTAATGGAATTCTGTTTTTTAAAATCATTTTTACTTGTGTTTGTGAAAAATAAAAGAGGTTTTTGGAGATGTTTGATCCAGCTGATTTAACTACCCATTATAGCAAGTTAACAATTATTAAACTTAGTTTTTGAGTTACAAATGACTTGTTAAATAACAGTTTACAATTGGTTAAGGATTTATAAATGTACCTCATAGATAGACTGTAGATAAGTAACAAGATTTTAGTTAGTGAATTATAAATGACCTGTTACCTGTATACTAATGATTTATAACTGCACCGTACCATTTAGTAATATCTCATGAAGAAGCTGTTACTGAATTACTCACTAATGACTGGCTAAGAATCAGTTATTTTATACATTTTACTGAGCCGTTTTTTTTTAAAAGTTTTTTTAAGTTCCTCGTTAATTAACTGTTAGTGAGGAACATTTCCTCCTAACCCAAATCCTAAATTTATAAATCCTTTAACAACTTGTTAACTGTAATTTAAAAAGTTATTTATAACTTAATAACTAACAGTTTAATAATCATTTGTTCGGGTAGATATAAAGTGTTACCAAAAATAATATTCATAATAAAATAAAAGTTCAACAAAATATATCAATAACATAAACAACAAAACAATATTGGCATAAAAGTTCTTTTTCCCACCCTTTAGATAGAAACAAATTCTGTTTTTTGACATCCATGGGCTCCATTGGGTTGATCCACCATTACATCTGTCAGGGTTGACGTGTGAACACAGATGCAGACACGACACTCGTAAATACGAAGTTTCTCATTTATTTGAGTAAGGTTCTCAAAAACTGAACACAAACTCATGAAGGTACAAAAACCACCCGACAACCAGTGCAGGGGACACGAAGACTTATAACAAGAGGAGGGGATGAGGTAAATGGAAACAGGTGTACCAATAAAGGAGGGAGAGAACACAGGAAGTAACAACCAACAACAAAATAAAACAGGAAGTGGACACCAAACAAAACCAACAAATGTCCTGGGTCCATAACCCCACAACATCTGCAATTTTACCTGCACCTCAGCTCTGAATTTTAATTTACAAAGTTTTACTACTTTCTTTTTTCTTTTTTTGAAAAATTTTATGAAAAAAGGAATGAATGAATGAAACAATAGTTTGTGCCTCTTTTGAACAACTGAGTGTGAATATTTGTTCTATTTTTTTTTAAATCTATTTTGTTCTGTCATTTTGAAATATTAAAGGTGTTAAATTTAATTTCTATAAATATTAGAAAGTCTTTTCTGGATTGGTGACTTGTAACATGCAATGGAGTAATTTTTACAGTATGGTATGTACTTTTACTCAAGTATAATTTTCAGGTACTCTTTACAACTCTGCGTTTGTATAGGTACCTTTGTGTGCTTTTTTGATTAATTAATTGCAGTAGATTACTGTGAAGAAATCTCAAAAATGTGTCTGAAGTTGTAAACATTTGGAAAATAATGTACACTGCTCAAAAAAATAAAGGGAACACTGAAACAACTCAATGTTACTCTAAGTTGATCACACATCTGTCTAATCAAACTGTCCAGTTAGGAAGCAACACTGACTGACAATCAATTTCACATTTTTATGCAAGTGGAGCAGACAGCAGGTGGAAATAAAGACACCTCCAATAAAGGAAAGGTTCTGCAAGTGGTGACCACAGGCAGCTTCTCTGTTTTCTGACTGTTTTCTGACTGATGTTTTGGTGACTTTTGAATGCTGACAGTGTTGTCACTCCAGCGAAACCATGAGACGGCGTCTACAAACCACACAAGTTGTCCAGGTGGTGCAACTCTTTCTTTGGAGGGTCGTACAGCTCTCCATGTGCTGCTCGCCAGAAGGAGCCTCACCACCATTAGGTACCGAGATGAGATTCCCAGGACCCTTGTGAGACCATATGCTGGTGCGATGGGCCCTGGGTTTCTCATAATGCAAGACAACGCTAGACCTCATGTGGCTGGAGAGTGTCAACAGCTTCTGGTGGACAAAGGTATTGATGTAATGGACTGGCCAGCCTGTTCCCCAGACCTGAATCCAATCAATCTCATCTGGGAGATCATGTTTCGGTCCATCCACCAATGCCAGGTTGCACCACAGATTGTCCAGGAGTTGGCGGATGCTTTGGTCTTGGTGTGGGAGGAGATTCCTCATCAGAAGCGCACTCAGGTGTTGAAGGAAAGCCATATGGGCTGGTGGAGGTCACGCACACTACTGAGCCTCAGTTTGACTTTTTGCTTCAGAGACATTACATCAAAGTTGGACCAGCCTGTAGTGTGTTTTCCACTTGGATTTTGAATGTGATTCCACATCCACAGACTAATACATTTAGTTTCCATTAATAATGTATGTATGGTTGTGTTGTCAGCACATGCAACTATGTAAAGAATGAAGCACTTAAAAGAATATTTCATTCATTCAGGTATGGGATGTGTTTTCATAGCATTCATGTACATGTGAACAGCTTTACGTATGTATTTTCTTTTAAAATAAAACAAGACATTTGCAATTTTATTAAAATAAATGTTCCTATACAGAGCAATTTCAAGCTATTTTTGGTCAAGATTTATCCACAAAAATAGAAACAATACAGCGATGCTCCCATTAATTTCACCTACAAGCTGTGTGGATGCAGCTGTAACAAAGCTTGTGGGTATGGCTTTTATATCAAGATTTCTTGTTAAAACTCAATGGAAATCTCTCTCATGCAGGCAGCTCTCCTTGCAGGCCTGTATTGATGTCATAAGTGACCCCATTTCTAGGCTTCCCATTGGTCCATTCAGTGTGACACGACTCTCTTGTCTGACGTACAATCAGACGGCAGATGAAGGTTTTAAAACCATTTAAATCAGCAAAAGTCTGCTTTACTGCCATTGTTTCTCTCTCTTTTTTATGTTTGTACAACAATTTAATCTAGAATGCATTCATTATTTTATAGGTTTTTTTTTTTTGGTTTCTCAGTCAATTTTAAACTCTCTTTACTCAAAAAAGATGGATTAAGCATCTAGGCTTGAACCAATTTCACAATAAACAAAATATGGAGCAACAGTAATAACCAGACAGTAATAAACTGTATTCCTTAGCATAATGTATTGGTTTTCCATAAATAAATACATTAATTAAAAAAAACAAAATAAAACACAAACAGGGTTTTATTTAATTCCTGAAATTCACAATTCTTTAAAGTCCAACACCAACCATTTTTGTTCTATTGGGTAAATCACTCCCACTGGTTTTTTTAAAATCAAAATGATGCAGTTTCCAGCCAAAATCAAAAAAGCCTGTGCCGTTTTTTAAAAACAAATTTTCTGTAGGGCGACGAATTTATCAGAAATTCCCAGCTGGGTTGTGGGTGGGACTGTTGGCGCAGAAGCTAGTTAATTTAAGTTAGTTAATTTTTCACACAGTTTTGAGACAGATGGCAGCTCAGATGAGTAAAAGGATAACGTCAATGGAAATATTTTTCTGTATGTGGATGCTTCATAATTGTAATGGAGAAAGGAAGACTTTGACTCATCCATGGCGAGGACTGTCGTCCACCCAAGGTTAGTCCTACTACACCAATGGCAGTTTTGGCTGTAACGTCTTTTTCAAGCTCTGGGCTTCTGGCAGCTCGCCATCCCAGTTCAATTCACAGTCAACTTGGATGGCTCAGCATTAAACCATGGCGGGTTATTGGTGAAAGCAGACTGTAGCAACAAGAGTGTCTCGCCGTATTTTTTTTTTTTTTTCCAACATACTCTACGGCGTAGCAAACCCTTCAGTGATGGGGAGTTTGTAAAAGAATGTATGCTGAAAGTAGCTCACATATACATCCCACAGGTCTATTGTTGACCAAAATTGATCATATTTCTCAGTTAAAACAATGTTAAAAAACTTGCTCGGTTTGTTCTTATGCTCTGTTATTCATACAAATGACACTTGGCCATTAAAGTTATTAAAAACAACAGTTTTCTGTTTATCCATTTTTTTCACTTACATTTAATCTCAAGTCTAATGTCAAGCTCTTAGTTTAGCCCTCTGGTACAAAAACTTTGAGAACCCCTGATTTAAAGGAACCGTGCATGAAAACTAGTGGGTTACACAAACTTTTTCAAACATCTGGTTTTCATCTGCTCCTGATCCAACGCCATGAAATACTCAAAAACACAGTCAATACAAGAATTTAAGATTAAAACTACATTTCTGAGTTACTTCAGTGACAACTGTCCAACTCAAGGCAGATTTCTAATGAACTGCTGCTGCTCTGCAGAAACTATGTCCTAAAAAAAGGACACAGGCTTTTTTATTTTGGCTAAAAACTGCATTATCAGAATTAAAAGACCACTGAAAACACTTCTACAATAGATCAAAATATAGTTGGAGTGGGACTTTAAAATCAAATATCCATATTTCACAAGACAAGCTTGCAAATTAAATATTTATTTGAATAAAATACATATAGAAAGTTTTGACAGTATGCTGGAGTTGTTTGTGGCTTAAAGCACATTGAGAGCAGACTTTGGTAACAAACCAAAGCATTTAAATGCAGGAAAAACAAAGCAAAATCAAAAAAGAACTTATTGTTTTCTTGACAATTTAATTGGCATAATCTCATTTTTCTGTCATATTTCACTTTAAGACCCAAATAAATAATGAAGTATCACACTTTTGCAATCTTGCATTTCATTGCAAGTGGAGGAAATATTTCACTTGTATACTGAATGGAGGAATATTCAACTAAAACCTTCAATGGAACCTGCCTGCCTAATGTGGAAAACATTAACTTTCTTTTTTCTAGATCTTGCAAAAAAAAAAAAAAAAGCTCAAGTTTGCAAAACTACCAGCTGCAATTGTCTGAAAAGACCCTGTTCTGTTCTGCTTTGTGCAGCCTCTAATCAGCCTTGTTCAGGGTCAACAGATTGTTTTCCAAACTCTGTTTTGTAAATACAATGAAATGTAGAGGCACTTTTTCAGAAAAATTTGTTCTGACATTGGCTGGGCTCTGTCCCTGTTTTCACAGTCCACCAACCCATCACGCACACAGGGAATTATGTCACTGACAGGAAACTTTTTAGGCATCTTTAACCAGTCTTCAGCTGACTCGCTGCCAGGTCATGAAGAGGTCAGGGAAGTCCACTATTTAAAATGGCTCAACATGTTGAAAAGGCTGGAAACTGACTTATATATGAGTAAAATAAACAATTTTGGTTTGTTTGCAAGTAGAAACAGAAAACTTAAAAATCAATTAGAGATGATCACTGTGTGAAAGGGGAGCCGGGATTAGATGTTATGAAATAATAGAAGATTGTTCAGGTCGAGGAGTTTGTTTGCAAAAATCTTTATGATTATTATAAGGTGATTTAGATTTACTTTTCATATTCTTTCTTTTTGCATAATCTGATCAGAGTTGTGGTATTTTTGATTTGAAGCAAGAAAATATGTTATTTTGGACTAATACGTGAGTTTTAGCAGTGTGTATGCTAGCTTTAGTCACATCATTGTTTTTATGATAAGAAATTCTTCCCAGGAATATATGTTCTTAAAAAGATGACAACATTTAAAAAGGGAATAAAACAGGTTTTATAACTTTAAAAATGTCATCAATCAAAAAGTGCTGTTATTACAGACGCATAACCTACCAAACTTAAACACTTATTTTTATGAGGAAAAAAAAGAGGATAGTGCCAAATTGGGGCCAAAGGTTTAGAAAACCAAAATACAACAACTTGAAATTAAAAGCTGATAAATTGGTGTTGAAACTCGTAATAAAAAATGAATAAATAAAAATTTGTTTTGAATAAGTGAAGCTCCAACCCTCACCATTCTGATTGGTCCTTCATCAAGGCCCCGCCCCCACACACCAGAAAAGGACCAAAAATTGAAACTGAACAAGAGATTTGAAAGTGAAAATTTAAGTTTTGAAATTCAAAAAGAGAACATTTGAAACAAAAAAAAACCTCAAGGTTATATTTGACTTGCAGAAATAATTTTTTGCTTTTTAAAGCACACGGTTTTTCAGCTTTCAGTTTCAAGTTGCTGTTTTTCAGTTTTCAAAACTTTTGGCCCCAGTTTGGCAACGTAGACAGGAAGTCTCATTTTTGACTGACAAACCCTGACAAGAGTTTTGAAACTTAAATTAACATCAGCTACAACTTTTTATTTTTTATTTCAGTTTGTAAAATAGTATGTCTTTAGATTTCACATTGATTTTTAAAAGCAATAACCAGCTTAAAATACAGATAAGTATAGCTAGTATGGCAGTTTTCTCTATAGATAGAAGCACATGTTAAATATATTAACAGGAATACCAATATAGGAATACCTCACATAAAGCCTGGGAAACAGCTTAAGTGTGCACAGAATATTTCACACCGAAGGTGGATGATGTTCATATTCATCCACATGATGGCACTATTACTGTCATTATAATTCCTCCCACCAAAATTCATATTTAAAAGTAAAGAAATAAACAAATCACTTTAAATTCACATAGTGTTTTTTTTATTAATTAAATACAGCACATGACAGCATTTTAAAATATTATAACAAAAAAAAAAAAAAGAACTGCAAAGATAATGAAACAGGATCAGATTCTCATAGTCAAGAATGATCTCCAATAGAGAAAAACAAAATCTCATTCCATTTGCTGTTTATTTATGTCATTTGATTTTGCAGAAAAGTTGCCTATTCAGGCTTGTGGAGAGTAGTAATCTGATCCCAAGCTATTTAGTTGGAACACAAAGTATTTCCTGATTGAAAACCTGTTGTATACGTAAACGAGAGAAAAAAAAACTGTCCCTATACATTTCTCATTATATTCCCATGTCAGATGTAGTCATTCAAAAAAAAAATGTCCTTGACTTTGTTGTCAATTATTTCATTTTTTTACAATTAAGCAGAACATTTAAAGAAGGCATGTTTCTGCCTTGGCAGTAGTTTGTCTTGCCCACTAGTTGGTGCTACATGACAGAGAGAAATTAGATCATACAACTCTGTAGGAGATTACTATTAATAAAAAACAGCAATTCAAGAACTCAACATAGAAAAAAGATCTTAGGCTATGTAAAGTTTGTTCTGCACGCTAAATCCACAGCTGCAATAGCAGGTGTGAGGTAGAATCCATTTAATTTAGACTGTGTATGAAACTACAAAAATGAAAGCTGAACAAACCAAACAAATGGGGAAATATATCTCACAAAAAAAAGAAATGCGCTATCAGAAGAAAATTTTACAAATTAAAAACAAAATTAAATCTGTACAAGCAGTTTAGATATAGAAACACTGGTAAGAAAAAGTACTGGATAGTTCCCTTTGACAGGACTCTGAATCTTACATTAATTATGCTGTAGTTTGCGCAGAAATGTGACAATACTTTAATTTAACCTGTATCAGGTTCAATTTCATGTATGTATTAAATGTTTTTTCCCACACAAAAAGACGTAACTTAGAGGCAAAAAAAGTTCGATTTTTGACAGAGCTTAAGTTTAATGTTGCTACACATGTAGGAAAAATTGTTATTTATATAATTTTATGTTTATATAATTACCCTTCGGTTACTGAAAGGAAAACTCTCAATGGGTCAAAGAAAACGCTTCAATCAGAACAAAATTAATAATAAAATATAACTGTAAAAATGTTACTGGTAAGTGTGTTTTTCAATCATGTTTTACAAGATCAAAATCATTAAACAGGCCTGAACAAAAATGATGGTACCCCTGGAAAAAAATGAAAATAATGTGACTAAAGGGATATGCTAATCCAAGAAGTGTCCGCTAACAGTGTCTACAGTCTTGTAATCAGTCAGTGGGCCCAAATAAAGTGAAGGAAGTCACTGTGCTACCTGTTACAATGGTGTTTACCACACTCAACATGAACCAGAAGAAAGAAAGAGTTTTCCTAGTAGGTTAAATAGAAAATTATAGACAAACACATCAAATATGATGCTGTTGTACGGACAGCACGTAGTGTGCTGGTGATATTTGAATGTAGGATGCCAACACTACACTCTGTCTTATTTCCAAAATTCTAACAATCAGGCTGTGCGCAAGGAGCATGCAACAGCCGTGCAATGAGCATGCAACAGCCGTGCAAGGAGCATGCAACAGCCGTGCAAGGAGCATGCAACAGCGGTGTAAGGAGCATGCAACAGCGGTGTAAGGAGCATGCAACAGCCGTGCAATGAGCATGCAACAGCCGTGCAAGGAGCATGCAACAGCGGTGTAAGGAGCATGCAACAGCGGTGTAAGGAGCATGCAACAGCCGTGCAAGGAGCATGCAACAGCCGTGCAAAGAGCATGTAACAGCTGTTAAAGGAGCATGCAACAGCCATGTAAGGAGCATGCAACAGCCGTGCAAGGAGCATGCAACAGCTGTTAAAGGAGCATGCAACAGCCATGTAAGGAGCATGCAACAGCCGTGCAAGGAGCATGCAACAGCTGTTAAAGGAGCATGCAACGGCCGTGCAAGGAGCATGCAACAGCCGTGCAAAGAGCATTTAACAGCCATTCAAGGAGCATGCAACAGCCATTCAAGGAGCATGCAACAGCCATGCAAGGAGCATGCAACAGCCGTTCAAGGAGCATGCAACAGCCGTTCAAGGAGCATGCAACAGCCGTGCAAGGAGCATGCAACAGCGGTGTAAGGAGCATGCAACAGCCGTTCAAGGAGCATGCAACAGCCGTGCAATGAGCATGCAACAGCC
>BSAI01000072.1:16532147-16607017 GCA_036245035.1 Adrianichthys oophorus | reverse complement strand
GGTTCTTCTTCATTTTCTCAGTCATGGCGCTGGACTCCTATGTCTATTCTGAGAAACTGGATCTTATCATCCAGCATTTGCTTTTTTCCTTCCATACTAAGGACTGCGTCAGTCAAATGCTAAACTCATTTAATATTATTCACTAAAAATAAAAAAAATAAAAATGTCTGTATTTCAGAAAAGATGCTTTAATAAAGATGTAGATAATAAACCTGTGATGAGAGCAGACATTTTGTTGGCTTGGAGATAATGGCTCAAAGAAAGAGAAAAGAGGCAGAGATGATGATGTTGAGTTTGTCTTTGGGAGCAACAAAATTGATAGAATCAGAAATAAATACATAAGAGGAACAACTTCTGTTTAGATGTTTTGGAGGTAAGTGCAAGGTTTAGACATTGAAATGGTTAACTTTAGACTCATTGAGAGACAGTGATGATGCATTTAAATGGCTGTTTAGGTTGGAGCTATCAGGAAAAAACCCTAGAATGAGACCAAAGAGGAGGTTCATGGCTGTAGTGAAGGAGGACATGAGAATGGTTGGTGTGAGCAAGGAGACATTCAGAGGAGAGGTTTAGATAAAGATGGCTGATTCACTGTGGGGATCCCTAAAGGGAGCATCTGAAAGGGAAAGAAGCTTACAGCTGGGGGAAATTTGTCATCTTCTTTATATTATTCACAACTTATTCCCTGCCTTCACTGCTTTCCTTTTGCATAAACAAGTTCATGCTCATGTAAGGGATTGTTTCCATGAGCTGAACAGTGAGTGTCCAAGTAACACCCATGTTTTATGTACTTTGTAACTGAGCTTGAAAACATTATGAATTCACTCTCACGCATACATACACACACATAATGATCCTTAGGCAAGTCCCTTCAAGCTGCTGCCTTAACTAGCTACAAGGGTACCCAAGTCTGGGTCTCCCTGTGCCGTACCCCAGCCCAGATAAAATACAGGATGGTGTCAGGAAGGGCATCCGGTGTAAAACTCAAAAGCAATTTACAACAGGAAAATTCTTGACAGCAGACTGACAATAGCTCTTTTTTTTTTTGGTCAAACATGACTTTTGAATGTGGGAGTCAATGAAAAATTGCTTAATCCTGCAACCTCCAGTGGTCTTTTGGTTTAAGTGCTAGATTCAACATGTCAAGCAGCAAACAATTCAGGGATAGTAGATGTTTTTCAATCCAAGAGTTAAGCCAAGTTACAAAAATACTTCTACAGTAAAGTTTTTGTTACGAGCAAAAATACTGAAGAACGATGCTAGAGTTCGCAAAAGATGACAGATTTGATGGCAGGACCCTAAAAGCTGAAAAATACTCAAAGTCTCCAGTGGTTAAAACTAGATTGATAATTTAGACAAATCGTGGATTCTGGGTACAAACACCAAATTTGGCATAGATTTACCTTAGGATCCCTTCTTTTAGAAATGCATGTTAGCCACGAGAAAAATCCAAAACAGCCGCCATTTGTACAGATGGTGGCCACACATTCAATTACATTTTTTTACCCATTCCCAACAATATGGGCTCATGCACAAAATGCAGTCTTCAAACTGGAGGGGTACCAACACACTGTTATTTTATGCATATTGTATATTTTAAATCTTCGATTTTCTTGTGACAGTTCTGTGACAGCCTTTGTGGTTTGTCAAGAGAATATTGGGGAGAAACCAGCATCATGAAGTATAAGGAAGACACCAGACAGGTCAGGGATAAAGTTGTGGAGAAATTTAAAGCAGGGTTTAAAGAAAGATTTCCCAAGCTTTGAACATCTCACAAACCACTGTTCAGTCCATCATATGCAAATAAAAAGACTATTGCGCAACTGCAAACCTACCTAGACATGGTCGTCCACCTTAACTAACTGGCCAAACAAGGAGAGTACTGATCAGAGATGCAGCCCGGAGGCCCATGGTGACTCTGGATGAACTGCAGAGATCTACAGCTCAGGTGAGAGAATCTGTCCACAGGACAACAATCAGTCGTGCACTGTACAAATTTGGACTTTCTGGAAGAGTAGCAAGAAGAAAGCCATTGTTAAAAGAAAACCACAAGAAGTCTTGTTTGCAGTGAGTGACCCAGCATATGTTTGGAAGAAAGTGCTTTGGTCAGATGAGAACAAAATTGAACTTTTTGGCCTAAATGTGTGGTGGAAATCTAACAATGCACATCACTCTGAACACACCATGCCCACTGTCAAACATGGTGGTGGCAGCATCATGCTCTGGGGCTGCTTCTCTTCAGCAGGGACAGGAAATCTGGTTAGAGTTGATGGGAAAATGGATGGATCCAAATACAGATGAATATTGGAGGAAAACCTGTTGAAGTCTGTACAACACTTAAGACTGGGGCGGAGATTCACCTTCCAATAGGACAACGACCCTGAATATAGAGCCAAAACTACAATGGAATGGCTTCAAATGAGACGTATTCATGTGTTGGAATGGTCCAGTCTCCAGAACTAAATCCAATCGAGAATCTGTGGCAAGATCTGAAAACTGTTGTTCACAAACGCTCTCCATCTAATCGGACTCAGCTTCAACTGTTTTGCAAGGAAGAATGGGCAAAGATTTCAGTCTCTAGATGTACAAATCTGGTAGAGACAAACCCCAAAAAACGTGCAGCTGTAATTGCAGCAAAAGGGGGTTCCACAAAGTATTGACTCAGGGGGGCTGAATACTTTTGCACACTGCACTTTTCAGTTTTTTATTTATTAAAAAAAAAGAACTCTTCTATAATTTTGTTTCAACTTCACAAGTGTGTGCCACTTTGTGTTGGTCTTTCACATAAAATTCCAATAAAATATATTTATTTTTGCGGTCATAATGTGAGAAAATGTGGACAAGTTCAAGGGGTATGAATACTTTTGCAAGCCACTGTAAAATATATGTTATGTTAATTTGTTTAGTTTGCTAGAATATAAAAATAGTAACAATTGTTGTAGCTTTAAATTTTTGATATACCGTGTTATGTCTTTTTTCAACACTATATAAATATACTTCAGAAAGGACCTTTTGTTGCATATTCAAATTCAATTATCTCAACCCGCGGTATGCCTTTCGGGGTCATTGGACTACCAGAGTCTAACCTGGCTACTGTTGGGCACAGGCTGGTGAGCCTGGAAAGGGCTTCTGCCTGTCTCAGGGCCACACAATAACAGACCCGTACACACTCTCAGTCACACCTAGAGACCTCTGAAACATGTTTTTGGTCTATGGGGGGAAGCAGGAGTGTCCGGAGAAAACCCACACACACAAGGAGAATATCCAAACTCCACACAGGAGGATCCCAGCTGGGACTTGAACCGGGGCTTTCTCGCTATAAGACAAAAACACAAACCACTGCACCTCCTCAAGAAAAAAGATTATTCAATTTTTACAATAAAAAAATGACTTGAATGTACCTATAATAGGATGGTTTGTCTTGGTTCTTGTCTTTTATTTGGTCATTTTGTTTATATTTGTGCAGGTTTGCTGTGGCTCTTCTACGGCTGATTCTCCACTCCCTCTCAGTGGTTCTCTGTGGAGCTGTCACAGTTGCCTGCACTGTAGTCCTCAGTGTCAGCTTGTTTTATATCTTCCTTTCTCTGCTTCATTCAAATCACTTAAAGTTGTTTTTTTGTTTTATTAGATTTTGTCCCATGTATGGCCGTGTTTAATTTTTTTGCTTTTTGGCTCTTAGATCTTCTCCCTCGCCTACTTGCCATAATTCAATAACTGTACCCATCCATCTTTTTATAATTCATTTTAGATAGAATTTTTTGACAGAAATATTTCTTAAATTGACAGAAAATTCGTATAAAAGAGAATTACCCCAAGAAAATGTGGTTTGAACTTGAATTTGGTCTCAGATGGTAACCTGACCAATGTGCTTATAGCTGTGGCCACAGATTACAGAGATGTTATGATGTTAGGATAATCTGCTTCACATTAAGCTTCTTTGGACCATATCAGATTATAAACACAATGATTGATCTGTTGTGAAAGTGTTCTTTGTGGTCTTTTAATCATGACTGGGCTGTTTTAGCCAAAGGTTCATCAGAAATTTACCCCAGAGTTGCGGGTGGGACTCTTGGTGCGGAATGAGCCTGCTTTCATTTCCTATCATCCCTTTGTTTACGCTCTCTCCCAGCTCATGTTGCACCACTAGCGGCGAGTGATACTGAAGTAATCCAGCCGTACAGTTTTGAGCCAGATGCCAGCTCAGACGAGGAAATAAAGATGTACACGGATCTATTTGTCTACAAGTGGATTCATCATACATAGAGCAGAGCAGGAAACTTGTTGCCTGCCGATTTTAGTTTATACGTAACAACTACAAGCTTTTTCAATCAGCATTTTTTTGTCTGCTCCTGATTTGCCATGATTTTAATTTATTTATACTGTAAATATATGTCATCTATCATGAGAAAAAAAAACGACAAAAACGTGTTAAAAACACTGAAAACACAATTTTCACTGGAGTGGGTCTTTAATGTGTCAGCAGATTTAAATTAAAATATGTAATTATTTCTAAATAACTATGAAAATACAGGTGGACAGTATGGGAATAATTATTTTATGAATAATGTGTAAAAAAACGTAACTTCTTATTATTAACCTGTCAAAATAAAAGTAGTTCGATAAACTTTTGTCTACTGCTAGCATAATGTAGTTGTACCAAAAAGCAAGTGACTTTATCTGTCAAAATTGTCTATTGGGTCCAAAATGGAAAATAACAAATAATATCCTGGAATAAGTTAGCAAAACATTTGAGCATGTAAGAAAATGTCTGCATCTCCCATTTTTATTTTGAGCTTGATTCCAGGGGAGCACACACACTAAGAAACAAAAACAAAAAGGTTTTTCCTGTTCTTCAAATCTCATGTGAATATGAAATGAGGTCAGAGCTGAAGGTTTTTGTTCTCTCATTCTTTGGTGCCCAGTGGCTGTGAGCTTTTACTGTTGTTGTCTTTTATCACACCATTACTAAGATGGTCTTGTCGTGCACAGCTTCATTGTTGTGTGGGACTCTGTCAAAGACCATTTACTGTGTATTCACTCTTTTATGTTAGCACTTCCTTCCTACTATTCATGCGGATGCCACTGACCCAATTTCAAGAGAACATGACGAGCAGTCATAAAGGCATTGCTAGAAAAAAGCTCTGTGAACCAGTAGACCACCTTCTTTGGTAATTGTGCAATGGATGTTTGAAATCCCAATGAAAGCTCTGTGTGTTCATCTTCTTTAAGAATACAAGATTAGTACAAAAATGCCATAGTAGGAAAGAAGTAGTACATTTGGCCTAATTCAGACTAAAGGAAGCTTGCCATTATGAACTTCAAAACAGCTGCTGTATGTTAAAAAAGGGCTTTGCAGCTGCACAAATGGTATTTCAATAAGAAGAGATCTTGAAAGTGGGACTGAAATATTTAATTGTGAAAGATTTAACTGTGAAGCATGAACAGTCAGAATTCTTTGGTGGTTGGGCTCTGGGCCGGAGACATCTTGCATGCCAGTGATGATCTTGGACCAGGTGAAGAGACCCCAGAGCCCTGACGCTGATGGTGAATAAGATGGACGGTGTCGTACCGAAGAGCCGGGAAGAGAACAGGCGGAAGAGGGCCAGCGCAATGAGGTGTCGAGTCGGAGAGCCAGGAGGAGAATGGGGCGGAGGTGGGCCGGCACAACGTCTTGAATGCAAACTTCATTGAATTTAGAGGCAGGGATTTGATTGTGATTGGCTGTGAGGAAAGTAAGCACTTCAGCTATTGGCTCAGAGTGGAGACCAATTGATGATGACCAAACACCCAGCATGTCTGTGGTGAGGTAGCTCTTCCTTACTGAAATTGTGCCAAAGCTTCACTTCATTAGTACCAGTCTTTGCACCAGCATATGTAAACAAGTCAGAACATAAGTGTAACTCCAGAACCTGTTTGTGAGCTGAATGAAAAACTCCAAAATAATGATATCAAGTGAAAAAATGTGATTATAGTGCACCAGAAATGTCTTTTAAGGTAAAAAATAAATACATTTAAAAAAAAGCTGCTTCAGACACAATTTGTATTTGTCGCCATGTTGGAACCAGATGTCATCCGAAGTACTGATTGGTCCAATCGGTCTGAATTTTCATTTCTATAGCAACCAGTCTCTCCAATCAATCTTTTGGAAGACAACATCCCTTTCATCGAAAGCAGGCTGAGGAGAATCTGTCAATCTAATGCTTTAAACGTTTGACATGACACCACATACTTTTATTGAGGCATACATTGGCCAGTTTATAACTTGAATTGCTTGAGCTACAGCAAAAAATAAAACAACATTTTTGGATTAGCAAGAACATGCTAAAATAAGGTAGCAGAGAAAGAATGGTTACTTTCACAAATGAAATGACTGAGCAATAGCTGTTTATATCTCAGTAGAGGTGTATGGGATTTTGGCATTTTTGGAACCAGCAGGCACTTCCTATCATGAACGCGCGGGGGGTCCAGTTCTCAAATATAGTCAATGGTTGAGACACTGTGAAAAAAATATTCCAGAAATGTTTAAATCTTTAGTTTTGGTGCTGCCTAGCAAGCCCAGGCTTTTATCCATTGCTCATATTTCCTCTAATTAAAATGTAGTAAATCAAAAGAGCTTTGCTCATACAGTTCTTGGATTTAGCGATGGTGTAAGTGGACATGAGCTGTCTCTGACACACAATCAAAAACCTCTGAAGATGAGCCTCTTTCTTATTCTTGAATTTTGAAGAAGAGCTTATGAGACAACTGAGATAGACGTTCCTTAGGATGTTGAGAACTTTTGGGTAATTTGTTGCATTCTTGGGGGTAACCTGAGGACTACTAATGCTGTTCTGCTTTCTTTTTTTGTAAATAATTCACTTTTACTCCCTCCCCTCCTTCAGTTCACTGTCAGTTCCTAGTGCTTTCCTAGCAAACAGCCTCATAAGGCGTTTCTCAGAGGCTCAAATTTCTTAATAACTTTAAACTAGTGGAATTTTCCCCTTTAGAGACAGGAATGCAGTCACTTTGTTCTATGTTGTAAACACTGAATATAACCCTGATGTCTGTGCCATTTAATACAACAGATGTGGGATTTAATTACTGTACAAATAGCCTCATATATCCATGTGGATGGTAATGTAGCCCTGAGCACTGACTGCACCACTCCATGTTTCTCTACTCAACTATTGTAGTTGCTCAGTTTTACTATTTTTTAATGTAAATATTTTATTTTTTATCTACATTATTTGTTGACTCAGTTCCTTCAAAAGAAAGATTTAAATACAAAAATGTGTTGGCTTATCTTTAAAATTCAGCAGAATTGTTCCCTATTTTTGTGTTTATCACCACTCTCTTTCTATTTGTAGATCTCCTTCTGGGTGATCTTGTTCATCCTCTTCCTTTTTCCTCTTTTTGTTTCATCTCATTCACCCCTCCCTTCCAGCTTGACTTTTTGCCATACAGTCTCTTTGTTCTTTTATCCTTTCCTCATCTTTTCTCTAATTAAAGTCTCACTCTTGAGGAATGGTTATTTCAGAGAAAGAGGCTCAGATTAGCTTTCCTGTTAATGAACTTTAAATTTAGAATGGTGGGGGGCCAGGAGCTGGCATCATGCAGTCGACTGAGTATAGGGTGCTTCACAATGGAAGGTTTTTCTGTTCTTTAAGTGAACTGGTTTGATTTTGACTAAATTTTCTGTAGTAATATGTGATAAAAAAACATACATATTGTCATTAATATTGGAGTTGGTTCTCTAAAGCTTTTTCTTTGGAGGACAAAATGTCAATTTTCTTGGTGACATCTCACATACTGTTTCCTTTGTATTGTTTTTTTTTTTCTTTCTTTAATTTTTTGCTCAGCATGGTTGCATTACACCCCCACCCCTCAAAGTATTGGTTTTGAAAGCCCAAGGCTTTTTTATTGTTAAGCTGCAATGTTAATTTTCATTTTGTGGAAACATAAATAGGACAGGAAGGTTGCAGCTGAGGATGTGGTCATGTGCATAAATTTGAAGGTGCTTAAGACAGCAACACTGTGGTTAAATGCGCTGCTTCTAACTGAACATGAACAGAGAACTTGTTTTTTTCTTTTATGTCTTTTTCTGAAAGCTGCAAGGACTTGTAGTGCTGAGCTGGGATTCCCATTTCAGCATGAGTGACTGTTTAAACCTTTGTTTGAACATTCACCACAGACTGCAGCACCTTGAGTTTTCAGCAGGCGAAGAGGTCACGTTTATTTGATTATGGATATGACTTGGTCAACACAAGATGTACGTCATAAATGGAGTTCATGGAAAGGATGCGTAGCACCATAAAGAAATGCCTACTTTTGAAAAACATTAACCTAAACACCACTTTGCTTGTGGTTGCACTCAAGGATTTTGGCTGAACTTTTAAAACTCTGTGTTTAATATTTAAATGGTCAGGCTGCAGTTACAGAGAAAGATAAATGTCTAAGCCAAAGAAACCTGCTCTAATTCCACTTAACCTCAGTTGTCTGTATGAGGGTGTGGATCTCAGACCAAATTCACCGATTAGTCTATGTGGTTGAACTTTAAAATTCCTGTATCGCACTGAGCAACAGTTCTCCAAATCAGCACAGCTGAAATATAGTAAGACACAAATATTTTACAATAATATTCTAAACTGATTACAAAACAGAAATGGTCCAGTAGTGACTAAAATTACTTGATACCACATTAAAACATAAAGACACTTAATCAAATCTAAATACAATAAATAAATATTCATTCATTTTCTGAACCGTTTTATCCCTTTCGGGGTCATGGAGCTGCCGGAGCCTAACCAGGCCACTCATCGGCTAAGGCAGGGGACACCCCTGGACCTGTTGCCAGTCTGTCGCAGGGGCCACAATCATACATCCATGCACACTCACATCCACACCTAGGGACAATTTAGAGTAACCAATTAACCTATGAAGCATGTTTTTGGATAAATAAATAGTTGGACCTATTATCATCTCATCAGCCACATTTTTAGGTACACCTTGCTAGTACCGGCTTAGACCCCTTTTTGCCTTCAGAACTGCCTTAATCTTTGGTGGCATTGATTCAACAAGGTACTGGAAACATTCCTCAGAGAGTTTCGTCCATATTGACATGATAGAGTCACATAGTTGCTGCAGATTTGTCGGCTGTACATCCATTATGCCCATTGTTCGTTCCACCACATCCCAAAGGTGTTCTATTGGGTTGAGATCTGGTGATTGTGGAGTCCATTTGAGTCCAGTGAACTCATTGTCATGTTCAAGAAACCAGTCTGAGATGATTCCACCTTTATTACATCGAGCCTTATCCTGCTGGAAGTAATAGGTATTAGTAGTAACTTTGGTCATAAAGGGATGGACATGGTCACCCAGGTAGGCATTGTATTGATGCTCAATTGGTACTAGGGAACCAAAGTGTGACAAGAAAATATATTCCACACCATTACACCACCACTACCAGACTAAACTGTTGGTTTAAGGCAGCATGAATCCATGTTTTCATGTTGTTGACGCCAAATTCTGACCCTACCATCTGAATGTCACAGCAGAAATGGAGACTCATCAGACCAGGAAACATTTTTCCAGTCTTCTATTGTCCAGTTTTGGTGATCCAGTGTGGCAGCCTCAGTTTCCTGTTCTGACCTGTCTCTTTATTCTCGCCTGACCGCTGACATCAACAAGGCATTTCTGCCTACAGAACTGCCGATCGCTGGATATTTTCTCTTGTTCTGACCGTTCTCTGTAAACCCTAGAGATGGTTGTCGGTGAAAATCCCAGAAGCTCAGCAGTTTCTGCAATACTCAGACCAGCCCGTTTGGCACCAACAACCATGCCACATTCAAAGTCACTTCAGTCATCTTTCTTCCTCATTCTGATGCTCCGTTTGAACGGCAGCACATCATCTTAACCATGTCGACATGCTTAAATGCATTGAGTTTTGACCATTTATTTGGCTGATGAATAATATGCATTAAGGAGCAGTTGGACAAGTACACCTAATAAAGTGGCTGGCTGGTGAGTGTAGCTGTAAAGTTGTGTAGATATCAATCACCCCAGCAAAAAAAAAGCTTACAGCTGCATGTCATAAATTAAAATAACTGTTATTTATTTAGAGGATCTCCATTGACTTTCAGTCATCTTGAACTTGTTGCTTCGTTTAATGAGGCATTAATTTCACTTTGGCTCCATGAATATCATAGCTTTTGTTGGAATGCTCCCCACAACATCATGTGATGGGTTTACCTTATTTGGTACCTGCAAGTGCATTTATCCCATCTGAAATTCTGCGGATTGCTGATTGGATGTTCATTTGTGTAAAGACAGAAAGAAAAATATTTTTGGAGTCAGGGTCTTTAACTCCAGCACAGCACTGGCTGTTTATTCAGGACAAACTTTGACATTTTACAGGAGCCTTTCAAGTGGCACAGGTCTTTGATCCCAACATCACTATGCGCACAATCCAAACCTTATCTAATCAAGTCGGTTCTATTATCTGGTTCTAAAGTTCATGTTGCTTTGTTTATTTTTTTGCCCTTGTCTCTGCTCATTGGTGCAAAATGAATGCTTGTTGTCTCGATGTGTCTTTGTCTTTTGTGACCTTTTCGGGAACATTGACTGTTTGAGAAAAAAACTGGATCAGCTGGGATTCAAAACACACAAAAGACTTCATTGTGAGAAAGGCAAACAACGTTTACATCATTCTAAAGTAGCTGTTTGCAGGGCTCTACATAGATGAACTAGCTGTAATGGAAAAATAACTTAGGGTTACTGTTTATTGCATCTGAGCCTAAAACACTGCATTTATATATGTTTTGCAATTGTGCAAATGGTTTTAACTGTAGTTTTTATGCAACTTTACTGCAAACAGTAATTCTTCCAGCTGCAACATAGACATGTTCTAAAATGCTTAGTCTCTTAATAGTTGCATAGGAATGTAGATCTTGGTTTTCCATCAACCAATGCTGTTGGTGTTGGAACACCAAGTAGGCTAAAATGCTTGATTCTGCTTAATGACTAAATACTTCTATTATTATTATTGTACATCCTTTAATGTTTGTTTTGTCCTTTTCTTCAAGTGTGGTTTTAGGCATCAAAATGTGTGCTTGTCTTTTATTTATACGTCTATTTTTTATATAATCAAAACTTTCAGTATTATTCCATTTTTTTTCATCCAAAAATTTGATATTTTAAAATTAAACTATTTTATTAACAAAAAAATTGTTGTTGTTGTTTTTTGAGGAGTATTTTCCAAATAAAGTCCTTCCATCCTTTTTTTGAACCCTCTGAATTCCTTTCAGGGTTCATGGAGTTGCTGGAGCCAACCCAGCTACTGTCGGGCGAAGGCGGGGTACACCCTGGACAGATCTGTTGCATGGCTACACACTAACACAAACACACTTACATGCACATCTTGGGCCAAATTAGAGATACTGATTAACCTATGAAGCATGTTTTTGGTCTGTGGGAGGAATCTGGAACGCCTGGAGAAAACCCACAATTACATGGGGAAGACATGCAAACTCCACACAGAAAAGAGCTGGTATTTGAACCAGGGCCTTCTCGCTGTGTGGCGAGTGCTAACCACAATGAAGCCTGGAAAAAGAAAGTCCTTACTTGAAACTCATTAAGGCAGGTAAATCAACCAGGCTGATTTTACAAAGTTTTAGAAATTTAAAATTAAATGTTTTTCAGCCAAACAACAAGGAAGCATCTTAGGTCTCACCCTTCTGTACATATATTTTATCTTTAATGGAGAGTTTAGGAAAAGTTCTAATATGTACTCAATGTGTATTCCTTTTTAGATTCCTGACTCAGTCAGCATATATTTAATACATAATATATAAATAACCATTTTTCATACTATTGAGATTTTTTTGGTTTGTATCCAATAAATGTTGAACCATGATGTCCAATTAGCAAATGGAAATGTCCATAATTTTGGAGAATATGTTGATAAAGGGAACCTGCATTTGCTGTAGCTTTCTGTTTTTCAATCGGTTTTGTAAGAAAATAAAGAAAGCGCTGAAAGAAAATTTTTACTAATGTTTTTTATGGCCAGTTGTAAACATTTCTGCACCTTTGAGTCAAAATTTGACCCCCACCACATGTGCAAAAAGTTCTCAAAATGTTCACACCTAGTAAAAAATGAAAATGAATTTTCTGCATAGTGAATGACACACACACACCCACCCCCCCAAGACTTTGACATCATGGCGAGCAAAACCATAACAAAAAAAACAGAATAGACAAATTGCTTATGGAGCCAAAAAACTATATATTTCGAAATACACAAACGAAACCAAAACACACGTGTCTGGGATATCCAAGAAACTTTTAAAATGATTATGGGATGACTACATTGGCGGCCATTTTGTGGCTAAATGTGAGAGTTTAGCTTTAATCTCTTATTATCTCTCCAGAAACTGGAATATAAAATATAAGTGAGTTGACAGATAACTTGACTTTTACTACTTGATTGACAAATACAGGTAGCGATCCTGAAATGATCCCTCGCTTTCTCCATCCTCTTTCCACTGCCTTTGTATCTGATATTTGCTTTCATTTACCAACAGCTAATCCTTTGAAATTATGCAACCCTGAAAACTGGAACAAATACAGACTGATCCTCTCCATTGTTGCTTTGCTTCCTGCTGCTGGTACACTCTGTACATCCATCACACTGTTAAATTAGGTTCAGGAGACACCACTGCTGTTGTTTGGGGCTGGGTATATGAATATACACAGCAATGTGATTCTCAGTATCAGACAGCAAAGCTGCTGCTTTGTCATTGAGATTAACAGAGTTGTACACGAGGACACTGGCTGTTTTTAAACAATATTTTATCTTTTTTAATTAAATTTATTTTTTCCAATTGAAAACAACATCATATGTAGCCAATTTATCTCAGTTTATGAACAATTTACAAAATTGTTTAAGTTGGCCACCTTTTTTTAGCTTTTACTTCTACAAAGGTTACAAAGCTTTAACTCTAATGGGCAGCTGCTGTTACACAACAGAGTAGTGCTCAACAGGTTCCATTTATGGTGAATTCAAATCTACTTACAGCTTAAAGACGTGCTACTTGAGAGGAGGTAATTACAAAAATGTTTGCGTAAGATCATGTTTTCAGCTTTTCTCAGAGTGCAGACAAAAAAGACCTTGCTGGTCAAAAGAAAAGGGCTGTAGCATCATAGAAAGCAGGGGCGGACTTACCGTTAGGCAAAGGTAGAAGATTGTCTACTGAAATGGCACAAAACTGCTCTGTGAAAGTGTTTTGTCCTCCCCATCTCTGCAGCACTGGACTATTCTGTTAACAGCAAGTTAGCAAGCTCTTTGAAGAGACTTTTTTTTAAAAAGTGGTCATATGAAATGCGGTTATATACTGTTGATGCAATAAAAGAAAACAAAAGGAAAACTATCTCATACAAAATTCTAACAATGTAAGTGAAACAACAACAAAACTATTGTGCAGGAAAGAAAGAAAAAACAGAATCAAAGAAACCCAAAAAAGATAAAGAAAGTCAAGGATAAGAAAACAGACAGAAAAGGAAGGAAAGGCAAAGGAATATAGAGAAAAAATAGGATCACCCAGATTTGTGCGTGCATAGTTCTTGATTTGTGGAGTGAAGAGACCGGGTCTAGTCTCCCCTCTCCACAGCGAACGCGGCGGCAATAGCAGCGTGAGGCCCTACAGAACACCCACAGAGAAGAGAGGGTTAATCAGCTCACTGGCCCGCTGTGATCTGCGGCTGTTTACAAGGGTCCAGCGGCACCTGCTATCCCCGTAACAGATGACCAGCGCTTGGGAAAGAGTCCCATGTCGGATGTGCTGTCAGGGCAGATGCTGCAGAGATGAAACAATCAGTTCTGGAAAATAATTTTATTTTTAAAGGGATAAGTGCTTTAAAAATACGTGTTTAGACTTTTTGTATTTTTAGCAGGCATATCTGTTTAAGAAAGTGGGAAAATGTCAAGTTTCACCAGATATTATTCACAATCTAAGTTCAAAGCAGCTGATAAGAAAACTCTGATGACCCAGCATTCTAGCAGCCTTTAAAGTCATCACTTTAAAGTCATGAATCTTGGCGATGTGAAAAGATTCTCACATCACATTTGTGCGTAAATGCAGTTTTGCGTGTGCGTAAGCAGTAATTCCTGTTTCTGTAAAAATGAAAACACATTTTGGGAACATTTTGGGAATCAAAGCGAAATATTAAAAAAAAAAAAACACACAAGGAAAAACTGGAAAAAGTAGGTACTGATGGACATCACTGATTGAATGATGATGTTTGTCCATCATTTGAACTGTAAGCTATTTGGCTTTGAAGCCATACTGGATATCATCCTCCAATTAGCAATATCCGTCGGTACCTACCTTTACCAGGTTCTTGTTGTGTTTTGTTTTTTTTTTACATTTTTTTTTTCAGAATTGTTTTCATTTTTGAACATTTCATTTTGTTTTGTGGAAATTAATTTTGTTTTCTCCTGCGACAGACAGGCAACGTGTCCAGGGGTGTCCCCTGCCTTTGCCCATGAGTGGCCGGGTTAGGCTCCGTGACCCTGAAAGGGACAAAACGGGTCTAGAAAATGAATGGATGAATACTTTTGTTTTCTAAAAATATTTTTGTTTTTTTATATTTTGGTTTTGTAAATTTAGTTTTGTTTTCTAAAATGTATAATTGCTTTTTATCATTTGCTTTGTTTTTTTTTATTTGTTCTTGATTGATCTTTAATTGATCTTTAAAATATTTTTGTGTCGTGTGATTTTTTTGATGTGATTTGCACTTTGATATGTTATATCATGAATGAACTACGTTAAAACCATGAAAGAAGTGCAAATAAACAAA
Source organism: Adrianichthys oophorus (assembly GCA_036245035.1). Lineage (NCBI taxonomy): Eukaryota > Metazoa > Chordata > Actinopteri > Beloniformes > Adrianichthyidae > Adrianichthys > Adrianichthys oophorus. Next base: position 16,592,185 of record BSAI01000072.1, on the reverse strand, counting down.
GAACACCTTAACCCACTCGCCATTGAATTTCCTAATTTTAACATTAAGAGCATTAAGAACATTAAGGGCAGAAATCACATCATGACAGCTGCCGCTGCTGGCCCTTGCAGTGTTTTGTTTTAAATTGAATAGTCGGATTCCCCTGGTCCACACCAGTTCTAAGTCAGCTGCTTGGTGCCAACCGAGGCAGTCCACCCAGGTTGGGGGACCCCTGCCTGGAACCACCGCTGGGGAGATGTGCGAGAAGGGCCCGGCGCGTGTCTAGAATCACATCCATGCCTGATGTAACCAGCACCCTCCGAAGACCTGCCCTCCGCGCAGCGCCATACACCACCCCGTATGTCCTTTAGACATATGTGGAACAGTCATGGAAAGCAACCATGCAGCGTATGCATCTCACAAAAATCACGCACAATGGTAAGATTTATATAATAATTGCATATAAACTATGTAAAATATGCATAAACTGCATAATTCCCAATTCACTCAAATTTTTGAACAGCTCAAAACCCAATTCACGTGAAAACCCAATAGCCAAACGTCTCAACAGACATCTGTGCAAATCGACGAATGACAAATGCAAGAAACTCTTCTGAATTGCATAAGCTAAATATCAGGCATGTATCACAAAAGACCGAAATCTCATATGTGGAAAATGCAGGAAATGTACACGTGTGACATGGCCTATGCAAGTGCTTTTGGGGATTGTGGATATATATTGAATACACACAAAAAAGTAGTCTCATATATCTGATTTTCTTTTCTCGCCTAGCTGGTACAGAGCTGAGAGAAACTACCCAAACCAGTAAGGCAGCTAAAGCCATTGAAAACACTGCACACAGGTTACCAAAAAGCAAGAAAAGTCACAACAAAACCCTGCAAAGCTACCTCACGTGCTCATGCTTAAAACAGGATCAGGTGTAAAAACAGAGGAACATTGGCGACAGACATTATATTGTCTCAGAAGTGAATCAAACAAAAAAAATGACAAGCAAAAAAAAATGTTTAAACGGTTGCTCTGTACAGCTATACACTCCTAAAAGCAGTCTAACTGAAAAAAAGGTAAAATGGACAGCAGGTACAGGTATGTGAATGAGTGGAAGCAAACATAAAAAAACAATCATCTGCTGAAATACACATTTACTTAAAAATATCAGAAGAAATGAAATATTGCAAACCTGTGGTATCGAGAACCCACACCCTACCATTCATACAGTTGATTTTTCTCACAAAACTATTTCCAACATCATTTAAAATATGTTTTTAAAACAAACCTTAAATCAAAAATTATTATTAAAATGAAATTATATTTACCAAATTGGCTAAAACAACTGACACACAAACAATGTAAGCGCATCAGTGGTCCTGGCCACCCACAAGTATCTGCCACTATACTGAGCAGCTTCACCCCTTCCTATTTAAAAGGCACTGATGCCAGAGCCACACCCCTCAAGTACCACGCATCACATTTTAATATATATTTATGTATTATTGATGCAACTCCATAGATGTTTACCCTTGTGTGTTTGTGTGTGTTTTAATGATTAACACAAACACTGCAGGGGGCCCCATGTTATTGTTCACCTAGGGCCCCCAATCTGCTAAATTCGCCCCTGATAGAAAGACTACCTGTTTCCCCGGAGGAGGGAGATGGTGGTGCTTGATGTGGGGGCGTGTCCAACATCGCACGCGTTGATTACAGTCTCTCAGCTGTTGGGCGTGAACGCACTTGTTTGGCGTGCAGCACTGGCACGGATGAGGGAGCGAGGAGCTAACATATTCGCCGCTTCATGGACCTGAACCATAATGAAATCACACTTCCGTCAACTTTAGCTTCAAAGTGAGTCAGAAAGCGTTCGTGCTGTGCTTGTTTTCCTAACCGTGCCAAATGCTGGGATGGCTTGTGGCTTTGTGTGCTGTGGTCCTGGTGGTCTTTTTGTCCAAGTATTTTGGCAACCAGGGCCGGCCGGAGGTTTTCTTTCAGAGACTAGAGGGTTGCGCGGACGCAGGAAAGGAAGGGAGCGGAGAGGCGCGCGCCTCAGTCGGGGCTGCTGCTGCGCGCTGCGCCGTGGAGCTCATCTGCAAGCCCTCCGCGCTGGCGAACTACCTGAAGACGCACTGCAGGACCTTCACTGATTACGCGCCGTGTGAGGGCTGGACGTGGCGGACCAGTGCCGTCCTCCTGAGCGCGTTCGAACTATGCTGGCCGTATTATAGCCCGGTCCAGTTTGTGCGGGACAACCTGCAGCTGAGCGACGACGGACTGGTGGCGCTGGACTGGGCTGTACCATCCTACCAGAGGAGACGCAGGACTTCCAGTCACTCCAGCAGCCCGGTGCTGCTCATCATTCCCAACTCTTTTGGAAAGATCACAGGAAACTTGTTAAAGGTAAAATATGCCTCCTGGCTTCTCACCAAACTTACACAGAGAAAAAAAAATACACAAACCTCAAAGTGAATCAACTGGTGGAGGTGCTAGAATATTTTATTGGGGGGTTGGGATGTTGCAGAAAGGTGGCAAATGACAACAACAGAGTGGATGTTGCCACAGCAAAGCATCCTTCATTGATTTGCATTGGTGGTTTGACAGAGTTTACACCGGATACCCTTCCTGACGCACAATATTCCTGACACGATGCTGTATTTTATCCGGGCTGTGGCCTGGCACAGGGAGACCCAGACTTGGGGCCTCTTTGTAGTTTAGGCAGTAGCATAAAGGGTCTTTCATAAGGACTCATACTGGATGAAGCTCATGAAGCCCAGGTTCCCAGACAACCAATATGAATATATTAATAATATATTAGTAACTGTATTATTATTGAAGCTAATATTTGAAGGGGCTAAATGTTCATTTACAATTATTGCTTTTTGCAAGGTTGATTATTTCTCAAAATTGTCAGTAATTATATTAATATTGACTCACAAATTGGGTGGAAAAACCTTTTGCTTAGGGGTCAGGGTCAGCTGCCCCCACTTTGGCACCCGTAGCTCCGCCTAAGTATCAGCAAGTTATGATTCTTGTTGCCGTTTGTTAGATAAAATGCAGTTTGAAAAGTTGTAACAGGTTGTAAATCCACACTGTGTTGCTGCAGCCTCATGGTGCTTTTGGATGAGGGCATTGTAGGCATTTGGCCAACAAATGTCACAGATGTTCAGTGCTGTGTTTTGGGGAAAGCCAGAAGCGTGCTCTGTCTTTATTCAAGCGTAATGCAGAATAATCCAGGTTTTTTATTGTCTGTGCCAGCAGTAGTTCACAAACTATGAAGTTCATTCCATGTTTGGGTTTCTAAAGATACAATCTTTTGTTTTGCTTTTGACAATCTCCACCTCTTTACATTGACATTTAGCTATTTAGCAGATCCTTCTATCCAAAGGAACTTACAAGTTTCCTATTCTGAGAGTAATGTGGATTTGCCGCAGTCAAGGACAGTCTAATTTGGGATTTTAACCCTCCACCAGTGCATTGGTAGATGCCTGCTTAATCCACATCCTCCTATTTGTTCAGGTTTATGTTACAAGACAAATATTACTTCATTTTTGTCTTTTGGAATTATGTTATGTTTGGAAGGTATTGTCTTTCCTCAGTGGACTGGAGAGGAATTTTCAGGGGATTTGACACTGATTTAATCATTGGCATGTTCTGGACTGAAGTGCTAAATTTCCTTATTCCTTTTAGAGACATTCAATCCCTCTTTTCTCTTGGGTCCACTTTGCTAAGTTTAACTGTTTAAGAAGCTTTTTGGTGATTTAAAGTCCTGCTTCAATCATCTTAATCTCAATCAGAAAAACTTTTTGGAACAAAACCCTTTTAAAAATAACAGTGATCAAATTCATTACCACAACAGAGATCAATTAGGGCAAATGCAATCATTTTAAATTTAGAAAGCAAATCACTGACCCTACCTCCTGAACACCGATTCTGCACTTAAGAATGACTTCATCTTGTTTAAGTAGCAGAGTTTCAGTGATTGAAAAGCGACAGAGCAAATCAATTGTTGCCACTTCAGCAAATGAATAAAGCTTGTTGGTCTGACGCCAAGGCCACCCCATTTAGAAGGGAAAAAAAGGCAGAACAGCAAAGGGAAAAGGAGCAGAAGCAACGGCAGCACCAGTCTTTCAACTGCGCTTTCAATAGACTGACAGAGGTAATTGAGTGAGGGATTACAAAGCACCGCTTGACTTGTGAGGCCTGAGAGCGAAAGCTGCACCACCCGAATGCTTGATGTATATTTTACCATTCAGGGCATCTGGGATCATTGTTTCATATTTCTGACAGCAAATGTATCCTAAGTTCACTGCCAGTGTCAGGAGCACTAGTACTGCGAAAACATGTCTTGTGGTAAACGGCAACCATTTCTTTGCATATTTTTTAAACTGACATAACAAAAAGATTGATATATTTTCTTTGTTTAAAGACAATTCTGGTAGAGATTAGAATTGGTGCTGCCTGCAAGTTACGTTTGATAGGGCACCATATGGGAACAAATGCAAATGAAGACAGGCTGTCTCAATGATTACTCCCAGTGCAGAAACCAGTCACGATGTGAGCAAACACATCAGGGACGGACCAGGGAGCATCTATTTTTAAAGCTACTCGTCCCTCTATGCCTGTCACATAGAAATAAAAAACAAGATTTTCTGGTCTTCCTTTCTGGAGAGCACATTTCTGGAATTTCAGTGAGCCACTTTCTCAAAAATTAGGCACATTTCAGCCAGTGATACGTTTTTGTTTCCCTGTGTGTGGCATGATGGTGATAACATGTAATTCAATTACATTTCATTTATATAGCCCAAAATCACAACCATAGCTGTCTCAATGGACTTCACACCATTATTTATGCAAAGAACATGAAGTCAAATCATAAAAATATGAACAGACTAAGCTAAACTGGCATCCCTGCCCTTAGCCCCTCCTTGGTGAGGAAAAACTCTTAAAAAAATGCTATCTTGGGGAGAAAAAAAAAGAAACCTCAAATGTCCATATGAAGGAGGGATCCTCTCCCAGGATGGAAAGATGATGTGCTAGAACTGTTAAAGAACAATAAGCTTATCTAACTCTACAACTACAATATACATGTATGAATAACAACTACATTTATAGTGTAGCAGATGGGCTTCATCCAGATGAAACTGTGGGGCAGCTGGGGGTGCGAGACGAGCCAGAGGCGAGGTCCACAGCTAAAGACAGGACCACAGACAATCCGCCTGGAATCTCTCCCGCTCCGCTGTAGGGGAGAGGAAAAGAGGGACAACATATAAATTGCACTGCACCAAACAGAGGCATGATGAACTAAATAAAATATAGTACTGGGTAAATGATAAAGAATAAAGTAAAGAAAAGAGGACAAAACCCCAGCGCATCATACTTTCCCCAGCTTCAAACTTCTAGTAGCCTTCTAGTAACTAATTGGTATTGACATTTATTTTCAAACATGTTATTTAGTCAGTTGCATGTAATATGGCGCAATTAGTGGATGGGAAAAATAGTAATAATAGAAAATCTGCAGTTTTAGCATGTCAAAATAAATATATTATTAATCTAATCTAAGCCCACTAAGCAGAGGGAATGGGCCACCATGGCCCGGTTTATCAAACCATCTTCACTTTGCTGAGCACAGCTGAGTCTGTAACTCACCGCTCCCCCAGGGGATGGGTCAAATCCGGAGAACACATTTCACACGCCTAGGTGCATGACAACTGATGGGATTTTAACTTTAACGTTAACTGTGTCAGCCTTTAATGATCAACCACCACACATGCATTAATTCTAAGGCCTTAATTCTAAGCTGTATGTGTGGAGAAAAGCAGGCACAGCTTCTCACCTGTCCAAAACGGTCCCAACAGTGAAGCATGGTGTTGGCAGCATCATGCTGTGGGGGTGTTTTTCAGCTGCAGGGACATTACGACTGGTTGCTCCGTAGGAAAAGTTGAATGTGGCCAAGTTCAGGGATATCCTGGATGAAAATCTTCTCCAGAGTGCTCAGGAAATCAGACTGGGCCGAAGGTTCACCTTCCAGCAAGACAATGACCCAAAGCACACAGCTAAAATAACCAAGGAGTGGCTTCACAACAACTCTTTGACTGTTCTTGAATGGCCCAGTCAGAGCCCTGACTTAAACCCAATTGAGCATCTCTGGAGTGACCTGAAAATGGCTGTCCACCAAAGTTTACCATCAAACCTGACAGAACTGGAGAGGATCTGCAAGGAGGAATGGCAGAGGATCCCCAAATCCAGGTGTGAAAAAATTGTTGCATCTTTCCCAAAAAGACTCATGGCTGTATTAGATCAAAAGGATGCTGCTACTAAATACTGAGCAAAGGGTCTGAATACTTAGGACCATGTCAAGTTTCAGTTTTTCTTCTTTAATAAATCTGAAAAAAGGTCCAAATTTTGTGGGGTTTTTTTGTCAATATGTGGTGCTGTGTGTACATTAATGAGGAAAAAAATGAACTTAAATGATTTTAGCAAATGGCTGCAATATAACAAAGAGTGAAAAATTTAAGGGGGTCTGAATACTTTCCATACCCACTATATACAATAGAATTTTTTTCATCGTATGGTAATAATCTGGTTGTTCAAAACTATAATCACAATGTCACCTATTTTTATGATTGTCAGTGGAATGCTTTTTTACTTGCTTCTAAATGTTTGGAGAGGACAAGCTTTTTAGTAAGATGCTTTGATGCCTTATGAAATAGCTTTAACTTGATGACATCCTTACTGAATTCTATTTGAAACAGTTGTTTGATAACTCCCTCATGCCTCTAAGCTGTGAATCTATGTTGTTATATGATTAAAAAAAACAGTTGTAAGACATCAAGTGCTTGAAAGGAAATCCACACTCTTTTTTTATGTTTGAAAAGTGTTGGAACTGTGGAAGAGACTTTTTTTTAATGTATGACATTAGTGAGATAAGTTTGTTCCGTCATTGTGGGATATTCGAGCTGAAGAATGACCTTGTGCGTTGTTGTGTGCAGCACGGACAACGCTGTGGAGTCCCTTCCAAAGGAATTTGTCAGGAAGCTGACATTTCATAAACTCTGGTGAAGGCGCTGTTTGTTGTTGCTCTTCCTCCACTTGAACCTGAGCGTAACACATTTTGCTTCAAAGCAAATTTTTAAGTTGGGTAGTTTCTTTTGGTAACATTTTAGAGTGGATGGGATTTGGGGTTGATTCCTTTGAGCGCTTTTTAAAACTCAGATTTTGGCTTATTTCTTCAGTCAGTTCATTGTTACATACATTGTGTCATAAAAGCTTCAAAATAGTTTAAACAGTAACTAGTTTTGAAGCTGAATGTACATTTTAACTTAATCTTTCTGTTTGGCTGAGATTCATTTGTAAATCCAATACTGTGTGGTAGAATAAATTCTGGCTTCTCCTTGAAACGGTTTATACTTACTGCAGTCTGTCTAAGATGTTAAATATTTAATGCATTGGTTCTGGCAGGCCCTCTGCATTTTTTCATATTCAAAGCAAACGGAACTTTTTTTTTATAATCATAGTGAAATTTTCTGAGGAAAAAAAGCATCATCTCATTCTTCTCGTTAGTTGTTTACATGAAAATAAAGTTAAAAAAAGAATATTTGTGTTGACAGTGTTGTGAAGCTCTCAGAATTGATCATGTCTTATTTGCATCCCGTCTCTGTGTAAGGCAATTGTTATTTTTTACATTTTTTATTATTTTTATTTATTTTTTGGTTTAAAAGAAAAAATAATTTAATTACATTAATATTGCATTTTTCCCATTACATTTTTGATAGTCCAGCATTTTTATTTTTTATATTTATATTTCTCTAACAGAACCAGACTGTGGACTGGATTTTTTAAAAATTTTTTTGTCTGTCACAGGTTGGATGGTGCACTGAAAAAATGAAGCCCGAAGTGAACATTTTCTCAGTTTGCATTCACTTTCATAAATTTGGGTGGTACAAAGTAAAGTTTGATGCTCTGTTGGGTCCACTTGTGGATCCACCTACCTATCAAAAAGCTCGGCTCTAAGCTTCTTTAACTTTAAGTTTTAACAAAATCAAAAGGGCCCTATAAAAGATGCTTGAAATCAGACCTTAAATCTATTTATGTTTGGTGTAAAGTTAGACTTGCTGCTATTACAGTCAATGGAAAAAATGCCAACATCTGCAACCAGGTGCCTGTGGTCTTTTAGGGAACTGCAGTATTAGTTGTTCCTTGTTTGGCCTAAATTCTGGGACATTCGGTGGCGTGTTGAACCAGACCTTGACTTTACAGAATTTGATTTATCAGTGTTTCAATGATTTATTCTGACTTTAATAATAAAAAAGCAAAATTTCATAGTTTTTTCATATTTTGGTGATGAAGTTAAACACATAAAAACATTGTAGAAAGTGGGCTTTTATTTTTTTTAATTGTGGGCAGTTTCTTGTATCAAAAAACTGATACATTCAGCTACTGCTTGAGGAAAGGACGTATACTGGATAAAAATGTAAGCTTATTCATTTATTTTTACTTTTTCACAAAAATTACTCAGTAATTATGACTAAGCCAAACTCATAAGAAGGGACAAAAATACAGAGGGCTCCACAAAAATTTAGATTTTAACCTCTCATGACTGGAGTGATCTAAACCAACCACAGGGAAAAGATTCTGTATAATTACATTTTAAAATCTTGTGTGATTTGTAATTGTGTGAATCAATATACAAAAGACTTTTTCTTCCTTTTTTTTAACCATTTTCATTGCTATGGTGAGAAAATGTAATCTGTGGCACATTGAATGCAACACGTGCAAATCTGTTTTCATTACAACTGTGTTTTACCATCCAAGCACCATTACTGAGTGGAGAACAAATTATTTCTATGGCATTCACAAATTTGACATTTTTCACTCTGTAATTTCTCAGTTTGAAAAATGCATGTCACATTTTTTTAATTAAACCATTGTGTTTCATTTTTAATTGTGAAAGTTACAATTTCATTTTGTTAGATAGTAGAAAAGTTTTTTTTTTTTTCCCTATGTTCTGTCATATCCTCGGAATGACTCCACAGACTGAGGAGCAGATAAAACAACCATCTGCTCAAAACCTTTTCCTCTTAGTAGATGACTGAAAGAACTGTTGTTTTTTGCCAGAGAATGAGATCATAGGATTTCGTTACTGTTCAACTCTTGTGTCAAGTTCACTCCCAGTGTTATTCAAGGACATATAGAGGCTGCTTTCTGTGAGCCTTATCCCAGCTGAGTTTGGTCTTTCATAGAGGTCACTGCATTACTGCCATAAATGCTTCGGCATTTGCCAAAAAAAGATCGGGTTTCATTTTTACTCACAACAACCTCTTAAAGCAAGCTTGATTTGGTTTACTTTTACAGCAATTTGACATGTTTAACTTTTGTTGTTCTTCTTTAGCTATATTTTGTGGGAATTGTTTTCGTTTTCTGATCCTTTTTTAGACAATATGTAAGACAATATGTGAGCTTACTTTGAATGGGTATCATTAAGATTTTACTGATACTACTCTTCTTATCGATGCTGCTTATTTATCCAGTATCTTATCAGTATTCTTTTTGATCCTTTTATTTTCAAAAACAAGGAGGGAGGAGACGTATAACAAACTACGCACATGAAAATCTTTATTTTAGAACAATTTAGAACACCATATATTAATGTAACGTCCTTAGCATTGCAACACTAAAATAAAAGTATCAATAAATACTAACATGTCTTTGTAATAATAACATACACTTGAAGGTAACAACTTCAACAGTGCATTTAAGAACCAAAATGCAGAGAATATCAAATGCCCTCTTTACTTCAAATAACAGTGAAAGTAAAAACGCACCAATGTTGTATTTTAATAAATTTGACATTGTGTGTCGCGTAATTGATTGTTATTGAAGCACAATATGAACTTTCAGCTTGTTCAAATTATATGGTCATTGTTTTTTTACAGTGCTGGTAGCCGTATTCATTTTCCTTCTTTTTATTCAAATTTCATGCACTTACCTTTGATAAACACTTTCAATTGGGCAAGCGAGCAGGTCTGGGAACTTCTGACTTGAGCAGAAAAGGATCTGATCCCTCCAACCAATTTACTGTACCACCAATTAATACTTAAGACAGGCGGCCATCTTTCATTTATAAATGTCCCCCTCTACTCTGCAGTTGTGTGAAGAGGCATTGTCACATGGATACCAACCAGTGGTCTTTAATCGCCGCAGCCAAAACTGCGTTCCCCTCACCACCCCCAAGCTGCAACAGTTTGGCGACCCCACCGATCTGCGCGAGGCTGTGCGCTACATTCGATTCCGACAGCCAGCAGGGCGACTGTATGCAGTGAGCGAGAGCTCTGGATCCGGCCTCCTCCTCTCCTACCTGGGGGAGTGTGGGTCATCAAGCTACGTGACGGCAGCTGCATGCTTGTCTCCTGTGTTCCGCTGCCAGAACTGGTTTGAGAGTGGACTGTGCTGGCCACTGCAATGGGCTTTAACTCTGTATCAGAAGAGCTGCCTTGGCAGGTAAGACGGGAAGAAATCTGGCATCACTCTGCTGCATATTTACAATAAAATGAGCATTTAGTTATTCATTTATTTATTTGGTCTAGTTTTCAAAAGTTCATCCAACTTTTTAAGGTAGCCCTAGTTTAAAAGAAATGTACATTGTCTTTAAATGTCTAGAAAAACAGATCTGCAGATCAGTAGGTGTGCTGTCTGTGAGTTCTCTCCTGGTTTTTTTTTTTTTTTTTTTGCAATTGTATTGCAGTTTCTTTGCAAAAAGTACTGCTTTGGCAAATATGGAAACCAAAACATTGTCCACTTTGTTAATCAAGCTAAGATTGAAGATTTTCTGTTTCAGTGCATATTATACTGGATTGAAACTATAAGCATCCAGTGAAATTAAATTCAAGTGGCTTGGTTTCCTACTTTTTTGTAGCATGATGCAAGTGTCCCCTATGTGTGCACAATTGACCTACATGTGAAATCTTAGGCAGGTAAATTGAGGTGCTTACATATGGGAACTGGACTAGAAGGCTGCTAATGCCACAGACTTGGCAGCAATGTATCTTATGCTACATTCACACCAAACGCGATTCACCGAGATATTTGCATTGGCCACGCGGCGAATTTGCTGCTCGACGCTTGCCAAAAAATGTGTTCATAAACTTGATGCCCCAGACAAAGTTAATATTTTTTAACTCTGAACTAGGGCTGGGCACCGATTTGGGTTTTATTCGGTGCTGGTGCCAAAGCAGTTCTTTTGTTTCGGTTCCCATTCTGTGCCGATTTCGGTACTTCAGTAATAAAAATAATGGCTACCTTTTCCCAAATCCAAGGCAGAGCAGCAACTCTGCAGTCCCTGAAGCTTTTTCTTTCCCCTTTTTTCATATTCTTTTAAGTCAGTGTACCATGCCCGTTTACAAACACGTCAAAGTAAAAATGTTGTGTGTACGCTCTCATTCCACGTGGGCAAGTTTTGTTACGTCGGAGCATGGGGCATTCTACATCACTTGTTCCTAGGGGTCGGAGACAAGGGATGCCTCTAAACAGAAAAACTCCAAACAACACGGATGTTTAAAACAAAATCATTTTTGCTGTGATGGTGCAATACCGGTCTCTGCTGCCATGGTACAGATGGCATCATTTTAGATTCGGATGTTTCTATCTCCCTTTCCTCTTCATCCTCCATTTTTAAGCACACTAGAATAAAAACAAAAGCAGTCATACACCATTGACTGAAGAAAAGAAAAATGAAGAAACGAGTTACTACAGCAACAGATGATCTGTGCGTTATCATGATATTATTAGTAGATAGATTTTAGTGGACGTTGTGACCCAGTTGAAGTTTGTCAAATCAAGGACATGAGGCCTGTTCAGCTTTTTGGAAATTGATTTTCTGTTTGCTCACTTTTCCTTTTTAATCTCTGTGCTTGTTTTGAATCCTATAGGTACAGGACAGCACTGGCTGCCACCATGCAAACGGATGCCTTGTTTTCCAGCTGTTCTCTGCGTGGTGTGGAAGAAGCGTTATTCTGTCAAACTGGACATGTGAGGTCTACAGCAACAAGAACCAGCAGTTTCAGCATTACTTCATGTGCCTGGGATGCTTACTGGGAGCGCAATGAACCTCTAAGAGATGTAGACGAGGTGGCTATTCCTGTTTTGAGTGTGTGTGCAAAGGACGACCCTGTGCGGGGAGACGCCCAGTCCACCATTCCCATGGAACTTTTTGAAACGAACCCCCATTTTTTTCTTCTTCTTACTGAGCGAGGAGGGCACTTAGGTTTCTGCACGCAGCCAGAGAAGAGAGCCTTTGATCTGGGTGTGTCTGCTTCAAGCTGTGGGATGGAAGCTTGTGTTTCCAAATGGAGCCACAGAGCTGTATTTGAGTTCTTCAGGGCAACAACAGACTTTTTCAACGTAGAGGAGAGGTCAAAGCAGCTCGCTGCAAAGCGACGGGGGCTCGGGGGTGCAGCTGGGAGAGCTTTCCGTCATCGCAGTATTAGTACATGTAAGCGGGTACCTGCGTGTTCTCACAACATCCATGCTATTTACAACTGGCAGAGGTCCTACACACGATGATCGACGCCAAATGGAAAATATACGTAGTGTTTAAAATTTTGAACGGTGTATGTCTGCAATTTGATGGTTATTAAATGCACTTCCATTCACTGAAAACATCGGAATCAATTTTCCTCAGTGTTTGCTTGAAATCAGGACTGTAAATCTGTGCCTCCCTGGAAACAGCAGCTAATGAAATTTCACTGATAGTCACCCAGTACAAATGTGCATCATCATGTCTGTGCATAAAACAAACACTGTCAGAAATGCAGATTCTTAACCTATGTAGCAGAAATGTTGTTGCCTTTCGGCATGTCCCCTCAGTAGTCGCCATAGTGAATTAGCTTTTACTGATCAGCACATTTGGTTTTTACAGAGTTTTAAGCCAACAAAACCCTGTATTTTGTCCGGGCTGGGGACTGGCACAGGGAGACCCGGGCCCCTGTGTGGCTACATAGGTAGCACAAATAATGGCCTTAATTAGATTTATATGAATTTTAGCATAATAAACTGTATATTCATTCTCTACAAAGAAACAATGAAAATCATCGCTAAGGCATCCTTCATTACTTCTAAATGTCAATGTTTTTTTCTTTAAGATCAAGTCCAAAGGTAAAAGTACAATAGGTAACAATGTAACCCTTTAACATAACAGTACAAGCTTTTAAAAATCCTTGTGTTGGTTCATTTAGTCAGTGAAGTTTTGTATGTATGTTTTGTATCTTGGATGCTTCAAAACAGATCAAGATTTTGATTGATGTGCTTGTTTAGTTCCGGATGCCTTCAATCCCAGAAAAGATGACACAGGTATTAGCCTTGCACACGAGGCCTGTTTTTAGATGATTTAAGTTATTTCTAAGAAATATATGTGTTGTCTAGAGATTGTTTAAAGTAGGATTGCCCAGTTCTGGGGCTGCACGCTGGTAGAATGGTTAGCACTCTCGCCTCACAGCAAGAAGCCTCGGTTCAGCCCTGGTTCAGCTAGGACCTTTCTGTGTGGAATTTGCATGTTCTCCTTGTGCAAATGTGGGTTTTCTCCGGACACTCCGGCTTCCAAAAAATGCTTCAGAATTTAGTTGGTGTTTCTAAATCAGAGGGCAACCCTCCTACTGGTTTTCCAGCCTTATGGGCTGTCGATTACCTGGATCAGGTGTGTTTAGCCAATAAGGAGTTTCAATGGCAGGTTGGTTGGAAAACATGTTGGGCAGCAGCCCTCAAGGCCTGGATTCTGACATCCCTGCCCTAAATTGGTGTGAGTGTGTGGCCCTGTGACAGGCTGGCGATCTGTTAAGGGTGTACCCCTACAGTAGCCAGGTTGGCTCTGGCTGCCTCATAACCCCGAAATGGCTTCAGCGGCCTCTGAAGATGGCTGCCCGACACTTGTTCTTACGATCTACCACCCTCCCTGTTTTGCAGTTCTCTCTGCACTGCTTTCTGTTGTCTCCCGTCTCCTCATTCTGATTGGACACACCTGAACACACCTGATCCAGGTTATCAGCTGCAAGAAGTGCAGAGAGAATTAGAAACGGGCAGTAGATCTTGAAAGTCAGGGTTTGCCAGCCTTGTTTTAAAAAAAAAATTATCTGCCAATAGTTATAACAGAATGTGTTGAATGACAGTTCCTGAATGAAAGCCATCAAATTAATCAAATGTCACAAGTTTGTGGCTCAAATTTGTGCCCCTTAATTGCAGAAGTTCTACTTGACAGATTCTTCATGTATTTAAACCATAAAATATAAAACAAAACAAATCTTTGCAACACCAGAAGCTAAGCGTGTCAAATCTAGTAAAAAATGCAGGGTTGAGAACTACTGACCTGAGAGTTACTCGAGTATGGCTGATGGGAACTGTAAATGATTGCATCTGAAAGAAAGACCCAACAAAACAAGCCTTTACACGTCTGAGAATTAATTGACAACTTTTCAAAAGTCACATTACCCAGTTTGGGCATTGTTTTTCACTAGATTCACATTTCCAAAGATCTATTATTGTTGCTTTTCAATTACCTAATATTTAGTTATTCTATTTTTCTGTTGCAAACATTTAAGCCTTTTCAACAGCTTTCCAATTGACGGTAAATTTGTATTGTGGTTGTTATGTTATACTCTTTCTTAAAAAAAATCAAATGATTGCATATAAAGTTTAAAAAAAAGTTTGTAAAGTACTATACGTTAACAAAAGTAATGGCTTGTAGCTTTTGGAAAACTTAAGATTAAAACTTTTGGTGAACTTTGTGGCTGAAGGCATTTTTTTTCTCAGTTTCTGTCGCCTCTCAAACACTTCAGGACCTTTTGCCCCCATCTGCTGAAGAGATTTAGGGAGTGGGGCCCATACCCTTTAGTGTCAATCTTTAACTCTTTATATTGACTGAAGAAATATTACACTTTCTGAGAAGCATTTTTCCTTGAAAATGAAAATTTTTGCTATTTCTTGTGTTTTTTGACAATAAAGATTGCAAATTGTGTAAACATTTGAAGCTAGTAGTTTGTTTTGCTCTGAAAACAGTAATAAGGTGAGCTCTTTATTGAGCAGTGAAATGCAACTTTTAATGGCAAAATCACAAAGCTGCCACACTGCTTTGGCAAAACTGCATGTTGACAGTTAAGCTAAAGTGCACAGAGAACAGCAAACGCTGTCTACATTTTAATGTGCCGTTTCTTCAGTTTAATTTCCAGGGCTGGCAAGAGTGGTGATGCGATACAAATATCAAAATACAGAAGGTACGTCACGATATATCCCCAATTACATTCCAAGATTGTGACAGAGACAATATATCACACATTTTTTAAAGTATGACTGAAAATATTTTTGTTTGAATACTGAGTAACATTTCAGTTAATCACATTAAAAAAAAACATTTTATTTAATTTTCAGAACATTAAACACTGAAATATGTTTTCAACAGTAAATGTTATCTAGTTTCCACAACAAAATATTTTTCAGTATTACAAAAAAAGCTTTAATGGGCCTTAAATAATAAAGTTGTGAAAAAGTAAAGTATAATTAAGAAAATAAAAAGCAAAGTATTTAAACTGCCTGCAACACTGCCTAAATGTACTTTTATGAGGTAGCAAATGGCTGATGGACCAAAGAAACAATGAGCAATCTCCAACACGGCAACCCACCAATTTCTGTTAAAACTGAATTGTATATGTGGCATTGAGCTAATGGGTGAAGATCTGCCTCAAGATGGTTCTTGCCAAATCTTGATGTTTTGTTTTGTTGCGGTGTAGAGCTACTGAAAGAGGTTTGGTGTGGTGTGCTGCTGCTTAAGGTGGGACAAAAGTAAGAAGCTGAATTAAATGTTTGCTTTAAATAACTAATTATAAATTGTTTCAGCAAGCAGTCTATACCAGTTTTGACAAATAAAGTATTGTGATATTTCACTGAATCCATTTAAATTCCAAATAATTTCACGGTTTCTTTTTCCTATCGCAAAACAAAATAACGTCCAATTAATCCAATTAATTAGTGATACTATTTAAACAATGTCTCTAATCCAAAGTGTGGGATTTTTTTTTCTGATTTATTGGACTGACAGGTCAGTAGCTTCACTTGTGGCAGAAAAAAAAAAACTCCAGTGAAGTTTGAAGCATAACCACTTAAGCCAACAGTCACAGTTGAGGGCAATCAAGTTCCAACTTATGAAATTCACTCCACCTTATAAACATGCTTTATTTCCAGTCGGGGTCATGGGGTTGGTGGAACTTACCCACGGCTGAAGGGCAGAGGCAAGGTACACCCTAGACAATTTGCCAGTCCGTTGCAGAACCACGTAGAGACAGACAACCACCAAAACTCAAATTCACCCCAACGGGACAATTTTAGAATCACCAACAAACCTATGAAGCCTGTCTTTAGACTGTGGGAGGAAGCCAGAATGAAAATATGCATGTGTAGGAACAACATGCAAACACCTTAGAAGAAAGGACCCAGCCAGGATTCAACATGTGAAACACATGGAACAGGAAAATCTAAAACAAATAAACATTGAAGACTGTGTCAAAAAATCCAACCAGTCATTATCTGCATGTAATTTACAAAATGACACATTTTTAAAGGAAATAAAACGGACTTTCTAATCGTCTCAAATCAACCAAATGGACAAAACTTTCCGCATCCTTTTTCAAAAAAGAAAAAGGATTTTAAAAGTGACATATAGGTTATTTGTATATGATATTTACATTAAATAATTATCCAGGTATTGTGGAACTGGACATTAAACAATAAAAAAATTAAAATGGCAAGCAATAGCCTACACTTTGCAAATATTTATTGATGCTTAAACACCCACTCAAATGAAAATAATGTTTCTGGTGTTTTTAACATGTTCTTGCAGCATTTTCCTTATGATGGAAGACATAATTTAAGATTTAAAACTGCATTTCTGAGTATTTCTATTTTCAATTTGTGTTGGATCAGGAGCAGATGAAATCCTGCGGTTTGAAAAAGCTCAGGTTTGAGCAGCAACTACCATGGGTCAGACATAATTTCACTTCTCTGCTATAATTCCAGTGTCTCCACCAACAAGACAAATAGATCCATGAACGTCTTCATTTTCCTCGCCTGATCTACCATCTGCTTCAAAACTATGCAGCTGGACAGATCCAATATTGCTCATGTTTTTTTTTTGTTTTTTTTGCTACCCTAATGTTAGCTTGGGCTTGTGAGGTGCTGTGAGCTAGTGGGAGACAGCATAAACAAAGGGTTGATGGGAAATTAGCTGAGGCTAACTTTTGCACCAACAGTCCCGACCACAACTCTGAGGCGAATTTCGAGTGAGGTCCTGCTGCTCTACAGAAATGTCTTAAAAAAATGACACACACTTTTAGATTTTAGCTAAAAACTGCATAATCATAATTAAAAGACCACTGGGAATAATTTTACAACAGAAAAAAATATATATAGTAGGAGTGGGACTTAGAAGTTTTCCCTTCTATGTAGAAATTTTCTGTTCATGCAAACATGTTGCACATCAAGGTCCACATTGAAAATGTGATTTCTAGCCTTGGCAAATCACATGTCAGTCATCCCTTATTATAGCACACTCCCTACAGCCATTTCATGCTGAGTGGACGTGGGTGTGTGTGTGCGTGTGACTTTCTCTGCAGTGTTTATCTACCCACTGAGCCTTATCCACTCAGACAGCTGGAACATAACTGTGTATACACACACACACACAGTGCCCTTCACACACACACATGCACATTGTCTACATGCATCTTTGCCTTTGCACACACACAGTCATCCAAACAAGTTGTCACTTATGTCGTATTTTTACACAAACCCATTATCTACACAAGGCTTCACAGGCAGAACTAACATCTCATGTGAACTTACATTTTTTACTGCACAATTAATACCTTTTATTAAAGGAGCTTGACATTCAGACATACAAATATGTTAAGCATTAAAATAGAGTTTTAAGATTTTCCTTGGTTGGAAATGAATTTTTAGTCATTCCTTGTTCTGTGAACTTACATAGGTTGGACCCACCATGCAGTGGTGGTGACATTAGTTTTGAGTCATCAAGGTTGCAGTTGTAGAATGAAAAGTATTAGAAATGTTATTTATTTTATAGCATCTCACGGTCTTCCATTAAAATGAATTTTGGTATTGAATTATGGAGGGCTGCATTGGTACTGCACTGGTGAGTGCTTTTTGCCACATGGTGTAAAGGTCCAGGTTCAAATCCAGACTTGGATCTTTTTCAAATAGCATATTTTCATCTGCTCCTGAATCACAATGATTCAGATTAAGAAACCCTGAGAAACAGTTAAAATTTTAAATTCTTTTATGTCTTTCACCATGAGAAAAATGCTACAAGAACATGTTAAAAACAGACACAAAAAAACTATTTTTATCTTTAATATTAAATATTTTATATTTAATGTTTACATTTTTTTCATGTTTTTGATCTAACAATCATCACAAAGTCACACTTGTCATTTTCAGCAAGCATACTCGTCTTCTCAGTGACTTCGTCATGCTTACATGTCATAAATGTTCACACATTGACTGTTAAAGCTGGAAATCAAACTGGTAATCCAAATAGCGGACAGTGTAACCACTTCCTCATGTAGAGCCACCAGTCAAATCATTGCATTCTTAGCTTGCGTGGTAAGGACGCTGTGTACGTTAACAATAATTTAAATAAAACTGAAAAAATATTACTTTAGAGCTGTCATCAAAAACTATTGGCTTAACAGAGTCACAATTGTTAGACTTGAGCTCTGAAGAAAAATGATGAATCTAAGGGGTTAAGTTTCTAGTTATCAATCCAGTTTGGGTTGGGGGCTGTAAATGTAGTAAAGTAGTAATTAAGATAAGGGGGTGGAAAATGAGGAGGGTTTGTATCATGTTTTTGTTGCTGCTATTAAGACTTTAATCCATGATGAGAAATAAACAAGATTACCTCTGAATAAACTCTGGTTTCTATTGGCCTCCAGAAAATGAAAGCATTTAGATTGAATTGCCCTTTCTCAAGCGGCTTTTTTAGTTCAGACCAATAGCAGCTTACCACAACAATCAGAGAAAGATTTAATTAAAATGAGTGATAGGTAATTAATGAAGAGCCTGACACATGAAAGAGAAAAGTCAAATGACCTGAAGCAAGCAAAACCTTGGCTTTACTGAGGATATAAACAGTTGGAAACTAAAACCTGGAGGGAACGTGACATGAGAGAAACAGAAAAAGAGTTCATGAAAACCGGTGAAGTAAAGTGAGTAGGTAAAAACATTTTATTTGTAAAGTCCTTTTTGCAGATTATACCACAAACAGCTTTACAATGGTAAAAGGGTAAGCATGAATTTAACAAAGTCAAATATAAAACCAAAATAATCATCAGATCTAAAACATTCAAGCCATAAACTTTGAAAATACGGTCTGGTACTCTTTTATATCACCTTTTTAATCATGTTCTGGTTAATTAAATTTAAGTTTCTGCCGAAGCCTGGTCGGCTGTATTTTGGGGTCCTACACCACCAGTACCTGACAATACCAACCAAAACACTCTTTAATAAGTAGGCTTTGACCTGGCTTTTAAAAAAAAGAGTCTTGACTCAATTTTGCAGAGAAAAGTGTGTTTCACTTATGGGGAAGCAAAATCAAGATCCAGGAAAAGATACAGGAAGATTCTAGTAACCAAACTAAAGAGCATGGAATCAAATGGTCACTTATATAAATTGGTATTTGTCCTTGAAAAGCTTTAAAAATTGGTAGGTCTTCTTTTAAAATAGGTAAAAAGGGAATTGCAGTAGAAAAACAAAGGGGGATGACACCATGAATCAACTTTTCTCTGCGTGATCCAGTTTTGTTACATTCCTCTGGTAAAAGACACAAGTTCTAACAGTCTGTTATGACCATCCATCCAACGACTTGGCTGAACAATAAAGCCGAGAGTACTGAGGTGTCGCTTGACAAGAGGATTTGTAGTGTTCAGCGGAAACATCTCTCTTCTGACTGTTTCTTGTCATTTATTTCAAAAGCCATATTCCAAGGATCAAAATCCAGTAAATTTGACAGTTTGCTATATGGAGTCATTGTCATGAAGATAAGACTAGAGCTGGATTTCATCAGCATGCAAATGATGTGAGATATTATGAGCCATATGATGGGAAAGACATGGAGCATAAAACCTTAAATTGTTAGGAAGAACACTAAAGGTTCCTTCAGTGAAATAAAAAACAAGCCAACTTACAGTAATACAGACCCAGATAAAGCAAATTGATATTAAATATGCACAAAGTGAAATTATCCTCGGGGCCAGAATCTGCAGCCACAGGCATTCAGATTTTAAATGAATCTGATTAAAAAGCTAAATATTTTTTGCTGTTCCATAAAAGAATTACGTTGCTCAGCTGCTATTTTCTCAAAAGTTTTAGAAATAAAAAGAGCCTTGAGATAGGTCTGGATTTTTGAGGGGACCAGAGTGATCCGGATCATTTTATCTTTGTCTCATACCTGAAATCAGTATTTAGTAGATTGTGATAAAGAAATAAGCTTAAAAAGAAAAAGAGAGAGAATGAAGTCGTTACTCTAGTGAAGGAACAGACCAGACTTCTACTTGGGAAGTCCTTTCTGATGATTTGCATACGTGACATTGGAGTCCTCCATGGCTTCTGATCCTTCTAGTCAAGTTGCTCCACTTCAGGAGCCTCAGTGTGTTCAACCAAATGCTGCAAATGATGGGACTGGTACCTGCTACACCTTTACTGCAAGACCATGTTGGCAGCCCTTAAGCTCCTCTGAATCAACATTTCTTGACAATTTCACCTCCCAGTCCCTTTTCTGGTGGTTTTTCATCTGCGACCACACAAGGATTTTTTGTCAGAACCACATCCAGCTGCGTGCAGCCATGAGACCCAGTCCAGCCAGATGTGGTTGTTTCGACCACACTGCAAATTTTATTAATCTACCTAAGATTATTAATCTTAAAAGTAGTTGTAAAATCTTATTGGTCTGGATTTTAGATATAAACAACAGTATGTGTAAGATTATTAAACTTGTTTTAAGAAAATTATGAATTGTTTTTCTTATTTAGTTTAGAAATCTAAAGATTAGTCATTTATAATCAAAACAAGAAATAAAAACTTATTATTATTATTTGAAAAGAGCTCATCACTAAACCACTCTAAGGGAATCAATCTGGATTTGTTTCAACTCCATCCATTCATCTCTCCGTCTTCTATTCCTGCTCAGTGCTGCATAGTCACCACAGTCTGATCCAGCCATTACAGGGTGAAAGCAGGGTACAGCCTTGACCAGTGTATCACAGGGACACACTCAGACGGACACATTCACTTCTAAGGGCCCATTTAAAACCACCAGTCGTCCTTTGCATGTCTTCGGACTATAATAGCAAGATGGACAATCTCCACCAACTCCACACAAAACGGTCCAAGCCGGGTTTTGAGCTGTCTGTTTCAACTCCAAAAGTGAAGGTAACTTTCAACTGGAAGGATGAGATTTTACATGTTTTTGTTGTACATAACAGAAAGCAAACCTTCCTGGATTTTGCTCCGTACTCCTTTGACGTTTATCATATCAGTCTCCCTAAAGCCAAAACAGACAAATGTGATCAAACAGAGCTTAAAACCGGCTGACAGAAACACAAAACAGACTGTTAATGTCATTGACGTTTTAATTGCGCAGTTTGGAATGCACTGAACAAGGTTAGAACACGGTGCTCCTGTGTTTGTTTTTTTGACTTTGAAGGGTTACACACTGTGTTTTAGGTGAGGACACTAGTTTTTATGGTAATGTACAGAAAGTTGTGTTTTTATTAGAAAGCTGCCACACATCTCTGTGTTGTATTTGACCTTTGTGAGTTTTCAGAGTTAGAATGACGTTTTTCCTGTAGTGGCATAAACAGCACACTGTGGTCTCTTTATGTGGAATAAAAGATCTGTGTGATGAAGATGTCCAAACACAGTTAAACAACATTTTCCCTGCACTGTGACTTACGTTAGTGTTTGCTGGATGATCAGTAATAGAAACATTTGCTTCTTGTTGATTTATCCATGCTATTTTTTAAAGTGTAAGCTATTACTTCACTGTATTTGTCTATCTAGAAGAAAACAGAACTTTGAAATAAAGCTTTGGAACTTGAGACAAGAAAAACCACCAGCAGCACAGTTTATGCTGTAAAGTGTAGAATCTGCTGAACTTTTGTTCCCACTGTGTCGAATGTTGAGGTAAACCTGGGATAGGTCATTGACCCATCACAGAAATTTCAGGAACTTAAAGAGTAACACAGTTGTGTTTCATTCAAGCCACAGGAAATCAACATAGAACAAAGTTAGAAAATGAAATTACCTTACAAGCCTTTAGCTGAAAGCCACTAGAACTTCACTTTGATGAATGGCGCCATCTTTTGGGTGATTTTTGCTATTAGTTTTTGTTATCCCACTGTAACGATATCTGCCAAGAACTCAAGCTTAAACACCTAAACTAGGTTTGTCATATACTTTTTGATCAAGGCTCTTAAACACATTTGTGCAGCAGGAGAATTTATTTTAGTCCAGTCATGATTTGCAAAGATGTGTCCATTATTTGCTTGAATGAGTTACTGCCTTAAAGGCAAGGGTGAGTTTATTGTTATTTTTACCGGTCAAACGTTTAGAGACTCTTCTCATTTAAATAAATAGACAAGTTTACACATCTGTATGATTTCCTTTTACAGTGACAGTGATTTTACAGTAGTTCAGCAGTTTAGTGCTTTCGCCTCACAGTGAGAAGGCCTCGGTTTAAATCCCAGCTGGGACCTTGATGTGTGGAGTTTGCATGTTCTCCCCGTTCATGCGTCCTCCCACTGTCTGAAGACATGCTTAATAGTTTAATTGATTACTCTGAATTGTCCTTAGAAGCGGGTGTGTGATTGTGTGGCCTTGCAACAGGCTGGCGACCTGTCCAGGGTGTTCTCCACCTTTGGCCAACAGTAGCTGGATTAGGCTCTAGCAGCTCAGTGACCCTGAAAGGTCTACAGCTGGTTAAGAAAATTGATGGATGGATGACTTAATCCAAGGCATCCACTTGTGTTATCTGAGACTGTGAAGGAGACCTCCTACTCATCCCCATAATCCTCAGTATCCAGTAGATGGCAGCATCCACCAAATTTCAGAACAGTCTAATTACAGAGGAACCGACTCCGATCAGGCGGACACAATGACGCAGCTATCTGCTTTTGGCTTGGAAACTGACTGTATATTTAGCTCCTTGTTTAACATTAGAGCTCAGCACATGGGGAATAAATTTAGCCAGCAGTTTCAATAGGTATCTGCAGAGTCATACACATTAGAGACAGCACAAATACTTTCTGGGACACTAAAGATACAGTTTTTTCATGTTTGCAAATCTAGAATTGACTCTCAATTAAATCTTTGATTATTTCTAAAATAGGTCAAATCAAGCTTTTTGTAGAGCTCTAACTGAGACACAATTTTGTAAATGGCTGTCATATACACTCTGCTGAGACATAGATCAAGATTTAGTGTCCTTTTTGTACTTAGAAGGATTACAAGTTTTTAAAAAATGAATGTAAAAAATAATATTATAGAATAAACCAAGGGAACATTTTGTGCAAGAAAAATGAAAAAAAAACAAACAGTTCTTTCCTATCTGCATTGCATTTAAACTTTTTTTAAACTTACGTTGTCTTAAGGCCTTAAATGGTTAAAATTAAAAACAAATGTATCTTTTAAAGTGTGCAAGACTGCAGCAGATGCTGCTCATAGTTGAATTTTTGGAAGTATTGACAGTTTAAATCAAAGGAAAAAAATTAATGATCAGCTAATGCAGAAACAACCTCTCAATGACAGGAAATGTTGACATTTATTTTTATGTAACCTAAGGAAGAGGAAACAGAAGCTATGTCTGAATTCCCTCCCTGCTCCCTAACTACTAAAAAACTATAGTGCAGGACTATCTAGTGTCCTGCATTTTAAAAATAATTCAGACATCGTGCTCACAACTTTTTTTTTTAAACAGCAAATGACCAATTACCCGAACTCAAAAACCTAATAAATATGAGCATATCACGAATACTATTTATGAATCCACTGTGTTCTGATGATCAAAACTTGGATGGTTTATAAAAAAATAAATTAAAATACAAAGCTTATCACATGAAAATTGGTTCAAACGCAATGTACTGTAGGTCTACATTCATCAATCTAGCCCTTGCGCTACCTAAGGCACATTAACGTTGGTAGTGGGGTCATCTGGAACCCACAAGACAGCTCTCTGAACTTTTTTTTCCATGATTTTTGATTTTCACCAGTCTCCATGGCAGACATGAAGTCCTGTCCACCTTTGTCATGGGAAGGATAACATGTCAATGTTAGAGTGGGGTCATCTGGACCCCACTAGATAGCACAAGGGCTAGTGAGCACCGATGCACAGTGAGTTTTCGCAGAGATCTCCGGGGAATTTGGACACAACCAATAGCTATAATTGTTTAGAGCAATACCACATTGTACTAAAAGTTTTTAAACTTTAAACCCCCCCAAAATCCAAAGATAATTCAACCATTGAAACAGTAAAAAGAAAAACTGCAATGTGAAAACTTTACCTGTCAATCATGCCACTAGTGACAAATGTGGATTTTTTTTTTTTTGTCTCATGTTGCAGGAATTTGTGGCTTACTGCAGCACATTGCTCAACTGTCACATAGTGTTCTGAGCGTGAACAATATCTCTGTTGGGAAAGAACAGTCAACTTAGCCTTTCCGTCTGCAAACACTGCTGTGCTGGTTTCTTTTTTGTGAGCCTTATAGGAACAAAAAGGGGAACATTATTGGCAAAAGTAGGGCGTGGTATGGCAGAAGTGGGACAGAAATGATCACATATCATGCTAGCATGCAGTGCACTGTGAATCAACGTTGCATGTATATGCATGCCTTTTTCTTAGTACATTTAGAGACTGCTGGAGGGTACCACCTTACCTTGAGGCAAAACTGGAGTCATGAGGTGCTGAAGTATTTGATATGACATGACTGTGACACTAGCACTGTCATGTTCTGGCACTGACCTAGTGTATATCTGTACTTGACAAGTATCTGCATTGTCCCAACCATTTCTCTCATTTTAAGCAAGTAAAAGCGAAATGAATTTTTTGGAAAATTATTTTTCCGTTCATTTTACTTTTAGTTGCATAGTGTTTATAAGCTATCTAAATCTGCTTTTAAGCCAATGTTTAAGTCCAGATTAGTGGATGTACATCACAAACGTATGGTGTTCCTTGAGTTTTATTCTTGCTATGCAACCAAACAGCATCTGATGAGACCAATAAAGCAGTGGGTGGGCACCAGAACACAGCAGGGGTCATCTCTCTCTTCCTCTGCAGCACGCAGGTCTGGTTCCAGCATAACCCTGTGGCACATATCCTCAGAGGACTTATCTTTTTTCTTATCCTTATCCTTTTTGAGGACTTATTTTAAAGAAAATGAAAAAGCAAAAATGAGTGAAATCCTTTTCAGTGATTCCTGTCAGCA
The DNA here is from genome assembly GCA_036245035.1 of Adrianichthys oophorus. Lineage (NCBI taxonomy): Eukaryota > Metazoa > Chordata > Actinopteri > Beloniformes > Adrianichthyidae > Adrianichthys > Adrianichthys oophorus. The sequence goes on along the minus strand of BSAI01000072.1, from coordinate 16,566,667 downwards.
CTTCACCCAAACATCCGGCAGGATTAAATGGAAGTGAGAACTCCGGGATTTTGAACTCTCTATTCTGCTATTCTGTCATTTTCATTTGCTTATCTGCTCAGTGCTCCCAGGAAATGTAGGCAAATGGGATGACAGACATTTGAGACAATGTAGCAATGAGGACAAGGCCTTGGTCAGCCAGTTTTTTCCTGTTCTGCTGGGTTTTTTTTCTTTTACATTACTGGCTGGCTTACATAAGAAAACAAACCCTGCAAAGACTTTCTCGATACACTCTTTGCTGCACGCAACATGCACACAAAGGCAAACCCCTGGGTACGTTTACATCTCTCTTGAGGTGCTACCATATTGCACTCTTTGCAGAGAGCACAGAGAAAAGTTTTTCTTTCTTTGAACATTCCTGAAGTCCAACTGTCACATCAATGTATGCTACAGTTAGGCTTCACAAGAGGATTTTTCATTCTCTCAGACTGAAGGGGAGGAGAGGGATAGGTTGTGAGCACGATGGCAGGACAAGATTAAAGTGACAAAAGAGGAAATCCGGGGTATGAAGAAGTATCAAAGACTGTACTGAGAAAGATAAAAGTAAAGACATATGACCAATTGATGAAGATACACAAAAAGAGGTGTAAACACTATACTCACTGGCAACATTTGTGGACTCACATCAATCAAGCCTCCCTGGAAAAGTACCAGTATCTTTTTTTATTTCTGTCATTAATGTGACTCACTACAGCTCATTGGACCATTATATTGCAGTAACCAGTTGGGCACCTATAGTGCTTAATTAAAGCACTATAGGTGCCACAGCGTAAGGATTTTACTATTTTTAATATGCATTCACAAGCACCTGACTCATCTCTGTTTTATGAGTACCGGTACTTCTAAAAATGTTCCCTCTGAGGGAAAGCCAGAGGGAAAGAGGGAAGTAATTCCTGAGTAATGAAAGCAGTTTCAGATTTTTTTTTATGTCCATATCACAAGGTAAAAAAAAATGTGTCAACAATGTTACCAGTATTCTTTACTGTTATTGTTTACGTGAGAACTGCAAAGAATAAAATAAGAAGAGTTACTTTGACTTCTGACGGATGGATAGACGGACAGGCAGACATGAATTTACCTTAGGGATCCCCTCTTTCAGAATAGCATTTTAGCATTAAAAAAAGTCCAAAATGATGTCCAGTTGTGAAGAGGGCGGCCATACACTCAATAGTTACAAAAATATTCACCCCAGTCTCAACAATACGCTGTTCATGTACAAAATGCAGTATTTAAACGTGAGGGTACCTACAGAATGCTATTATTTGCATGTTTGATGTATATTATATATATCTTTTAATCTTAGATTTTTCTTGTGGCTAACATGCTTTTCTGAAAGAGGGCATCTTAAGGTACATCCATGCAAAATTTGGTGATTGTACTTTAAAATGCACAAGCTTTTTAATAACCTGCTCCACTGTATGTAGCACAAAGGAGAGACTGAAGCTAATGCTTTCACTTTCCAAGCAGTGGGAAACAGTCAAGGTACTCTGCTTGAAACTTGAGAGTAATTGCCATTTTTTCCATAGCTTTCAGGTTACACTACTCCTGTACCCTTTTCTTACTCTGCTTTAATTGCAATCTGTTAACACTTTGCACAGAACTTTCAGCTGCTGTGCACGTCTCTGGCCCCTCATGCTCTCCAACTTCACTCTGTATCTTGGTTACTTTTAAAAATGGACAGTGACACCCTTGAGCTATCTTACTTTTAGTGTGTGTTATCATCATATGTTTTTTATGTATATAATATAAGTTGCCACACAAGTAATTCACAAGGGTGAGTGTGTGTGAGGGTGGGTGGGGGGTGGGGTCCTAGTTGTTCTTGTTTTTTTGGTTATCCTGGTAATCCTTGCAGCAGAAAGGCTTTGCCCCCCTTGTTTTGATGATAAAGAATAAGACATTATTTTTTTTTAAATCGTCAATATGAGCTTCTGTAAGCATTGCAAAAATAACAAAAGCAATACTTTTTCGTAGCACCTAAGCTAAAAGAACTGCTCATTTTTATTTATAACAAAAACACAATAAAACTATTTTGGAAACATATTTTTGATCATTTTGTTTGTAGTGCCCGTTCACACTGCTGAGCTCATTTGTCCCCCTCCCAAAGTCTTCTGCTCCCCCTCTCACTCTCTCATATTAAGTGATCTTGCTCTGCCACTGCTGGAAGGTCATGGTTTGTGTTATAATACTAGCCAGTCGACACAGCGGCAACTATTTCAGCTCAGGGTCAGAAATCTGAGTGAGCTCAAAGTGTTGCCAAACATCTCACAAGGCAGAACATGAAGCAGAAAAATGTGCAGGTCAAAGATGAGAGTTACCCTCCTGCATTACTTACAATACACACTATCTTAAGATATGCAGGGAAAGGGATGTTACTGTCTGACATCTTACTGGTGCAACTACATGAAACTGAACACACACCGCTCTCGAACAAAAGCATCTACTCAGGCACCAGCTGTCTTAGTTTAAAACCCACGCCAAATATATTCTTTCTATTGCAAAATCGTTCCCAGTGGTCCTTTAATTACGATTATGCTGTTTTTTAGCCAAAATTTTAAAAACCTGTGCCGTTATTTAAGACATTTTCTGCAGAGCGACAGGAGTTCTTCATAAATTTCCCTCTGAGTTGTGAGTGGGACTGTTGGCACAGAGGTAAGCCAGCGCTCATTTCACATGAGCCCTCTGTTTACACTCTCTCTGCTAGCTTACAACCCAAAAACCCCAAGCTAACATTAGCAGTGAAACAAAAAACGGCGTGCGATAATAGAGCTATCCAGATTTACAGTTTTGCCAGCTCAGATGAGGATAAGGAAGACGCCAACGGATCTATTTGTCTGCAAGTGGATGCATCAGAATGGAGCTGAGCAAGAAGACTTTGGCCTGCCCGCTTCAGTTGCTGCGTCATACTGCAGACTGCAAACTGCAGGTTTTCATCTGCTCCTGATTCACCACGATTTGCATAAAGAAATGTCCTCTATCATGAGAAAAATGTTACAAGAACATGTTAAAAACACATTTTTCATTGGAGTGGGTTTTTAAGCATTATTCTCCTAGCTTTCACGTGAGAGGATGTATACTGGCTACATTTCCTTCAAATTAGGTCATGATACTGTGTTTAGACTAACTTCAGTTAGACTCAGTTTCTGCTTCCCTTCGCCACAATCACACCAGGTTCAACATAGTCATTTAGGTAGGTTTCATGAGTGGTTTCAGTTATTTTGTGTGAGATTCTCCTGTCTTGTCACCCTTTAGTTTCCCATATTCCCTTCACTGTAAATGTCCACACCACACATTTAGAGGTATCTTTCAGGTTATTTGGATTATTTATCATTTAACTTCAAGTTGAAATGTGTTTGGGGCTTTTCATGACATCTCGCCAGTGCATTGGATCACTTTTCAGTGGGAACTGTGTTCAGGTACTTTTTTCTAATTGCTTCAGATGTTTTATGAATGTTTTGAAGTTACAGAAATACATATAAGTAAGACTAGCTTGTTTTCATTTTCACAATCAACCCAAACCTTTTACGGAGTCTTCCCAAGACCAAACAACTAACCAAAGATGACTTGACCTTTTAGGATTTGTGGATCAATATACAATTTAATTCAATTTTAGGACTCTGCACAGTAGAAAAAACAAATAGTAAAAAAAATCAGCAAAAACATTTAACTTTTTTATTTTACAAAACATAAAACATTCTACATAACTAAACTTGAATGTTTATGCCATTCGTCCAAATAAAAGCTTCTACTCAGGCACCAGCTGTCCCCCAACATGTTTTTGTGTGGGTGCAAGCCTGGGCATGCTGCAAAATCCAATGAGCCACCATTCTTTGGCTATGACTGCCTACATGACTGCTCTCCTGAAGGGTGAGAGGAAACAGAAAAGAGTTGGGGCAAACGCAGGGAAGAGGAGATGAACGGCAGGAGGGAGGGAGGGGAAAATGTGGGTCAACACAGTCAAATCCCTTTCACATGTTCCAGTCAGCTGGAATCTCGCCCCCAGTCCAAACCAGAATGTTATGTAAGAGGTTATTGATCTGTGAGAGCGCCTGTCTGAAAGCAGAATGCCAGTTGGTGCTGAGGCGGCTTTCTGGTCTGCCGCAATAATGTCACATGGTGTCACAGCGTGGACCTGACAAATTATTCCTGGAGGTGGATAAACTAGTGCTAACTGTTTCTGTGTGTATGGCATTTTTGAATTTAAGTAATTGCTGATTTCAAGGTTGCTAATCTCTCAGTGGCACAAGTGAAAACGCGAGCGCTGGCGCTTTGATACCGGGAGGTAGAAAGCGTCTGAGAGCAGCCCTTTCAGCTCTAATTGTTAGCACTTGTCACATACAGGTCTCCTCTCCAAGCCTACCCACTGAAGTGACGTCATCACATTCAGCAGCCTGCGATCAACAGAACCAAGTTGTCTTCCTTTATCAGCTTCAACAGTTCTGTCCGGGTTTTTTTTTCTGTTTCAGAAAAGAAGGCCTCTCGTTCATTTACTATTTTATTGTGTCATTCCAAGTATAAGCCTAATAAGGCTGTTTGGATCAGACTGTCTGAGGATAGTGTGTTCCTTTTCCACCACCAAGGTTAATCATATCAGTAAGCAGGCCTTGGCCCTGGATGTGGCAACCAAGATAAACTTTGTGTAAATGCTTTCCACCTGGAAACCAGGCACAACTACATGCTGCTGTGGCTTCCTTGTCTTCATGAGCAAAGGGATCAGAGTTCCCTGTCTAGGGATGGAAACACTGTAATAAGCAAAATGATTATGCAACCAGTGGCGCATGAATTAAATTCACTTCTTCAAATTTAGCAAAACTGTTGCAAACCATTGCGAAGAGGCCCAGGCCAGGCAACTCCAGCAATGCATTAGAGAAATCCTGGTTTGAGTCATTTCCTGCTCTTGCTTGTATGAATGGACAAGGTGACGTCACAGCTATGAAATTCTTATGAAACAGTTACATGTTGGTCACATGAGGAAATAGCTGACTTCTTTCTCTGGCTTTCCCGTAAAGTAATAAAGTGCTGCCTCAAAAGGTGCAGCGTTGAGCTGGATGACGGTAAAAAAATCAATGAGCACACGATGAAGGCCCTTTAGACTGTCATTACAGATATGCATAAAAAAAGTCATTTATTTGTTAAAAATGCTTTAAAAACATGTTATTCATGCTAGGGATAGTAAACTGTAGATTTTAGCTAGCTTGTGTCCCGAGGTGTGTTTACTGTTGCTACACTGACCAGAACAATTCGCAGACGCATACTTCTCCTGAGGACCAGTGGAACTTTGCACTGCTGCTCACAGAACTGACTTCTGCACCGCACAGCCAATATTACAAAACAGACAGGAAGGTGGAACAGCGCCTGACTCCATCATAATGTGGGTCATTTAATCTATAACAAAACTTAAAGAGCCAACTAACTGTCCAACAATATCAAAGTGATCTTTATGTTTTGGGAAATCAGCTCTTCTTAAAGCAAATCAGTTTTGAAAGTAAAAATTTTCAGCCTGATGTTCTTGAGAAGAACTGAATTATGAAACAGACCAGAAGAAATGAACAAACATTCAGATTGACTTAGAGGTCTCTTGAATGGGAAGCCTCCCAGTTTGATAAGATCTGACACACATCAAAATCAGAGATACTGCCAGCCAACAGGCATGGCTTGAAAGCTCTGGCCAAAAGTACGCCTGTTGTTGTTTTATATATGTGTTTTATATATGTGTGTGTATATATATATATATATATATATATATATATATATATATACATATTTAATTTGTTTAAATGTAAATCAATATTGTGCCAAATCGAAATATTTTGGCTGTTTTTAGTACAGCATTTTTTTGAGGGGATCACACAGATTATTTTCATTTTATTGTTATGATTTTAATTATGCTACAGTTAATTATTGTAGTCATTTATAATAAATTTGAATGTTCTCAAATTAAAAAATGCCATTTCATATTTAAAAGTGATTTTTTTTTTCTCCTTATGTAACTACTTTGGTAAAATAGGGCCTTCTGCATGTTTTTTCCTCTGGCCTGAAGTCATAAAAGTGCTCATGATGTAATTCACTTTTGTACCAAGTCATATTTTACATCTATTTAATAATGTTATATATTATGTCACATTGCTTCAACTATCCTTAAATTCTTTGTGCATTTGTACTCTGTGAATTATTTGCATGCCAAAAATGCAGTAAACATGCTAAAGTTGTTCAACTTGGCACCACTGCTCTGTTGTGCTTTTTCGCTAATTCATTAGCATCATGATGCCACTATTTTCCTAACTTTTTTCTTAAACAGAATTTAGCATAAGACACAGATGCTACTGTAATTTTTCACTTGTGCACTTTAGAAGTCAAAGCAGAGAAACCAAGTGAAAAAAATAAGGTTATTTTATTATCATACGTGTACATATTTTACAGATAAAAATATATTGCTTTTGATATAGTGTATACCTCTTGTTATGCTGTGAGTGGAATGGGTAGGTCTACTTATAGACATAGAATAAGTTATCAAATTCTTTCTCAAATTCTCAATTATTCAAATTCAAACTTTATTAAGCACTTTTCATTCAGCAGCAGCACAAAGGGCTTCACAGGTTTAAAACAATTAAAAATGAAATTATAAAGCAAACCCTCGCACCCAACTAAAAGAGACATAAAAACTAATTCACGTGTACAAACCTCAAAGTGTAAATAGAAATAGAAACTGACGTGGAAACCTGGCTTTATGACAGATTTACCTTCATACAAATGTTGTTACATAACTGCTTGTTTTCAGAACGTGCTTCAGTTGAGAGTCCGTGTTTCTTCCTCAGGGTGAGTTAGGTAACTAAATAATATTGCAATAAATATCATATTTTTTTCAATGACCAGTGTTCAGTCATGGGGTGTCTCTCTTGAAAAAAAAAAGATTCAGCTTGCTAAGCGACTTTCATGCCTCCACCAGCAACCCTGGAAGAAAACATGCTGCTCCATTGTGATCTGCCTGAAGCAGAGGGCGTGGACACTTGGCCTCATTGTGCAAGTGCTGTTTTTTCATCCTCCCTTGGAATGCTGCAACTTTATGGTCTGGCCCTTTAAGACTATGCAAAGTGTCATCTCACACTCACCCAACTTTGCTGAGTCATTGAGTCCGGATTGCTTTTGTAACCTTCACCCAGCAGAGCTTCTCATTGGCTTCAATCTCCACACAGCAGTCCATGTGGTTGGCTGACAATACTACTAATCAGTTCCTTCTCAGCAGAAGCATTTCTTAAAGCAGTAGAGGCATGCCCCAGAGTGTGATGTCCAGATGAAGTCTGCTTGGAGTCAGTCAACAGGAGATGTGTGGAGAAGTCCAAAAGAAAGAGAGATTCTGTGTATGAACAAATCAAAAATAAATTAGAACAAAAAAAGTCCAAATGAGAAAACATGTTTTGTTTTAACTTTTATACGGACACATTCTCTTCAGACAAATATTGTGTTGGATTGACATCTTATGCATGACGTAACCCCCTCCCCTACACGTTCAACAGCTATCAATAGTAAAGATTTGTCTCTTTCACATTCTGTCCCTCAGCAAAAATGTCAAAAGTTTGATTTAAATGTGCTCACCGAGGATTTGGAAGTAGAGTATTGTACTTTCTACATCTGTGAGTGTGTGACTGTAAGACGGTGGTGATGTAACATACACAGAGCCTGGGAATGTGCACGAGGCTCTATAGAAATGTCCTTGCACCAGCAGTTTGTTACAACTTTCACATCTCTACAAAAAGTGTGAATTACACAAACCCCTTAAAACTAAATGAAGAGATAATGTGTAAAGACCTGCTGTCTGTCAATGTCCAATTTTTGTTTAAAAAAAAAAAAAAAACAATGACAATTAGCATACAAAAAACCATGTGCAGAAACAACATCTGCTGCCAAAAAATGCAGATAAAAATATTTATGTGAAAATCTGGTAAATTATTGCATACATATACAAAATATATATATATATTACTGAAGTCGTTTGGTGGAGAAATATTTACCCACTGTTAGCAAAATAGGTGTACACCTGAAGTCTATTTTATTAAGTATACTTGAGTTTATGAATAAGTATCGCATGTAGACTAGAACAGGGGTCTGCAACCTGAGGCTCCAGAGCCCCATGTGATTTATTTTAAAAAGTAACTGTAAAGCAGAAATGAAAAACTCACTCAAACTGTATTCAACTCATTCAGTTGAAGGATATCATGTATCACAAGTCAAAATAAAATGTTTTGACAGATTTTTGAGCAATGTCTACCCCACAAAATACTTTGGAGCTCAGTAACCACAACCAGGATTTAGGCCCACTGGATTATAAGGCAAATGTTCTATTTTTGAAAAAAAATTCAAGGATTCTAAGTACACTTTATTGTTTGCAAAATATGGTAAAGGTCACTTAATTAGGTCTGCTTTAGTTTAAGTTTTAAGTATTTTCACAAATTTCTGGCTGAAATGCACCACGAATGGTATAATAAGCTTAATAAACTGCATTTGTTTGTTTGTTTTTTAATTACTGCTGACATCACACTATCTGCTACTACATTTGCTGCATTGAGATTATACAATGTGGTACGGGTGTCTTCTATTTTAAAAAGGAAGTTATATAAACCTCTGTCAAATGTTATTAATAAAATTAATAAACATAAATAAATTAATTAATAAAATATAATTAATAAAATTAATACATATTTCATATTTTGAAAAAAGGGTAGTTTCTGTTTTATTTATGCCGAAAGAAAAAAAAACAATAGTTCATTTATATTTACCATAGTAATAACAAAAATAGCCTCACAGCAAGAAGGTTCCCGGTTCAAGCCCTGGCTGGTGGACCTTTCTGTGTGGAGTTTGCATGTTCTCCCCGTGCATGCGTGGGTTTTCTCCGGGTACTCCGGCTTCCTCCCACCGTCCAAAAACATGCTTCATAGGTTAATTGGTTACTCGAAATTGTCCCTAGGTGTGAATGTGAGTGTGTATGGGTGTGTGATTGTGGCCCTTGCGACAGACTGGCAACCAGTCCAGGGGTGTACCCTGCCTTCGCCCATGAGTTGCCGGGTTAGGCTCCGGCAACCCCGTGACCCCGAAAGGGATAAAGCGGATTGGAAAATGAATGAATGAATGAATGAATAACAAAAATAAATAAACACAAATCTGCGTTTTAGCTTTCTTAAGGGTGAAGGGAGACATTGTGACTCCTTCTGGGTTTGGTCAGAGAGAGATAAACCCAAATGGCTCTTAAGTGTTGAAGGTTGCAGACCGCGGCTGTAGTACATGTACGTGTAGTACAAGAGGTTACCAACTGAATACTTCTTCAGACTAAATTAGGGCATTTTAAGTTTACAATATATAGGCAGTATATCAAATGTAAACTACAGGTATACTGCCTCACTTTTAGTATATAGGTAGTACACTCAAATAGACTACTTTCTGCTAAGGGGAGCTATTGAGTTTGAGTTTCAAATAAAATCTCTCTTTCAGTCACTGTTTCAGGCACAATAAGACCTTAATCCTGCGTGACCAAAATGATTTAGGTAATATCCTTTTCAGTCTGGCAGTGGATAAACTGTCTGACTCACAGCCTCGAGCTCTCATATCTCTGAAACACACCACTAATATAAATAGTTCTACACCTGTTGAAGTTCTTGTGTTCTTCTTTTGAGAGCCACTATCCTTTTCTGGCTAGCCATCAACTACATTTTAAGATCCCTATAAGAAAAAAAAAAAGTATGAATATGTACATACTCATGGATGCTAAGGAGTTCACACAAAAGAAAACAACAAGACTATATGACAAAAGTGCTGATAATTTTCCAAATCTCTGTTGTTCGACAGGTGGAGTGGTTATGAAAGATACAGGAAGCGGCAGGGTTATGTTTCCACTGATTAGCTTGAACTTATTCTACCGAAGCAAATGCCTGCAGACTTTTTTTTTGAAGGGCATAAAGATGACGCCATGCATGGTGCCTTCAATTCAGACAAAATTCAGGTAAATCATTAAAATACCATATGGAGATGATCTAAATTAAGGTTCTGAATCATTTTCTAAACATTAAAAAACTAAAAATAAAAAAGGATACCTCTTACTCTTTTATTTGTAATTTACTTACCAATTTGAACTTTAAGGATTTCTTGTACTTTTTATGTCACTGTTTTTGCACCTTTTCTGACATAAAATAAAATATTTATATTGACAACTTTGTGTGTGACTGTTTTCTTTTAAAAATGAAAGTTCTTGCCACATTAATTTGATCATTGAAACAACAGACTTTACAAAGATTTTATAATTGAATTTGAACTGCTGTCAGTTAACTACCACCCAGCTAAAGTGATGTAACTTGTATCATTTTAGAAAAAAGGTTGTTTTTTTCAACATGATTATGTCAACAGATCTTATTTTATTTTTTAATGGAATACACAGAAATGCATTTTGGAAGGGCACACAGTCAATCTGGGGCTGTAAAAAGCCACAGTTATGTATGTTGCAGCTAGATGCCTGCGAGAGCCATTCATGCATAATGCAGTGCTGAGTTTTGTCTTTTTAAGGCATAGTTTAGCTTCTGCTGTAGACTGCACAAAAGTTTGTAAGCATACCAACATACCAACACGTCTGAATGTTGCTTTATAATGGCACAGCCTATCCAATTTAAAGTATTAAAGCAACTTAAGCAAAGACAGCACAAGTTTACAGGAATATTATAGAGTTCTAGAAGGTTAATAACATGAGACTGGCAGTCCTTCAATTTAAAAGAAGAATAAAGACAGAAGGTTTAAAAGAGTATGTACAGTAATTCATTTAGGTTTGACAGGGAAGATAACATGGGTAAAGAAAGAGGACTGAAAACTATAAGCACTGCAGCAGAAGGGAATGACAGAAAATTTAAAAATACAACAAGACTAAACACTAGTAATACTAATAGGAAGGGTGAAAACTTGGGTTATAGAAAATATAATTTCCCAATGAGCAAATGTTAATCTAGTAGAGAAATTTTACTGCTTAATGTCCCAATCCAGTCATGTTTTGACCTGTAGTGGAATTGTTCCCAGTGGTCTTTTAGTTGTGATTATGCTGCGTTTAGGAAACATAAAAAATGTGTGTTAATTTGCGTCTTAAATTGTGGGCAGAACTGTTGGCACAGCAGTAAGCCTCCACTGATCTCCCATCATCCCTTTGTCTACACTCTTTCCATCTAGCTTACAGTCCCTCACAAACCCAAGCTACCATTAGTGGCGCAACAAAACTGATGAGCAATTGGAAAAATCTACAACATGATCTAAAGGAACATAATGGATGTTCAGCACAGTTACAAATACAAAATTCCATCCATCAATTTTCTTAACTCGCTTTATCCCTTCTGGGATCACAAGGCCCAACTTGACTACTGTTGGTGAAGATGGGGTACACCCTGGACAAGTTGCCAGCCTGTTGCAGGGTTACAATCACACACCCATAATCACAATACCACTTTGGGACATTGTCAAGTAATCAATCAACCTATGAAACATGTCTTTGGACTGTGGGACGAAAGCCAGCATGCCCAGAGAAAACCCACGCATGCACTGGGAGAACATGCAAACTCCACACAGAAAGGTCCCAGTGGGATTTGAACCAGTGCCTCACCCACTGTGAGGCAAAAGCTCTAACCACTCTGCTACCGTGCATCCCAGTACAAAATTCAAAAACCAAAAAGAATTTGTGAGGGTGATAGAAGAGAATCAATTCTCTCTCAAATACCTCTGTTCTGTAGACAGATACAAAAGTGCTGTTAAATCAGAAAAACAAAACTGAGCTACATACAAAAACATGACACCAGTAATTCAATATGATGCTGACATAAGTATTTTGGGGACGATATGATATTGAGGCCACTGCGGTGAAGACAAGAAAGTGTTCCTCAGATTGTATTGTGTTCCCCTTTAAAAACATCAAAGTGATCATCGAGGATGAAAAAATCTGACCACAGAGTACCAAAGAGAGACTGACACCACAAAAATACCCCCGATGATATTATGAGTACATACCCTGAGAACAGTGATGAGTTTACCACACCAGACATGTTCCATCCATGGTCAGGTTTGAATGAAAATATCTTATAAAAGATACGATACATAACAGAAGGGTTTAAGATGCAGGCTAGTAAGTCGTGCATGAAATGTTGTGATGGGAACAGCTATCTCAAGAGGTTTTTCAAAGTCAGAATGTGAGATTCCCCTAAAGGTGATGTAAATTGTTAAAGTCCACACAAGCAACCTCAGGAACTATCTGGCTAAGGTAGAGGTTGACAAACACTGTTAAAGGGCAATTGTACTCTCATGGGACGACAACTCGGAGAGGGAATTAGAAGGGTTTTCCCCTTTCTCAAACAGAGGTAGGTTTCAACAGATTCCAGGAACAAAAATGGAAATTTTGGTTCTGGAGGGCCAGTTCCAGGAATAGCTGAAGTTACCTTGTAAAACTCTCTGGTTGCTAGTCTTTTGATAAAAAGCTTAAATGTGGAAGCTGGTTCTGCTAGTTGTAAATTATTTATTAGTGAACTCCATTCACATACAAAGGCGCACAAAGAGGGAGTATAGTCCAGGGGAAACTGCAGATATTTGTCTGAAACCCCATGAGGAGCCAGAGATCAGGAAGAATTTGCTACCTGATGATGTGCAATGTGCTGCATTTCTGCCTGGCTTCAACGACTCACCTAAAATTTACAAGAGTAAAAAACAAAAAAAAAAGCTGTGTCACTGTGCCTAAGCAAAAAATGTGTCACAGCTGACTTACAGCAACACTAGTGTGTTGACAGAATGCTGCATTCCCACACTCTGCTGTGCCTCAGCCAGATAAAAAGCTGTGATAGTGCTGAGTGCTTTTATTCTTTTAACTCATCATCTCTTACGTGAAGATTTGTAGCCATATTTTTGAAATTGCAAAGACATGTGCAACTGAAAGCGCATCTGACTTAATACATGACAGATGAACATGCAATTCTAATTATCCAACTCTGACAATCTATGGTGATGTAGAAGGATGTGCACGTGTACTCAAGAACTCATCACATTGAGAAGTCAAGAAAAAAAATCACTCAAGCATGCAATGCAGCAGCTTGATAAGGCTTCAGGTATTTTCAGTTATGTAACACTGCATGTTAATTCAAAGACTGTTTTTCAGTACTCAAGGAATAAATCTGTTTACGGCTTCATGTCACAGTAATCCTTCAATGCTTTTGCTGCTGTATCTGGACAGTATCACAGCTGATTCTCACAGCATACTGTACATTCTGTGATGCTGTATGTCACCTTTGCTGCTTGGGGTAGAGCCTCATCTACAGCTGCAAAACAAATGTTTCATTTTTGCTCTAAATTGAAGGGAAAATGTTGCACGTTCCATTCTCTTTTTTCCAAACATGGAATTGTGACTTCAGGCAAACCTCCAATTGAGGTTCTGTCCATAAAAAGGCCAGTCATTTATCTGGTGGTAAAAAACCAAATCATAATCCACTCCAAACCACAGGCATTTTGTGTTTGTGTGAGCAAAAAAAAAAAAAAAAGAGTCAAAACGGATCATTTAAAAAGTTCTTAACAATGCTTGAAGGGCTGCAGTTGTTTTCATGAACGTTTTTTTGGACCTCATATTGAGCAGGAACCTCCAAAAAGACTCACATTCTCCTGACTCTTAGTAAAGATTTACAATGACTATAATCAATGCAACTTTATTCTTTTTGTTACACTTTTGAAATATGTAAGTTACAAGTTTCAAAAAATAATATTGTGGACAAACCTAAGACTTAAAAGTGTCTAAACTTTAAAATAAGGCAAGCTGACGCTGGAAGGGAGAATCAGTAGCAAAAACTGGACAGTACATGCAAAATTATACTTTTCAGACATGTATATATTTTGAATGATAATGGTTGTGTCCCAATTCCTTCACTACTCACTACGTAGTGCACTATTTAGTGTGTTCGCCATTTTGTAGAGTTGTCCAAATCTATTATTTCAAAATCAAATGCACTACAATTTCCCAGAAGTCCCTGCAAAAAAACAGTGTGCATTGATGCACAAAAAAAAGTATTTAAAATTCTATTTTATAAACCATCCAAGCTTTCATCATCAGAACAATGTAGATTTATAAATAATCTTCATAAAATCTTACCCCATATTATTTAGGTTTGTACTTCGTGAAATCGTTGATGTCATTTTTGCCATTAAAAAAAAAAAAAGTAATGAGGATAATGTCGGATTGGCTTTTAAAATCCAGGCACTCTATTCCTGCACATGGATTGTATGTAAAAGAGAACTGGACTGAGTGACGTCACCCATAAAGTGAAAAGAAGCCAATTCAGCCGCCATTTTTTACAACATGGACATCGCTATGTTGGAGCCAGACGACAGTGATTGGTTTGAATTGGTCTGTGCCGACGTTTCTATGGCAACTGCTGTCGCCAATCAGGTGTAAGCTTGTTCAAAGTCCACGCCCCTTGAACTGAAACGGGGCTCTGGAGAATCCGTCAATCAAATGTTCAAGGTGGGGGTAGTGGGCACTACATCCTTTTACAGAGGCATCTGATTGGTCAGTTTATCAGCTGAAAAACTTGCGATAAATCAAAAAATATAATGGAAAAAGTTAGGATTAGCAAAAAGGTGTTAAAAAAGAGATCAGAGCAAAAATGGTAATTCTGATATAGACAATGACAGAGTAATAACTGTTTATTTTTCAATAGAAGTTTATTGGATTTTGGCTCCTTGGAACCAAAGGCTACTTCCTGTTTGGACCGCTCAATCCAGTTCTCTTATACAGTCAGTAGTTCCGCTGCAAAAAGTTTTTTTTTTGTTTGTTTTTTTGTTATGGGCTTAGGGAGGGATTTCGACAAGTTCCAAGTGTTAAGAGTTGCCAATGCATGATGGGTCTGAGCTGAAACACCTTCGATGAGTAGATGCAAACTAATTGGTCTACATTTCTACAGCCCGCCTTGATTCTCACAGGGATCTGACCTGTCATTGGTTCATTTCTCTGGTCGCCATCGTACGTATGCGGCAGGGGGAGGAGCGATGCCAGTTTTTCCACATTGACGTATGATTGGTCGGGCGTGGATGGTTACGTCACGGTCCTGCCAGCTGATCGGAGTGAGAAGCCGGTTTGAAGAGAGGAGTTGGACCGAGGTTGGCGAAGGACGGAGCCCGGAGCCCAGAGCCCCGGGGTGGGACCGGACCGGACCGGACCGGACCGGATACCCACACTTGGACCGTTCGTCGGTGCCAGTCTCAGAAGAGAACTGCGCGGCGTTTTAACGCATCTGTCTGTGTCGAGTGAAGAAGAAACCGCTGGAACTGGCCTGAAGAGAAGAAAAAAAAGATTGAGAGTTAAGGTGTGGCTGCGGGTTTCATAATGTTCCGATGTGGCAGACGGGACAGCTCGAACACGGCAGAACCTCTACCTGCTCTTGCGCTGTGGGGGCTGCCTTCAAACGCCGTATAAATGTGTTGCTGGTTGGTCTTTAAAAAAGCCCAACTTCCCTCCACCAGCCGCGACAACCAGAACTGTTGCGCACTTCATAAGTAAGTCGACAAACGCGTGCAGTTTGCTGGCGCTTTTACGCGCAGGAGCGCGTGATAATGGAACGGACGTGGCAACTTTACAGCCGAACTGGGCGTGGGAGAAAACGACAGTCCTCCAATCTATACGTTCAACAGAACCACTGCGCTTCGAGTGAAGTCCGCTGGTTGGCGTTAGAAAAAAGTAAGAGGTTTCATTTGCTATGCAAATCATTTTTCAGCGAATGTGACATGTAGAGACTGTAAGAGTGCGCGTTTAAGGCTCGACATAAAAGCCGTACATCTGTAGGGCTGGGTCTGCATGGTATCCTTCTATACTGTGGCTGGGATGGAGCGGGTGTGTCCGGAATGAATCAAAAGCAGGAGAAATCACAGTCCCCAACTTACTGTCAGGGAATAACGTGCAGAAGTGGTGCGTTTGCGTGACGCTGAAATCGATGGTAAATGACAGCGCTGTTCCGCCTGACCTGGTGTGGAGTGGACGCACCATGGTGGGGCTTGAAGTCGTGAAGAAGGGAGCAGAGTAAATTCCTCAAGGCCCCACCCTTTGCAGCGCAACATGGATGTGGAGAGCTGCGCACCCCCACCTTCCCTCTATCTCTATCTCCCTTCAATCATTTCTCCTATCAGACTTCTGGCTGCTTTTTCCCATAATCATCATCATCATCATCATCATGTCTTGGTGCAAATATTCCAACCAGCATTGCATCATGGAACCAGGATCTTCCTGCATTCATGAAGGTAAAGCTGGCTTATATTGTGGTCAACATTTCAATTCATTTGTTTCTGTTTTGACATGCTGTTGCTTGCACAAGTTTAGTTTGATAGTTTGGTTGAATGTAAACCTCTTTAGCACTTTCACAATGTCATAGTTCATCTGCCATGTTACCATCAATTTGGCTTTTTTTAAGCGGCTCTACAGCCCATCTTATGCAGTATTGGATGAAAGATTTTTAAATGAGTCAAAAATATTTTACATCCAAAGTGAAATCGAATGGTTGGAATTTATAGGAAAACACCAATTTAAGTTTTTATCAGTTTTTCCGATATTTCCTTCCATGCCAGGGTTAAAGACTAGTTGTAGCTTATCCCCGTTTAACATTTCTTAAAAGATGATCTCATACACGGAAAATTCCTACAAAAGCACAGATTTCACAGGAGGAGATGCTCCAGGGAAATTCTCATTAGTTGGTGCATATTCCTGTATGGGTCTGCTTTAGTTATCTCCTCTTTAGCCATGAATCACACATGATGCTGTAGCCTTGGCCAAAGTCCACTACTGCTGGAAACATCTGGATTGCAGCGTTGCTGTTTGATAGTCCTAACTTGTAACTTAAGAGAATGGGTTTGGCTCATTTACCACCCGATCGCCATACAGGAAATTCAACTTTGAAATTAGAAGTGTAAGAATATATTTACCAGGTTTCAATGCACAGCAATGACTGGAAGTGCTTTATTTTCAGCAAGTAATCTGTTGTGCGAGTATCCATCTGAAGATATTTTAATGAACGGTTTGTCTAGAACACAAATTATTTAATTTAGGTGTGTCATTTTGTGTCACCTTGTTAGAATAACGTCTTGAATGGATGATGTTGCCTCAGTTTTTGTTTACTGTCAGATTTAAGTTATCTCCCCTGAGCTTGATTTGATCAGTTCAGCCACCCAGCGGAAACGTACAGACACAAGCAAAGATTTCAGATAAGTGAAAGGTTGAATGATAATGCTTCTGCCACATAATCTAAAGTAAAATGCCAGGCAAACAGAAAAAAAAATGAATGGACTTAATTGTGTTCATCTCCATTCTGCTCTGTGGATGAAAGTCAACCATTTTTTCCCCAAAAAATGTTTATTTTTTTTGCTCAGCAAACACATTTTACTTGTTTTTTCACATTGTGTGCAGCCTCCAATCAGTGTTGTTTTTTTTTTTTTAATAGGACCCCAAAAATTAGAGTAAAAGTGTTTGAATAGGTCCATACTGCCATGCTTACACAAGCTGGATAATAAGTCTTGTAGGTGACATGGTGTCACGGAGGAGGACTAAACGCTAAATGGTTGTGAAGGCCAACCAAAAAGGGGAGGATCTGCGGTGGAAATGCAGTAGCTGCAGTGAGATTGCAAAATTTCAGAGGCCACACCCAGGCAGTCTCATGGTTAATTCCAGCCCCCCCCCCCCAAGTGTTAAGATTCATGTTGGATCTCATATTTAATGGAAAATAGTTCAATGTATAACAGTTAGAGTTGAAAGGAGAATGAAGTAAGGGCTTGAGATTTCACATTGTGTGTATTGTCTTTATGGCAGTGCAGATTTATAGAGAGCTAGGCTGAGTTTCTGAGTGTGGCGTTCAAAATTTCCTCCACATCTGGAAAGACATGGTTCTCACCTTAGGTGAGGGCCTTGCACTACAAGCTTTGCTGCAATAAACGTGCTTGCCTTTAAAAAATAAATAAATAAAAGCAAATCAAATATTTTCTCACCAAGTATCCTGATATATTTTTGTTGAAAAGTTTGAAGATTAGTTGAATTGATGAGGGACTATGTTTCCAGACTTTATTTTGAAGGGCAATAAATTCAATTTTCACACATTTTTTTAAAGCAATGTTTTCACTCACAGTTTTTTTCTAGGTGTACAAATATACATGCAGCTCCAGATCTTTACGGAAACAAAAACAGAGAAAAGATATACTTTGACATGGACAACAAGATGTTTGGGTTGGGCGTCATTGAATTTAACCGATTAGCCTTACGGGTGCCATCCTCATATCACCGGCTAATGTAAACCTTAAAGAGCATTAGGATTACTTGATACTGAAGCAACGTAGAAGTGCGCTCAACTCTCGGCTGGTCTCTGCAGGCCCAGCAGCGAGGAGCGGTGGGCCTCACAGCAGACCGACTGGAATGTGGACCATATGCAAGAGGCATCCCAGGAATGTACCTCGGCCTCGCTGAACTGACCAACCTAAAGACACAGTGAGAGCGGAAGAGGATAAGGAATAGACAATTAAGGTAGTGGAGAGAAGGTGATTTAAAATGGTGTAGCTGCCCTCCTGTAGATGGTAACAAAAGCCAAAGAGATGAGATAAAAAAGAGAAAAAAGAGTCAGTGCACACTGCAAATATTCCAAAAAGAATTTTCAATGCTGCTGTATAATGTTACATTTGAAAAATCTGACTTTTTTAAAATACATAGTTGAACAAAAGTAATTTTGAAATACAGACTTTACTCAGTTGTTTATCTACATTGGCCTGCTTCACTGAACGTTGAATTCGTTCCGTTAAATCAATGTACTGATTTCTCTGCAGTATTCTACCACACCCCAGTGGATGATGGTCGTACCATTCTATTGGTCTAGTTAAAGTCGCACTCCAACTATGTATATATTTTTTTCTGTTTTTCAATTCTGATTTTATGCAGTTTTTAGCAAAAATCCAAAAACCTGTGTTGTTTTTAAGAGCTCATAAAAAATTTGCCTCTGAGTTGTGGGCGGGACTGTTGGCGCGGAAGTTAGCCTTCACACTTGTTTTCAAATGACGGGTTTTTGTCTTCTCCTGATCGGTTATGATTTGAATGAAGAAGTACTCAAAAACAGAGTTTTAATCCTAAATCATTTTATATATGCATGTCCTCTATCATTAGTTAAATGCTACAAAACATGTTTAAAAAAACAATTTTCATTGGGGTGGGTCTTTTAAAAAAACATGTAATTAGGTTTTTTGAGGTGTGTTACTCATGTTGTGGATTTGGGACCTAACCAGGAAGGTAAAACGCAAAAAAAACCTGGAAAGAAACTTATTTCTTGATGAGTTAACGCTTGCCACCATCCCCACAGGCGGTAAACGTTAAAGGACTGTACCAGCCTCTGCTGTTGAAACACTGATTCAAAATGGGTTTTGAGCGGAGGGGAGTTTAAAAAGTGTGGCACGTCAGATCTGTGTTCTCCCATCTCCCTCGGTCAGGGTGAAGATGTTTGTCAGCTTAGCTCTCGGTGCTCTCAGGCCATCTGGGTGCAGATGGAGACAGAGCAGCAGGAAACCCTCGCACATAGAAACACATTCAGTTTACATTTTGTTTTTTTGCGTTCAACATGTCACTGCCTTGCATCCTGAACTCACAAGTTACAACCAATAAAATCTTCTAAATTTTTCTTTTTTTTACACTCCCACTCTTCAAAAAATAGCAAAAAGTTGATAATGCACATATGTAGCAATAAAATATATTTAGTAATTCATGTTTCTTGAGCAAATGATACAAACACACTTTTTACATATTGGGTTTACGTTTGGGTCTAATTAACATGCAGCTAAACTTAAAAATGTACTTTTTTCAACACAGAAAAGTGGGTTTGATAAATTCTTTCATCCAGAAAGAATGTAATGAATGTTACCCTGACGTCTATAACGCATAGTTTGCAGCTGAGCCATATTTTTTTAGCACATTTTATTGAAACTGTGTTTTTGCGAAGTATTCTTCTTTTTCTCGGTTCCTGACCTAAAGCTTGGTGTGCTGCTGTCATGCACTACTGTCGAGACACTTTGAATTTATGAGAATCTTTACCCTTTTCTGTTAAATATTTACTTTTCCATGCATTTTAAAGGCTTTTATCAGAAAAAGTTGGTAGAAAAATTCTCATTATGACGCCATTCTTCAGGAATGAGGCCCAGAAGCAGCGTGCTGAACACAACTTGAAATTGAATCGTTTTTAGTACTTATGACCCTTTCTTCTTTAAAAAGTTAAGACAGCAGAGGGTTAACCCTGTGACTGTCAGGTTAACCTCTCTGTCTTTTAAATAGGAGGCCTTTGAATTAGAAGGATCACTGGAATCTACCCCTGTTTCCAAGTGAATAAAAAAAAAAAGTATTTGTCCCTGTCTTTGTGCATCTTAAACAAAGGATAATGGTGCTCCCTCTGATGGAGTCTTCCCACTGGTAGGAGAGTGAGAAAGTTTAATCTGAAAGCAACAATACACGTCATCACAAACTTTGCAAAATGACGTGAGCACACACAAATGGTTTTGTCCCACTTTGCCTTTTGTATTTTGCTATTACATGTTTAGTGTAAAATCTCTTTTTTTCCCTTTCATTTGAAGTAAATCACATCACATAGATAATGTCTTTACACATAGGGTTAAAGGGGCAAATCTGCCCTAATCTGACAACCTTTGCTTGTGCCAAAGTTTTGTAATGTTGCCAAAAATCATTGAATTTCAGTAAAAAGAACATAAATCATTACAAAAAATATTTTTTTCTTTCCTTTGCATTCCTCTTCTCCCCTAAAGGAATATGTGAAATCAAAGGATGATATTGAGGCGCTCCTCTGAATTTGTACCATGCATGGGCAGCTGCCTCTTCTTATTCATTTGCCCAACAGGCATTTCCTGTCTCTCAGCTCACAAGCTAAACTGCTAGTTTGAGGGAAAGGGCGTACATATAGACACACAGAGAGCGGAAGGATGTATTCATAGAGACTACAGAGGCATTTAACTGGAGCAAAGGATAGGCACAAACATACATCGGGAGAAACAATGTTCCCTTTGACTCCCTTCTTCCCAGTGGTAGGAAGGGAGATGACAGCCAGAGGAAGCACACAAATCTTTTCTTTATCCAGCATACACACCCCTAGTTTCACTCCTCTGTGTCTCAGGACCTTCGCCTCCCTGCCTTGATCAGTTTGATTGCATATTCTGTGTGACTCTTTGCTGAACACAGAATGTCCTAAGCTGATAATACAAATTTGACACTAACATGCACAGATTTATTTTGCATTGCTGTCTCAGTTTTGCCTTTTTTCTTCACATTTTTCAAGGAGATGTTGGATTTGTGTGGAAATTTAGTCTACCTTTCCAGACTGATGGGATGATGGACTGTTGCCTATTTTAGGATTTCATTGCTTGGTTAAACTTTCCAAAGATCTAATTTTTTCCTTTATTAAAACAGCTTTACCCTTTTTAAAAAAAAAAAAAAAAAAAACTAGCCTGCTTGACTGTATGTCTCTTATTCAACGTGTACACATGACCAAGTGTTCCCATATATTCCTGGTAACACATGCTTTGCATTTGAACCTGATAAAGTCTCAGCAGTATTTTTCTGGAGGGGTCGTTTCTTCTTCCTCATCCCATCTGATGTCACCATTTTTCTAAAGAAAACTCCAAAGTATCTCGTGAAGCAGATCTGTGCATTTGTATGCTGTGTGCTCTGAAAAGGAAAGTGTCTAAAGGTGCATTCACACCGAACGCCAATTTGTGGCCCGCCCCTACTTCGCCGGTGAGAGAAAAATGTGTTCCCTAAGCTCTCCGCCTTGGCCGCATGTGGGAGGAGCTAGCAGCTAATGTTTTTAGCTGCATGGAGCAGCGTCAGTTAATCTCATTTACAATGCATGGGAGACATGGATGATGTGTAGAGATCAGGTTTATTTATTTCGAAGAGCTCTACAAAAACACTGGTGATCACGTCTCCATGTTTGGGTCCAAGAAAACGTTTAGTCTCCTGGTAACTACAGAGAGTTTTGAGAACTTTCGCTCATTAACATGAAAGGGAAAGAATAAAATGAGGGGACCGTTTTTTAATTATTGTCTCAGTGAAAGTAAGAAAACATCATAAGGTTCAGGAGGCCTGCGCAGACTGCTTTCCCATCCAGCTCTTCTCCCAGGAGCTGGGATAGTGAGTGTGTCCACTACAGCTCCATAGGTCCTACGACAGACTCTCTAGAATGTACCCGCCTTCACCCAACAGTTACCGGGACGAGATCTGGAAACCCTGCTGCCCAGAAAGGGATACAGCGGGTTAAAAAAATGAATGGAAGTTCAGGAGAACTATGGATCGATCCACCATGTTGAATGTTGTCTCCTCGCTGTCACTGAAAACGTCACATGCCCGAAGTTGAGTCCCTGATTGGTTGAGGAGGTTCAGACACCTTCCCAGGGTTCAGATTTATTTTTTTTTTTAAACGCTGGCCAGTCGCAGCGGCTGCTCAATTCTCACTGTTTCCAGACCTTCGCGCCACGCAGGCTGATCAATTCGCATCTAAACCACTGACTTTACATTGAAATTGGATGCCTCTACTGCATGAATTGCATTCAGTGTGAATTCACCTTTAGACAATAACTAGTGTCATTTCTGTGTGGTTGTTTTGGTAAGGTGTGCATTTTCATATGAAAGCATTCCTTTTGGCCAGTATTGTAAAAGGTTGCTGCTTTCATTGGCTCGGTCAGTGTGCACTTGTCATGTTTTTTTCTACCGTTTGTCCTTAAACAAGAAGAGAAGAATTGCAAGACTCCACTTTGAATCCTTTCTATATTTGAGAAAGCCTAACCCAACAGAGCCTTGAATGAAGGAAACTTTTGTTTTCAAATTTCAGTTTTGAGGTTTATTCTCTCTTTATTTAATTTTTTTTTAAGTCATCCATTTGTACTTTAGGAAGGGAAGAACAGGTTTAACAGGCTGGTGTCATTTTGCACAGCTTCAGCTTCAATGTGAAGCTGTGCATTGCCTTACATTTAGTCAGGGTTAAGCATATTGGCAGAGTTCTTTACAACATTGCAGTGATTCCGGGATCCTATCCATACCTACAGTACGGTAAACCATCCCATACAGAAATAAACCCCCAGTGTATAGTTCATAGCAAATGCGACTGCTCGGTTCCGTGGGAGGAGACCCACGCCTATGGTTTGTTGTAGATTTTGTTGCATGAGTAGGTCCTTAATTGACCTATCCTTATTAGCATCATTTAGATTAATTTGTGAGATTGTTAAGCAACTAAGGTGGGACTGGAAATGAATGGTGGAACATCCAAGCATAACAAAAACAATGTACATGTTGGAATGCCACAGTCAAAATTCCACCCACAAACATTGAATTGAAAAACTGTGACAGGACCCAAGAAGGCCTTTTCCTAAATGAAATCCACAAACTCCAATACACTTTGTAAATGAGAAAAGACCACTTTTTCTCTACAGCTCTAGAGACAGATGATTAATTCGAATAGAAAACAATTATTTGCAAACACTGTTGTGAAAGAGTTTCTAAAAGCTGTAGAATTCAGCCGGATCTGTGCTTTTGCATATTGCTTGATATTACACCCTCTCTATTGTTGACTTTTACAAGTGGGGTGTTCTACTTGCGTCACTGTGTGATTACTACCAAATGCGAGCTGGCAGTAGAGGTATAATCAGAAACGGGGTACTTTGTAGTAAAGAGCTGCCCTTTGATTACTTGCCACATTTCTCTTCTGTTTTAGAGACATGCCAGTATAGCTTTTCAAGTGAAAATATGTAAAGGAGAATGCAGTGCTAACAAATAGTAGACCAAGTCGTATGTGGTTGTCTTCATGGACACACTGGAGTTGCATTCAAACTACAGAGCAGAATACAACCAGACATCTTAAGCTCTGGCACATCATCACCACAAGCTGTGCTTAAATCGTCATTTTGCTTTTGGTTTATAAAATGTATGGAATAATTTAAGATTAATTATGTGATTGTAAGTATTTCTTTTTTCAAATTGTGATTGATCAGGAGCTGGAGCAGATGAACAGATGTCGTTTGAAAACACTCAGCAGCAACAGAAATGGGCGTGCCATGGTCTCCCTGCTCCGCTCCATTCTGATGCATCCACTTGCAGACCAATAGATCCAATGACATCTTCTTTTTTATCGTCTGAGCTGCAATCTAGCTCAAAGCTGTAAGACTGGATAGTTTTGATATCGCTCAAGATTTTTGTTGCACTGGTAATGTTAGCTTGAGGTTGTGAGGGGCTGTAAGCTAGCAGGAGAGAGTGTAAACAAGGGGGTAATGGGATATTATTGGAGGCTTACTTCCATGCCAGCAGTCCTGCCCGCAACTTAGAGGCTTTCCCTTAAGCTTAATCAGTTAACCAATTACATAACTAACTTATATTTACTGTGGTTTACCCTTACATTTCACAAAAAAAGCAGTTAAGGTGATTCTGAAACACAGTTTTCACACTTTGGTTCAAACTTAAAAAAAATATATATATATATATAAATTATGAATGTTATTTCTTGCTTCTAAAATTGCATTCTTAGAATTCAGTTGATTTTTTGTTTTTTTAATCTCTAAAGGCCAAGTCATTCCCTGCATGAGCTCCTGGGAAGCGCTGTTTATAAGCGCTCAGATTTGGTTCATTGCTACATATTCTTTTTGGGTTTCTGTCAAATCAGCTACCACCATTAAACCTGAGCCACATGTGCTTGACCCCTAAGCTAGTTATAAAACAAAGAATAAATTGAGGTGTTTCACCCTGAGGCTTTGGCTTGACGCTGAATCGCTTCTTGTGCGAGGGAGTAATTACTGTACAGGACGTCTGTAGCTTTGTCAAACTTTACATGGTGGTCATACCGGCCAAAAGATCACCCTTTTTTATTTTTTTACAGTGGTTCTAATGCTTTCATTAGTTCCAAATCTCCTTTTCTCAATTTGTTTTGAGAAAAATTAAAGAAAAAAAAATGTATACCAGATACTTTTCAGATAATAAACAAGGTCCCTCCGGGTCTCATCACCTGCACAACTACACCTGAATCCCTCACACACTCCGGTGCTCATGCTTGTACGCACATCCTGCAAGAAGCCATTTCCAGCCTGTTGCTTAGGCCGTCTGTAATTGTCCTGGGAATCGTCAGCTCTGTGTAATAAATCAGTCCTCTGGTACACTGTGTTCTCTGTTCAGTGATGGCCTCAGTGTTTGTGTCGTGTGCATGCTTAACATAATGTGAACAGGGAGAGAACATAGCTAAAGAGTAATGGGTATGGCCAATGATAATAGGTAAACCTGCATCTGTGTGACAACAGACATATATTTATAGTCATATAATCAGACATTTACTTATTTTATTTTTTTTTGCCTGAGGCTCAATGTTATCTGGAAAAATATATTTTTTAAAATACCTCTTTTAACACACAGGAGGATACTGTTAGCTGAACTTGTATCTGAACTTTTTTTTTTGAGAATTTCAATATAACTCTTGAGTTACTCTTTCAGATCACTTTTCAATTTTTTCTTCTTCCACAAAGTTGACATATTTAGTTACTTTTAAGTCTCATGCCAACGTTAATGTAATCATCTATTGTAAAAGTGGTCCCATTGGTCCTGAGATTATGATCATGCTGTTTTTAGCGCAAATAAAGAACATGTAATTTTCTAGGACAAATTTTGTGCAAAGCGGCAGTAGTTTATCAGAAATTTGCGTCTTAAATTGTGGGCAGAACTGTTGACACAGAAGTAAGCTTCCACTGATCTCCCATCATCCCTTTGTCTACACTCTTTCCATCAAGCTTACAGCCCCTCACAACCCAACATTAGTGGCACAACAAAGATCTTGAGCAACATCAGAGCTATCCAGCCGTACAGTTTTGAGCCAGATGACAGTTCAGACAAGTAAAATGAAAACGTTAATGGATCTATTGGTCTGCAAGTGAATGCATCAGAATTAAGCAGAGCAGGGAGAGGCTGGCCCGCCCATTTCAGTTGATTTTTTTTTTTTTCCAAATGGCACCTTTTTATCTGCTCCTGATCAATCCTGATTTAAAAAAAAAAGAATACTCAAAAATATAAATTTAATCTCAAAATCTTTTATATATGTCCTCAACCATGAGAAAAATGTTACAATAACATGTTAAAAACACAATTTTCATTGGAGTGGGTCTTTAAATGTAATCTGTGTCCGTCAGAAGGAAACTAATGATATCACTCTTAGGGCTAGTGGTGTTGTCAGGTAACTCTTTGTATATTTGCTCAGTGAGTACAAGAGAGCAGCCTTTGCCCCGGATCTCATCTCTAATATTACACACTCATAATGGATCGCTCCAGATTCAGTAAAAGATCAAGGCCATCAGGCCTTTCAGAATTCCTTCTCCAACTAGTTTAGTTATTTTAGTTTAGTTTTTAGGATTTAGTTAGGACCATGTGGCCACACTGAGCGTGTGTGTCTTTGCAGTCCAGAGCTTTCCAGCGTTGCTTGGAGCAGCTTGGAGTTCGCCGAGTTTCTAGGGGTTGCTGGGTTCGCTGGGCTGCTGGGAGTTAGTTTGCCTAAAGTCCTGTCCTTGAACTGTGAAAGAATATGCTAGTAGGGAAAGGCTTTTCAGACAGACTGACTGCTATAGCTGAAGTCAGGTCAGTTGAAAGGAAGCCAGGCAAGACAAATCCTGGGCTTATCATAAGTATTACACAGTGGCCAGCTGAAGGCTGATATTAAAGTGGCGCATCACAAAGAGGGGTTTCTTGTCACTTTGAATCGCAAACACCCAACGAGGTCATGCCTGGTACTTTCAGAATATTTCAAAGTAGTCAGATGAAATTATGTGTAAGACTGTCATGTTTCCACCATTTTTTAAAAATGACATCATTGCCAGGAGTGGAGCTACGGGGGCGCAGGTGCTTTGTCCCCCCAGTTTTGACTCCATATTAGTATTATTATTGACAAATACCAATACAAGCCTCTGTAAGCATTAGTAATGGTGCCCCAGCTAAAAGACTGCTGTTTTCAAATTAAAACCAGTAACGATAATAAAACTGTTTGAAATACATATTTTTGATCATTTCATTTGTGATCTCCTTCAACACCCTTGCCACCCTTCCAAAGTCTTCTGGCCCCCTCCCAGCCTTGCATATAAAATGTTCTAGAGCCACCACTGATTATTGCAGATGCAAAATTGAGGGGCTTTCCTCAATTAAAAGACATTTCAAGGCCAAAGAAGTGGAAATGTCTTAGCTAGAAAAACATCCTTTATTCCTGCCAGAGTGAATCCTTAAACTGAACTCGCTCAGAGGGACGCATACTGTTTCTTATGTGCAACATTAGCAGTTCCAGGTTGTCATTCTATTTAGCTATTCTAATGTGTTCATTTATGTCAAAAGCTGACATTCTCTCTGCAGGGTTTGTGTCTGTGCATCCTGGAGCTAAGCATAAACCGCAGCTTTTGCAAAAAAAAATTAAAAGAATATATTTATTTGAAAACTTTTGTTGGTTTTTTTCTTCTCCCCGCCTTCTCTCTGAGAGTTTGCCTGGAAGCCAGCCCATTGCAGTCTGTGGGTGTTCCTGTGCCAAGCAACAGCCACTGAGGCCAAACAGTGAAGCCAACACAGAAGAACCTAAACATGTTTGGACAAAGTGAGTTTTTCCCTTAACTCTTGGAGGAAAAGCACAAATGCAGTTGTATCTTTGGTGTTTATGGAGGGTCTGTGCTTTTTTTGAAACACAGACTATTTCTCGGTAGCCTGACCTGCAAACAAAAGCTAAAAGCTGCACTCGTTTGCCTTCTCAAACCAAAAGAATTAAACATGTTTAGTGCAGTTCTGTGAATCTGTTGTTTTTCCACACTGCATGCATTCGGTAGTGTATATCAATTTTTCAAAAAAGTAAACACCCTTCGCTGCTTCTTTGCCTTAACATTTCATTATTAACGTAAGGCTAATGGATTGCTCCAGTAAGCCCTTTCCTCTAAACAACATTGCAGATCTTGCTAATATTCACCTGATCTCAGTCTGGATACCTGTATAACAAGCAAGCTTGACATCCAACCCCCAAACAGCTTTTTCTAAAATGTCGTGATTTAAAAAAAAAAAAAAATGTTAAAGTAATAATTTTGAGAGATTTATTTTGAAATCATTGATTGCACTATAGATGTTCAAATAAAACTGCCTTATGATAGTGAGTTTCCAAGTGTTATAGGCTAAGAGTGATATCATTAGTTTCCTTCTGACTGACACAGATTACATTTAAAGACCCACTCCAATGAAAATTGTGTTTTTGGTGCTTTTATTTTAATCTTGTAGAATTTTTCGTCATGGTGGAGGACACTTTTAAAGATAATTAAGATTAAAATTGCATTTCTGAATGTTTCTTAATCCACACTGTTGTGAATTAGGAGCAGATGAAAAAATGCAGTTGGAAAAAGCTTGTAGCAGTGATGTCGGAGCAACAATCGGCAGGCCACAAGCTCTCTTCTCCACGCTATTCTGATGAATCCACTTGTAGACAAATAAATCCATGTACAACATTTTTGTTGCACTGCTAATGTTAGGTTGGAGTTGTAGAAACCATGTCCTAGAAAACAATGAAGGTTTTTCTTTTTCGTTTTGACTAAAAACAGCATAATCTCAATTAAAAGACCACTGGGAACACTTTTCTACAAGATCAAAATATAATTGGGGTGGGACTTTAAGGAATGCATGTTTTGCCCATTTTCACTGCAGTTTATTTTGCTTGATAATAATAATAATGTTTAAGACAATATAAACAAAAAACATCTGTTCTTTTTATGGTAACATCCCCTTCAGGATTTTTGCACTCTAACATAAATACTAGCACATATTCATACAAATTATACTCATATTTGCATAATCATTATTCTAATTACTTTTTTTTTTTTTTTTTACAGGTTTTACACTATTTTGTTGTTCAAAAATGGTCTGGAAAAGTAACAACATGTCACTAATCTGTTATTCTTGTCATATTTTAATTTATCTTGCTTGTAATTTTGTCTCTGTTGGAGAATATGCCTTTTTTTTCTTTTTGATTGACAGATGTCTCATCTCATTCATCTCTTTTTCTTTCATGGAAGGCAGAATATTGCTTTAAGAGAAAAAGCAGCTGACTTCACTGGGCCTGTGCAAACACATTTCCTCCAGTTGTGATTTGTTTAACATGTTGGGAGTCGGTGCTCTCACTGGCTGACCCACAGCAGTTCTTCACTGGCAAGCTTTATGTTCCTGTGCACCAGCTAAAGCTGCCAGCTGAAGAACTGTTGTGGTCGGCTCTTTCCTGCCTGGAAGGTCTGCCCGATCCCCGGAGTGACACTCGGGACAACACTTCTCATCATCATACGAAATAACGAGATGACCCTTGCCAAGACTGAAGTCATGTTACTTATACAGCATGTTCATGTGTTCAGATTTACACCATGACTCTTGCTGTATCATGTAACAACCATAATGCATCACAAAGGGCATTGGTCATTCTGGAGTATTATTCCATGTGCTCTGCATTGCAGTTGTATTTTTTTGTTTTATTTATGTGTTTTTGCATCTTTGTTTTAGTATTGACACAGTTGGAAGTTTCATCTGCCTTGCATCATCCTACAGTTCAATTTTTTTATTAAGGTAAAAAGAATAGTTTCTTCTTATGACAAAAAAAAGTCAAATAAAATTTTTAAATTCAGCTTTTCCAATGAGTGTTGGAATTTCTTTGATTTTACTTCAGACACCATCTATTAAAAGCAGCAAAATATACATTTTTTTATCAGTTCACATATGCCAGCTGAAAACTAGTCTAGTAGAACAATCTAAAGCTGAACAGGCAGTCCTTGTTTTTCTTAAGGTGTTTGAATGCTGACACCACTGAAGGAAGAAAAACAAATTCTTGATGACTATTGGAAAAAGCTGAAATCATTTAAAGAAGAAACGCAGAGAAGTCCAAAGCCAGGTGTCATCAACGGTTCTCTGTAATTACCATGAGTGTCATGTTAAAGAACTCATAAACGGTCAGGCAGACACCTTGCCTTCGACTTTCAGCAGCCATAAATTGAACTTCAAGAGCAATGGGATGCCCAGAGCAGGATGTTATAGCAAACATGTCCTTTTAAAAGCTGCCAGAGAGCGTTGAACAGAGGGAAGGAATGTTCTGAGGCTTTAACAAAACCAGATGTCCAGGCTCACTCTCTGATGCGCACATGCTCTGTGCTGCCTTCTCTCCCTCCCCGAGCTTGTGGTTAACGCCACAGATGGAACCAAAAGCTGGGCGGACTCCTTGCTGGTTGTGATGTACAGCGTCCTCCTTATCAACAATCCTGGTTCCTAACTCTGCCAGTGTGCCCCAAACTCCTTATCTTCAAGTACCTTCTCCCCCCACAGTCCTCAGTTTCGTCAGCTGCAGACTTTCTCATGCACGCACAAATACAGCACAGACACAGGATTATTCCAGTCTGTCTTCTGTACATCCTCTTTAAGGCAGCACTGCCAGTACTCTGCATTAATGCGTCATAGCACTCCATACAAGGGTCATGCCGCGACCTTGTGTGTTCTGAAGGTTTGTTTCAAGTCAATGCTGCTGGAGCCGCTCCCAGGGAATTGGGCTGTGAGTGCATTAAGAGATTGCAAAAAGAAGGAGGCATGAGGTGAAAGAGCTTCACAGTTGGACAATAAGATGGAACCAATGTTATGCATGGATGTATTCAGATTCTAAAGGCCCTATTTATCATCTTTAATTCTTCTTCCTAAATTAAAAAAGATTAATAAAAAATATTTACTACAAACTCATCTATGTACATTCAACTATTTAATGATTTACACTGCTGTGGCCTTCACCTTTTAAAGTTGCTTTCACTTCTTATAAAATACCTTTTTATTAGGGGACCGCTGCACATTTCTTTTCACTTGATCACAAATATTTCTTGTTTGATTTAGTGTAGCTCTCCAATGCAATGAACCACTCATTCATAATTTAAACCAAGTAAATTATGGTTGTCATCTTAGGATGTGTCCACACCACCAGTCAAGATAAGAATCAATTTAGACTATAATTGGGTTGTTGGGTAACACAAATTTTTTTTAAACCAGTTATATCACAGGGGTGAACAAAAGAACTTGTAATGATGAAGATGCACGTGTCTTTCCTAATTTCCCTCTGGTGCAGTGTTTATTTTCCCATTGCTAACATTCTTCCTCCATGATTCAAAGAAGCAATCTGCTGACCTTTTCACTAGCGAGTGAGCCTAGATGACACAAAGACAGGTCCAGGTTTACGGAGTGCTAACATACAGCTATAATATGTAACTGACAAACATGATAAGCACGTGGAACATTATCAAACATCGGATAATCACTGCAACTTTACTGGCAGGTCCAGTGTTATTTGCAAAATTATTAATATGACGTTATCATTATCAGTAATCTTTGATCCAGTGTAATGAAAAATTAGTGCATTCATTTTTGATCCACTGTATTTACAAAATCTTGTAAGGTTTTAAAGAATGCAAAATTATTAAAAAGTACAACAGTCGGCTCATTGTAGGGACAAAAATCCCCTACATGCTAATGGAGTCATCCAGCTCTATATAATATGACACAAAAATATGTATTTTAAATTGGTGTGGTCTTCAAGGATTCTGGACTCTTACAAACACAAACCTTAATCTACTTAGCTTTCTTGATGCACAATTTTATTTAGACTCTTCCTGAATTAAAATTGAGTCAAAGGCCGTATCCAAATTCTTGCCCTACTCCTACAGCTTCTCCCTACCTCACGAATTTTAGGGTCATTTGAAGCTTTAGTGCTGTCCGAAACTGTTTTTTTTTTTTTTTTTTTTTTTTTGGCAAGCCGTGGGGACTTAAGGCTGTGTATCCCTCCGCTGGTAGGGTGTGTCACACTGTGCCACAGGTGAAAAAAGCATTTCTTCACATTGGTGTGCTCTGAAGCACAGAAGTGTACAAATAAATCAGTGCTGTGAGTCGATTACCAAAATGAATCAGATTAATTATACTTTTGGATTGTGATTTATCACAATGTCTTACTAGATACATTTTATAAGAAAATATGCAACTTTTGAACAAAAAGGTCAGACAGAATATTTTTCCTTCATTTTTATTGTCTGAAATGTTTTAATTTGTAAAGTGTTAACTCAGATATCCCAGGAAAGTAAGTTGTGTCCACAAAACACCCCAACAGAAGAATAAGCAGAACTCTGAAGAACTGTGAAGACTTTTATGTCTGCAGTTTTACTCCAAGAAAGCAAAGATGCTGATATACAGCCTTAAGAAACAAGCATTGTGTTTCTGCACTTTAAATGGTCTGGGAGAATACTCAAATCTGATTGGCTGCTGGGTGTGGATATACACCTAAAAAGGTAGTTCCGATCACATAGCCCAAATGTTTTATATCACTGCCCAGGCTTCTTTAAAACAAACTTTTTGCTTCATCTGTTGGACAAACACAAGCGGTAAGAGGTGAACTTTCTCTCTTAACTGGTGCTTTATTGAACCTTGAATTGACGCTTTGGGTGTCCCCAACTCGTCGTTGTTTGACACGCTTGCTCATCCAATTAAATCAAGGCTCCCCAACATCCAGGCAGCAAACCGGCACCGCACTGGTACTCTAACCCGAACCTTAACCCGGTACCCCAACAGTAACCATAACCTGGTCCGACAAAACAACCGGACCCCTGTTTTATTTGTAACAGCCGGCACGTCCAAAAAAAAACCCACGCCTGAACTGACTATGTAAAATTAATCCCGTGCGTTAACACGTTAACATTGACAGCCCTAATTTAAATGTAGGTAACGACTTTCTGTTTTAGCATGATTTTTTAAAGTTAAAAAATCCCCAAATAAAAAACAGATTCAGTTAAAATGTTTGACAAAATAAAAGGTTTCAAGATGGCTTTTAAAAGAGTGAATAGAGTCCAAGGAACACATGGAGACTGGGAGCTCATTCCAGAGTTTCGGAGCAACAGCCAGGAAAGATCTGTCTCCTCTGGTCCAAAAACAAGTGCGAGGGACCATCAACAGGTTCTGTTAGACCTCAGCGCACGTGATGGTCTGTAGGGGACAATCAGAACACAGACATATAAAGGGGCTTGACCATGTAGGGCTCTGAATGTCAGCACTAAAATTTTCTTTTGATTGCGATAAACAACTGGGAGCCAATGAAGATCTTTGAGGATAGCGGAGATATGAGCTCTTCTCTTGGTGCGGGTCAAGATCCTCACAGCAGAGTTTTGAATCAACTGCAGACGAGACAACTCCTTCTTATTCAAACAGGAAAACAGACTGTTAAAATAGTCTAGCCGCGTGGATACAAAAACATGAATAACAAAATCAAGATCTTCATATGACACCATTGATATGACGACATCTTCGAGGGTTAGTAATATCTGAATTAGAAGACGCTATTTCTCCTTAACTCTCCATTTGAAGGGCTAAATGTAGGGATAAGGAGAAGCTGCAGGGCAAGAATTCAGATTCAGCCAAATAAATATTACTTCATATTTACACAAGGCTCTGGCTCATTTTAAGGATCTGGAAAAGATTGCACATTTTGGCAAAACATTTATTTTACGAAGTCAAGACTGTGATTGCTTACTAATGCTGCCCAAATGAAATCTGCAAGTCAGTATTCATCATTGATGTGATTCATAGCTCTGACTGAACACTGGAAGAAACAAAATACAAAATCTCTGTTTAAAAAAAAGGAAAGATCTGGTTATGATATTTTGGAATTTTGGCATTAGCTCATTGCCACAGTAGTGCTATTACTGCAGTCCAATATTACAACAGCAACATGTTTCTGAAAAGAAAAAACAAATTTGGCAGGGACTGCAAAATTACAGTTACAGTTTCTAACAGCTTTATGCAAAGATTCACAGTGCAGTCCCCCAAGTAAAATTTACCATCATCTTAAAAAAACCTTGACTATTTTAATACACACTTATATCATTAAAATTTAAAACTAATATTAAAATTTGCTGTTTGTGTTAAAGGGTGTATTCAGACTGGACACATTTGGTTCGCTTGAAGTGACTCACACTTTGTATTTTCTCTGATAATCCAGATAAAATGTTCAGTCAGAACATACCCAAGCGGACCCTGGTCCGGGACCAATAACTGCTCTCTGACCCATCTTTCGTGGTGGTGTTGGATTATTTCCAATCGGACTGAGCTCAGGTTTAATCTGAGTGTCCTCAGTTGGAATAGGCGGGCATCACAGGATGGAAACAGAATAGGAAGGAGGCCGCGGACAAATGTGATGCAACAATATAACACAGAAATGTGCAACATTTAAAAGCAGTCATTTATTGTTTAGTGTTTTTATCTTTTTTTATCACAGCACTTTGGTTGCTCTGGCTTTTTATATGAAAGCTTATAAATAAGATTGGTTGGTTGGTTGGTTGGTTGATTGATTGATTGATTGATTGATTGATTGATTGATTGATTGATTGAT